>VXBJ01005448.1:226340-258265 GCA_013400055.1 Nycticryphes semicollaris | reverse complement strand
TTTTTTTTTTTTTTTTTTTTCCTTCCAGATCTCTCTGTTCCTCTGGGGAGGGTTGAGCAACCCGATGGATGTGGCAGAAGGAGCATCCAGGCAGAGGCCGCTCCGCCGCAGCCTGAAGTTTCCCAAGCGCTTTTCTCCTCCTCGCTCATCCTCCTTTTTTTATCCAGGCCCTCATTTTCTCCCCACTGTATTTCCCCCTTTCTTGCCACCTTGCTTTCTCTGTCCCCAGGTTCCTGCTTTACATCCCTCCATCACTCCCACGCCCTCCCCTCCNCCCATCATCCCTGGCTGGAGAGTGGAGGGGGCAGCCGGTCGGTCTCAGACTCACTCCGGGTTTATTTGGAAACACCCGGCTTGTTTTAGTTTGTTTCCCTACCACCACCACCAATCCCGCCCCTTCTGCTGCAAACCCGGTGTAATTGGAGCAGGAAATAAAACATTTGAAGCGTTAACGCGATAATCTGCCGGTTTAGGTTTTGGAGGGGGCAGGGAGCTGGGAGCTGANCTGCCGCCGCCACCGAACAAAAGCAGCTTTTCATTTTCGTGGCGGGACGGAGAGCGACGGCGCTGCTGGTCGAAGGGTTCAGCTCTCAGGTGGCNGGAGGGGGCAGGGAGCTGGGAGCTGAGCTGCTGCAGCCCGGCATGGTGAGGGGCAGAGGGGACACAGCACCAGCGTGATGGTGGTGGGGTGTCTCCCCAGCACCTCCCACCCTTCCTGGGAAACTACAGGGAGGGCTCTCGTTCAGCCTCCTGGTGGTCTTTAGGTGCTTGGTGAGGATGGCTGTGTTTTTTCTTTGGTGTGGATAGTGATGCCTTTGTTGCCTGTGCTGGTGGGACCAGTGCTGGTGTATGGCTGCAGCCATCACCTGTGATGAGTTCCTCAGTGCTTTGTTGATCTGCTGGGGGAAGAATCAGCCTGAGACCTGAACATGTCCCACATCCCCAAAGCCGAAGTTTTGGAGAATTGAGATTGAAGAAGGAAAAAAAAAACCCAAAAACAAAAACAAAGACCCCAGAAATCTGTAAGTTTTCACAGATACAAAAAAGTCCTGGGAAAACAGGCCTTCATGTCCCTGGGGCATGGTGGAGGGTGTGATGCCCCGGATGGGTTTGGGCATCAGACACGCAATGGAGAACAGGCATCCGGATGCCTTCCCTGAGCTCCTCAGTGGTCTATAAAGATGGCTAGCATGAATATATTATGTTTTTTTAATTCCTTTTTTATGTCAGGCTTGGATTGTCTAATAGACGCTTGCATTGTAATTTTTTACTTTAATAGGAATCATTTGTAGAGAGATCTGCTGAGCTCAGCATCCCGGCTGGAGCTTTTGCATTATCGAGAGTTGCTGTCTTTGCAGATGGATGAGTTTCAAGGATTTCTAAATACACAGGCCTATCTGTCTAAACAAAAGTTCAAATGCTGTGCAGTTCACTGGTTCGGAGCAAATGTCAAAGAGGCAGGACTGGGCTGTCACCGCTAAATAAACCTCTGTCCTATTTTCTTTTGGACTTTCCACAAAACTCTGCACGAATTTGGTGTGATCAGCCGGCCTGTCTCTATTTACGGGGTGAAAAAACAGTGTAGAGCAGAGCTGTGGGGTTTCTTTTTCATCTGCTTGGGTTTACAAGGGTGTTGGAGGGAGGAATGGTGCTGTAATTCCTACAAACCCCTTCCCTTTCCAAAAAGCCTTTCAGGAAGGAGACTCCTGAGCTTCCCTGAGAAGCATCAGTCTCCGTTGGCCCTATGTGCTGGCAGAGCCGACGCCTTTTCCCAAGGATCCTGGATGAAGGCAAAGGTTTTCCGATGTGCCCTCTTCTCCCACAGCAGGACTGCACATTCTCTCCATCACCCTGAGTGGATACTTGTGTCACTTTTTCCTATATAATACCCTAAAAGAGGGGCTTTGGAGCCATTGGCTGAGGAAGCAGGGCAAGTTCCTGGTGTGTTGCATGTGCTTCGATTTGCTGTGCCCCCTTAAAAGAAATGTGGTTGTTTGCAGACAGGGATGTCACCAGGAGATGCCTTAGGGTCGTGTTTAACTCCTGGCCTGAGCCCATGCCTTTCTCCCCTTGCTCCATGGGCAGGGGAAGGGGACTGTGCTTTTATGCTTGGGATAAAAATGTCCCTGGTGATATTTGTAGCCAAACAGTGAGATGGTATCTTGGCAGGAGCTCATACACACAGCTTCTCACATCAGCATGGACCTATTTGAAGCCTCCAAGGCTAGATACCACCTCCAGATACTTTACAGTGCTGATGAGCATGGCTGGGCACATCCTCCACCACTTCTCCTCCTGGTTCAGGTTGACCACAAGCTGGTGGAGGGAGAGGTATCAACCGGCGGTATCTCTGGGTATCAACCCCGCACAGGAAGGCTTTGTAGGATGGAGATAGCAGCCTGGCGTGGGAGACAGGAGACCTTTTTCCCTGACACCTGCATATGGTGCGACTTCGGCACGGCCTCTCGCATCCGGTGTTTTTTGTGTGTTTTCCGAGGCGTTTTGTGTTCGCTCCTTGGCCGGTGCTGGGAGGACTGGATTGGAAAGGAAAGGGATTTTCATACTTCATCTTTTTCTCGCCGGGGCCTGAAACGTGAGCGCCTCGGAGGCGTTGCCGAATGAGGTGGTAATGTGTTCATCAGCTGGGAAATCACCAGACCTCGGAAAATCGGGGAGGGGAGAGAGATGGAGAGACACGCATGGATTTGTGTCTGTCCCCCCTGCCCCCACCCTTGGGCAACCATGGTTTTAAGATGCAGCCGGTGGATGCTGGGAACGTGGTGTTGAGGAGCATCCCAACGGTGTCGGGGAAGATGAGGGCTCTGCCTCAGTTTCCCCACCCTGAGCAGCAGCTGCCCTCGGAAGCCATATGGACACTGCGTTTATAGCAATGTGCTGGAAGCGGTGCTCCTTGGCAAAAATTGAGGGAGATGTGAAGAGAGAGACAACCCAAGTCAATAAATACCTAAAATATCACTCAGGGGTGTAGGGGAGATCCTGCCTGCTGCAGGGCATGGGTTCACCCTTGGTTCTGCCCAGCCAGGAGCAATCTCCTGTGGGGACTGGGTCGCCTTTTCCTGGCTGGATGCAGGTTTTGTCTGTAAAACCTTATGCTGGCCATGGTGGCATTTCTTTCTCTTGACCATGGTGCTCTCTTTCCCAGCATGGCCATTCCTTCACCCACCACGTGCCAGTGCCACCCTGCACCTGTGGGTCGTCTTAGAAATCAAAGCATCGTATTTGTGCTCTTTACTCTCCCTGGTCATGGGTCTGTGGGATGCTCTGAGGCAGCACAGCCCAGGAGTTGGCTGGTGCACACACCTGTATAAATAAAGCGGCTTCAGTTTCGTGGACTCTTCTTCTTCCCTTGCTGTATTTGAGGAGCATTTGCTGGCTGTTTTTTCTTGCTCCCTCTGCCAAGTCGCAGACTTTTTAGTCTTGCATTCTACTCTTTCTCTACATCTCATCGCTTCTATTACCTGTCTCTGAACAGAAACCCATTTTCTCTGTCTTTCTTTTATGCAGCATATCCAGGATTGATCGGCGCATTCCAGGTCAGGGCACACCGCTGACTTACACCATCACATAATTTTATAATCCTGGGTCTTTATACATCACCTAACATTTTGTTGGCCATTTTAGCCGTGGCCGCAGAGTGAAGGCTGACATCACTTTGCTGGCTTTTTTCAGCTAATTTAGACAGCAGAAATGTGTGTGATTAGTTCAAAATCTCCTTTGCAGCGTGCGGCGCCTTGCATTTATCACCACATCGGGCTTCCTCGTTCCCTCGGTGCTGCTGTTTGGCTTTGAAGGTCTCCCCTATCCATCATATTCTTGATTAGCCTAAATAATATTGTCATATGTCCATTTTTCCTCCTGTGTTGCTTAGCCCTCTTCAAAGCATTAATAAATAGATTATAGCATGATAAGCCTCACCCACAACACTGAGGTGCGCTCGGCCCAAGCTGCTTCGGCTGCTTAATAAATTAAGGTCTGAGACACGAAGAAGGGAATAGCTAAAGGAGGCAGAGAAAAATACACGGTGGGTTTTATTACAAATAAAAGTGTTGCTATTTTCTGACATGCCTACGGCTCTGCCCCATTCACTTTATGAATGGTTAACACCGGTCTGCGTAACCAAATATGCTCTTAGTGTTAGCACTGTGAAACGCAACCCATTGTGCATTTAAATGGCAAGGGCCTTTTTAGGGAAATACTTAGGACGTTGGTTCCACGGGAATAGCATAGTTTTATACGAAAAAAGTGTAGAGTGTTATTGATGTGTGATACGGTAAAATTATGTATGTGGACATATGCTTACAGTTAGATCAATAGATCTTATTAATGTGTAAAGATATAATTTTTGTGTTTCTTTTTTTTCCAAAGGGTTTTGTGGTTAGCTTATATTTTGAGCTTATTGATGAAAGAATAGTATTTATTTTGAAAAGTCAATGATTCAAATCAGAGCAATTTTTTTAATGGGCTGTAACTTTTAAGCAGTGTAATCAATTTTCTTTGTCATTTATAGAAGTATTTCCCTTTGCATTCCAAATGAATGTGGCGGTCTTCAGGTCAACGGCTCTGGTATTCCCTAAGGTAAATTCTGGAGGTGATGAGCTGGCCCCTTCATGGTGGAAGCAACTTGCAGCTAAAGTGCCTTCAAAATTAACATTATTTGGCAAAGGAAGCAAGGGAACAGTGATCACAACCACATTCACAATTTTCCTACGTATTGCCCAAATTGAAATAAATACAATTCTTAAAGAACATAGGAGAGGCAGCAGAAATAGCACGACCGTGCTCTGGTTTGTAGCCTCACGGCTTCTTACAAGCAGCTGCTTCTCTGGCGCCTTCCTCAGCATCAGGAGACCTCCTGTACTTCTTGAAGGTCCCTTCCCTTCAGCCATCGGGATGGTTTTTTGCTCACTGTCTGTGCCCCAGCAGTGATTTCTGCTGGCTTTTGCTGTGTGACAGCACCACAAGACTTGTGTCTCATCTTTACTTTCACCAACTGGCTGACAGTTGTGTTGGGCAGCCTGCAATTGCTGCGCTGGGTAGAAGAGCAGCCAGAACAGCAGCTCCCTCTTCTCTTCCCTGTGTGGTTTTGTTGTTGTTGTTGTTGTTGTTGTTGTTTGATTTGCTTGATAACTTCACCACAGAGAGGTTGAGAAGGTCACTGCAGCTTACCTGCTCCCGAAAAACTCTGCACAACCTGCTTTGAGATGCTGGCTGGGAAATGGAAGAAGAGCATTCCACCTGCAGGGGTGCTCCAGCTCTGTCTTTCCTCTTGGCAAGCTGTGTTCATCATAACCCTCAGCAGGAGCTGCTTGGAGATGGGAGAGGTGCTTTGCTCAGTATCATTTGTGTCCTTGCACTGGTGGGACCAAATTTCTGCTCCAGCTCTGAATTCAGCTCGTGTCCCTGATCTCCCAGCTCCCACCTCACCCCAGAGCCACTGGGAATATTTGTTCCTCCAAAGCCTCCATTTCCCTTTTTAGAAGATGGTGGTAGGTCTCTCCTGCTCTTATTTTGCTCAGTAAATAGGATGAAAACAGATGAGGTCATCGGTGTCTATATAGGCAGATTTGGCCTCCATTTTCTGTTTACTAGGACTGCATTAGTTATGAATAATGGCGCGTCAAACTACTCGCTCCAAGCAATTTATTCATGGGATTTGGCCCCGCTTGCTGTCTGAGAGCTGCCTGCCAACAGGATCTGATTTTTAAAATACAAACATGCAGCCATTTGCCCGATCTGTTTGCAAACGTATCTGGGCCTCTGGGTGCCGAGCAGATGCTCAGCCCCAGTGCCGGGCTCTAAAAATGACCTTCTGGGGTTTCAGTCCATGAACGAGCAATGGAGCTGTCCTTTGAAGCAATTAAAAGTGAGGGAAGACAAGGAGTCATGGGAGGTTTTAAATAGTCTTCCTTCTCTCTTTGGCCCCGAGGGACATCATTATGTGAAGCTGGAGGCACACACGCAATCCCCAACCTTTGAGACAGGAATCCCTCCCCGATCCAGGAGAGACAGCAACAATTCCTAGCTCGTTTCTTGCCGTCTGGCAAATTTTACATCTAATTTTTTGCTCTGTCATGTCCCTGCAGAATAACCATTGATTTATGTAGAGGCCGAGTCCAAAATAAATGCTGTTGCTGGATACCTGTATTCTCTCCAAGAAAGGATCCTGCTCCCCAAACCTAGATAAAAAGGCCAAAACCAAAAAAGAAACCTCTACTTGCTGGGGTGTTGGTGGAGAAAGGAACACAATAGCCCACGTGTGATGGGAGGCAACCACAGGTCAGATCTGCTCACCCGCTGCCGGTACAATGTGCTCTGCATACTGCTGTTTTCCAGGGTATTGCTCGTTTGATTGATTGCTTAATTTGTGCGTTTGTGCGATAGCAACTGTCATGCGATGGCTCTTTTGTCGTGCTGGACTGAAGGATTTTATTCTTGGGAGACAGTTCAGGCTCCGAAATGCTTCCCAAGAATGCTTGGGCTGATGTTCCCATGGGCCATATTTGGAAATCCCAACTGTTTCTGCTTGGCCAAAAGCACCAGTTGATTTTAAGGGACGTTTTGTTTGTGTTACTGTGCAAGTTTCTGGCCCTTGATAGTCTTGAAGAGGAAAAAAAAAAAAGATTCCCAGTTTACAAGACATTTGTGCTAATTAAACAGCAGGGGATTTGCTTCTCTTCACCATGAGTTTGTTTTTTAGGCTTCTGTCAGGCTTTTTGCACACGAATTTCCACAAACCTCATTAACATGGGTGGTAGATGTCACAGACAGTTGGGCAGATTTTTCCTCTTGAGGTTGGTGGGATGCAAACCGAAGATGAGGAATGTATTCCTGCCACCCACCTCCATTGCCTGAAGATGCACATCTCCTTCATCACTGTCTAGAAAGGATAGTCCTTCAGTTTATTAGGGGGTGATTTTTGCATGGAGGCTGCTCTAGATCCCCTCTTTGCCTAGCTATAGAGGGATTCTGGGAGAAGTGCACCCTGGCCAAGACAGTGAGACGGATGCAAGTCCTCCCCTAGGTACCATACCACAACTGGAAGTCTTCCTATTACTTGGCATTTTCTAGCCTTTTGGGCAGGGAGAAACAGACCAGGCAAGGCTCAACTTTCTTTCCCCTTCATGCCCATGCTGCAATTTGCAGCATTTGCCCTCCCCATGTGGGAAGGCTGTAATTCTAAAGCCCAGTCTCATTTCCCCCCTCCTTGAAATTTGAGTAATTTGTCTTCAAAAGATGTAACTTCTGGAGGTGCTGGTGAACTCGGGAATTCCCTTCATCCCAGGGAAGAGAAGCAGTCCCTGGGAAGCCACCAATGGACTGGGTTTTGGGAGTTAACCTTTGCTTTAAGCCTGCAGGCGAGGTGATGTGGCAGGAGCCATGCTCCAGCTCTTTCCGCAGTGAGGGCTCATCCTGCCCATTCAGGGCTCCCGAAATCCAACGGCTTTGTTGAAACACAGCTCCAACTTCCAACACCAATCACGGTGCGCCAGGCACAGGTCGAGAGGTGAGGGGGAGCCCAGCCATACCCTGCTCCTCCAGTACCTCTATGTTTTTGCTCTGCTAATCTTACTTTGGTTTCATTTTAATCTTGATTTCATTTAGGGAAATGTGAGAGGAGTTTTGGAGGGAAGGGGATTACAGTCCAGCACCCTCTGGATAATAGTTGCCCTGGTGTTGCTAGAGATGTGGGGGACAGCAGGGGCAAAGCTACTACTCGCTGCAGATTGGAACAAGGGACTAAATGCCCACGGTAGGGCAAGAACCTGCTGCTTTCTCCAACATGGTCCCTGATTTCACCCCCAAATTCCCCTCCTTCATCTAAGAGATTCGCCCTGAAACCCCCCGCCCTCTTCCAGAGAATCTGCAGGACTTTTTTTTTTTTTTCTCCCCTCCACCTCCTGTGCAAAATCATGCAGTCAACAAAATCTTTTCCAGTGCTAATCCTCGGCTATGCTGGAGGACTCCTCTGGCCCCACGGTAGTAGGGAAAAGACAGATGTTCAGCAGATAATTAGTGCAGTTGTGCAGCGCCTTCCTGCTCGAAGCCTGGATGCCAGAGCCTCCAAATAAGTCTCTGCGTGTTCTGCCTGCCTCGCTTTGAGCTGTGAGACCTCTGTGGAAAACTAGAGCTGAAGGGACACGCTGCTTTAGGGGACACCATGCTCCCCAGAAAAGTCCTCTCTCATCCCAGCCTTTTCTGCTCCATTATCCACTTAAGCCTCTCTGAAACCTTTTTCCTATGCATTTTCCCCTGGAAAGGGCTTTCCTCCACCCCCCTTCCAGAGGTTTTCCGAAGTTAAGGGTTAAGTTTTGGGACAGAACCAGCTCTTTCCCAATGAGGTTAGCAGAACTGAATGCAAAGGGAAGTGACGATTTTGGTACAGGGCAGGGAAACACTAATAGTTTCTAGAGGTTTCGTTTCCTAATGATATTTTTGAGCGGTTTTTGGAAGCAGCCAGAAACAGCATAGGACAATTCAGGTTGAAAACCAGAGGAAAAGGCATTCTGGCTCCCATTCAACAAAAGACAGGGCGTTGTTGGGTTGCAAATCCTGTACAGCAACCATGCCCTGTGCTGAGCAAGTGGCTTCCTTCCACATTTTTCCACGGCGGTCATGAGGTCCATCACCAGCTTAATTTTTTCCTAGTAATTGGATAGTGTGGGTGTGATGGGTCCTTTTAAAAACCCACATCATTTGCCAGGCACTGGGGTGCAGCTGGGGGGTGCAAAATGCTAGCCTGTGCTCCCAGTGGGAATCCTCAGCTTGGCCTTACACCAACATCTGAGGAGACCTGCAAGGAGAAGTGGTCAGAAGTGCCCACCCTGCTAGAAGCATTGGACCCTCCTGCAAAGACCGTGAAAGGTTTTTGTGGCCCATTTGCCCCTGGCTGGGAGGGAGTAGGATTGGGGAATGCTCCTCCAGTGTCACAGGCCAGCAGCATTGGTCCCCTGTGGATGGGCACTGGCATCTTACCTGCGGTCAAGATGACCTGCCCAAACTGCCTCTACGGTGTTCCACATCTGCCTCTCTCTCCTGGGATCCATCTGGTCGCAGACCAGGGTGGTTCGCAAAGCTCTTACTCCCCAGTTCTGTTCCCCACAAGTACATTGTTCCCTGGAGGTGTCAGGCAGGGCTGATGAGAACTGGCAACTCATTGCAGCCACATGAAGCCTGGCACAGGTTGACCTACACTTCTTTTAACATGTTCACTGGCAAACTTAGTGTCATCTTTTAAAACTTGGTTATTTATTCAGCCTGCTTGCTTTCGATGTGCACGTGGGGTGGGGGTGACCTGAGAGGCCCCAGTGGTTGGGGGAGTCTGCAGGTCAGTGAGCGGGATCGCAACTGGAGAGCCCGAAAATGAAGCCAAATCACTTATCCTTCCTCTGTCCTCCTTTGGGCAGCCTCATAGCTCGCTCAATATTCACTCTACAGCATGAAATGACTCTGTACACAGCACCTAGTGCTGTGAGATTAGTCTTTGGGGTTTTTCCTTTGTTTGAAAGAAAACCTTTCAACAAAAAAGGAGTAACTTCTGATGCATATCATTCTTCCCCCTTGCATATGTTCATTTTTGATTCAACCACACTGTTGAAACCTTTCTTCCCTCACAGAGCAAAATACGCTGGAAAAGAGCAGAGCCTGCTTGTGTGCATTTATTTTTACCAGATCTTGAAATAATTTGTGACTTAAAAGGCGCGAGGGGTGGGGGGGAAAAAGCCTGTTCCTGATTGAGGCCGCTGAGCCTTACTGTGATAGAACCAAAAATAATAAGGTAACGAGCAGCTCTAACCTTAGCTTAATTAACACATCGTTAAGATCAAGTGCACAGAGAGGTAGCAGCTCTGTGCCACTGTGCCTGGTGCGCTGCTCTTACGGCTGAACCGAGAGGCTTGGCGACCCAAGAAAATGCATTGCAATTTATTTCTTATTTAAGTGTTTGTTCTCTAGCCCCGGTGAATAACCTAAGTAATTTCTCCAGGGGAGACCTGCGACACGCTCATAACAATTTTCAGGTATGAGTGGGAAGAAGTAAGGGATGTGAGAAAGGGCGGTGTGTGATGGGGGAAGGTTTGCTCAGAAAGATGCCTGGTGTGAGCAGGTCCAGAGCTGGATCCCTGGCTGCTGAGAGCAGTCTGGAGAAATGGGAGATGACTGAAACCTTTTAGTGCCAGAGCTATTTCTTGACGTCCGAGGCAGATCGCTTTCTGATCTCATCTCCCCTCGCACTGAGCTTGGAACCAGAAGGAGAGGTAAATGGGTCAAGATTCCCAGGGGGGCGGTGAGAAGGGCCAAAAAGCAGGCGTCCATAGGGGGAAAACAGTCGATTTGGCAGGTCTGGAGTTCATTGAGAAGTTATTGCTTTGGAAGGCACAGGAATATCTGTTGGGAGTCATAGAAGAGTTATTGGTGTTGGAAGTTATGATGTAGAATTATGGTGGAGGATATAGAGACCCTTATAGAAGCTCAGCAAACCTGTGAATCCATCTATCTAAGCACCCTCAATTCCCACTGAAATCCTCTTGGAACAATAATAATCATTTAACAAAGGAAATGGTTTTTGACCCAGACAACTAAATGCATTTCCGCTTAGTGCTTCCCAGCCCTCGCCTGATGCTCAGCCGTGTGTTGAGGTTGCCTGTTATTTTCCCAGACATCAAAGGCTTTGAAGGAAAAAAAAATGCAACTTGGGAAAAATTGATTGTTTGCCATGAAAATCTCCCCTGAAAAGAGCAGTCTGAAGAACAATTAGCTAGAGGCATGCGAGCAGATTGCAAAACGAAAATACAACGTCGGGACTCAGGCAAGGATTCCCCCAGGAGAGCTGGTGAAGTGCCCTGCTGAAACAAGAACAATTAAGGAGGACAAGGGCATTGCAGACACCTTAATTTTTTTCCTTTCATCAGGCGTTTTTTACAGCGGGTGTTAGAGGGAGATCTGCTCCCAAGAGAGAGAGCTCACAGAGGAGGAAATAGGTGAAGCCTGGAGCTTTGTTTTACCTCTGACATGCCAAGTCCTATCAAATATAACAAAATCCCAAAGACTATCCCTCCCTGAATGGATGGACTGATGTGGTATTGCCCGTTTTCCTTTGACCAGGAAACTGAGGCTCTGAGCTCTTCCTATAATTAATGGTACACATTCACCATTGCTGCCAGAGATTCCTAGCCCAGACACCTGCATGGACCATCTATCTTGTTATGAAGACCTGGCTGGGTGATGAATGTTTAAGGCTAAATGATAATTTTGGGTTGTGAAAGCTGGCTTTCTGCTTGCAAGCCACAGCACCTCTTCCTTGATGATGGAGAATGACGGAGAGACACATCCAACCTCCTAGGGCTGCAGCTGCGGAGGACATCATGAGCAGCTGGGAAGGACCTGGCTCTTCTTGCAATGACATGAGGCCACACACAAGTGCCGAGTTAATTTTGCCATCACTAGCACGTTCTTCTATATACTGTGTATTTTAGACCAAAAGAATGATTGTGCTGAGAAGGGATCAATAGCTCAGCCGAGCGTCCAAGTTATTAACTCACAAACAAACAGCATCGGGGCTGATGGGAGGAGGAAGAATGTCAATTTTCTGTGCAAATGTTATTGCAGGGAGCCTTCAAAGAGTGTTTTATTTAGCAAATCAGGGCTATCAGAAACAGCTATTCCCTTGCTGGCTGAACAAGGAGAGCTGGGGAATCGAATTATGTAGCTGGTAAAGTGTCTTAGGGGGTTAGACCTTCAGGCTGAGGGGTCAATCTGAAGAATCCAGATGGGGTGGGATGTCACGTGTGAGAAGGATTCCTCTCTTTCCCTATCCATCTGCCCATTTAGCTTTCCTCCCACCAGTGGAAAAGGCTCTCTGCTGAGTCCCCTCTCTTTTCTCCCCTTGCTTCTGCTTCTCAGATGTTTTCCTTCACAGGAAAAAGACATGAATCTGCCCCGATTTTTTCCATAAAGGAAAAAAAAATAAAGCGGGGGGGAGGGAAAGCTGGCTTGTTCAAGACATCCAGCCTTGGATGTGGATCATAAAAAATGGGGCATCACCTGCCCAGCCATACTTGTAGCTCTTGGGGCTACCAGAGGAAGGTTGTGCTCACTGCATCTCGGCAGGTTTTCAAATCCTTACCCTCCTCTTGTCCAGTCTGGCACGTCAGAGCTTTACATTGTACAAAAAAACATCGTATTTTTTTGATCTTGCTGCCTTGTGCCTATAATGAGGAGTGGCAGAGGGCTGTAGGGCTGGGCTGGCAGCTGGGGCTGTCCCACTTCTTAGCAGGCCCAGCCATGCATTAAAATCTTTGAAATCCCAGCCCTTTCCCCCTGTTATTTCCAGTGTCAGCAGTGACTCAATATGTAAAAAATATTACCAAGGTCAGAGCTTGTGCTTTGAAATCTCAGCTGCCACAGAGGAGGTGGTTTTGCAACACATAAAATGCAGTTGGTACCTTGCCACATCCCAAACTTGCAATGTACCGTGCAAAGCGCTCCCTCACCCGACGTCTAGGAAGTAGATGGAGAAAAATCTCTATTTCATTCCCCTCCGCTCAGGTTTGTCCTGCTACTTGCTCAACCCTGCAACAAAACCCAGCGGGCTGGCTTTTTCTCACATTGAGGGGGTGGGCAGATCTGTCTTACCAAAGTTTTTGCAGCCTTGTGTGCCGAAGGTTTGTCCCATGAGTGTGTTGCTGTGACACCAAAGGGTGCTGCAACAGCGACGGCAGGGACATCCCAGAGCTGCATGCTCAAGGTTTGTTGCAGGATGCTCTCTGCACGGCAGCGTTACCTGCTGAACCTGCAGCCCCTGGTGTTTGTGTTAGGGGGTGGGATGCCTGCAGCCCCCCCAGCGCCATCCCTCCCCTGCCCCTTCCTGCGCAGGACATTGGGTGCTGCTTTTGAAGGGTGTGATGCTTGGAAAAAAATTCACACTGAAAGGGTTATCAAGCATTGGAACAGGCTGCCTGGGGAAGTGGTGGAATTGCCATCCCTGGAGGTATTTAGAAGAGGGGTAGACGTCGTGCTTAGCGATATGGCTTAGTGATGGTTTTTTTCAGTGTTAAGTGCATGGTTGGATTCAATGGTCTGAGAAGTCCCTTCCAAACCAGACAGTTCTATGATTCTATGGCCCAGGAAGGGGTGGGAGGGCTCACTGCAGCCGTGCCTGTCCCTGCAGCCCAGCCTTTCCCCCCAGCACAGACCAGCACACCCTCCGCTTCTCTCCGCTGGTAAAATCTGATGGATGGAAGGGCCTCAGGAAAATGGAGCCTGACATTTCCAAGGGGTGTGCAGCCACTTTGCCTTTACAAGCCTGTAAATGCAGAGTGGGAAAGCACCCTTCTTAGTGCCATGCAGCCACCTGACATTTAAGAAGATGGTGCGCAATTAAGGCAAACATCAGCCAGGACGGGCTAGCCCCGTGTGGTCTCTTGCGATGCCTCCAGTTCCTGACCCCATGGGGGTCTGTGGGCGCATTGGGCAAACCCCCTGCCCACTGCAAAGGGGTCTGGCTGGAGCAGTGCAGCACAGCCTGGGGTCTTCATGACCCCATGGAACAGCCCCAAAGCAGTCTGCTTGTTTTGGGGATTCAAGGTTGTACAATGCTGATGCTCTTCAGGTGAGTAAGGCAGAGGGGCCTGATGCTCCTGGTCCCTGTTATTACTCCTTTGCTTGCTGAAGTGCACGTACCAAGCTGGATTTTTAGGACCTGATGTCCCAGTTGCTTGAAGCATAGATGTCACAATCTCCCCATAGCCAAGCCCGCCTGGCTGAACTGTCATTCCTTCATATACTCCTTGCTCGCATGTCTGCATGTCCTGGGCGTGCTCCTGTGAGCATTGCAGTGTCTTACCTGCTGATGAAAAGCCTTTTCCTCAGCTAAAAGGGGCGGATAATAGTGTAGGATGGCATTGGCTTCACATCCAGCAAACTCTTCGCGGTGCCAGTCTGCAGAACAGCATCATGCTGGGCTTCTCTGAGGAAGTGTCTGAGGCGGGTGATGACTTGCTGAGCAGCACCTGTATCCCAGAAAGTGGCTGTCTACAGTTTTGTGCCATGTTTCTCTCTCCACAAAAGTTTTCAAATACAAGTTGGTAGCAACTTGCTGCCATGCACATTGTGCCCTGCCAGAAGTGTTCTGGTGCGTTTTTCAGGGCAGAAGCAGCTATGTCTAATAGGCAAGGCAGCAAAAAGTTTGCCCTTGGATGAGACAGGAAAATCTGGCTATAAAGTCCAATATTTTATTCCACATGCAGCAATTTCTTAAAAAAAAAAAAAAAAAAAAAAAAAAAAAAAAAAAAAAAAAAACCAAGCCCTTCATATTTCTGCAGAGCTCTGGTCCCAATCAAATAGCTGGACTGGGAGAAGCATTAGAAAATGGGGGAACAATCTCATGTTAGTCCATTGGGAAAGTTAATAGACCTTTTCCATCCCAAGTCTGTAGGATTCTGGGCTTTTTGCAATAGCTGCTCCACTTAAACCACAGCTCTGTGCATTGCCTCGCTCAAACTGACGGCTCCTTCCCCTGCAGCGGCCCCGCTTGTCTCATTAAAGCTCCCACCTTTCCGCTGCTCAACTGAAAATCAACAAAGGGAAATTTAGGCTGGATATCAGGAACAATTTCCTCAAGTTGACTGTGAAAGTGCCTCCAGGGAGGAGCAGCAGAGGCTTCACTGCTTGCAGCATTTAATGGGTTTCCCATCTCAGTGTGGGAGGGAGGGCAGCCCGGGCTCGGAGCCGTCTGGATGGTACCAAGCATCCCTGGCTGTGGGCGATAGTCTTGCTCTTTTTTTGATAATTTCCCTAGGAATAAGCACAGAGGTTTGTTACTGTTTCTCCATGCCTGTTCCTGTTGCCACAATACTGCTGAGCTGGAGACGATGAGTGTCTTGGTGCAGTGGCTTTCCCCATTAATAAATACTGAGATAAATCCCAAGATAAATCCCTGCGACCCGGGCATGTTTGGCTTGAAACAGCATGTGCTCTCTAGGCTGTCCAAAAACTGATTTCAGGTGAGAATAACTCCACATGTGTGCTGGAAAAAGCAGACGCCTTCATTCGATGACTCATGTCCTTTCTGCATCTCATCGTCGGCCCTGCCTCTGCTGGAACGGGGTTTTGCTCCCAGTTTTGCTGCCCCAGGTCACCTTGGCCTGGCTTTTCCCCATGTCAGGGTGAGCCTGCGGCCGTACCACTGGGTATTTCTGCTCCAGTATTTATTGCTTGTCCAGGAATGTGTTTTTCCAAATGGGGTGTGGGATCCTGCTCCATGGCCCAGCACAGGGATTGAGCATGGTTTCTGCTGGATCCTGGCACCACACTGCACCTTCTCTGTGGTCCCAGAGACCAGAGAGACTCCCAAAATATTCTCACTGTGGGGAGGCTGGTTGTGACACATCAGTGGGTTGAAACTTTAATTTCTAACCAGTCTTTTAAGCTAACTTTTGTCAATTTCCCTGGTCCGAATGAGGTGGGCAAGAGGGATGGAGGAGCTGCTGCTTTGCTGAGGTCCACTTGAATGGAGGGAACCATGTTCTCCTGGAGGAGATGCTTGTTGCAAGATTAGCATGGGTGATGCTTCAGGGTGGAGGAGCCTGGGGAAGGAGGAGGCACAGGCAGGGCTCGCTGGTCATTCCCAGCTGGCAACGCAGCACGTTGAGGGGCTGTTTGGACCAGCAGTGTTGAAGAAGAGGGTAGGAAATTATCTTGTAAAGGTATTTGATCTCACTTTAATTTGGGTTACTTTTAGCCCAGAAGCTTGGTATAAGGAAGGATAGGACAAGGGGCAATGGGTTCAAGCTGGAACATAAGAGGTTCAACTTAAATATGAGGAAAAACCTTTTCACTGTGAGGGTGATGAAACACTGGAAGGGGCTGCCCAGAGAGGTTGTGGAGTCTCCTTCTCTGGAGAGATTCAAAACCCGTCTGGTTCCTGTGTGACCTGATCTAGGTGTTCCTGCTCTGGCAGGGGGATTGGACTAGATGATCTTTCAAGGTCCCTTCCAATCCCTGATATTCTCTGATTCTGTGATTCTGTGATTGAAAGGGGCAAAGACACACCTGTAGTCTGTCATCCCATAAAAGTAAATTTGGGATGGACCATTGAAAAGAGAAGAAAACACATTTGCACTATGAGAGGAAGATGAGGGCTTTTGTGTCCCTCTTCATGGTACCACGTGAGAATCGTTTGGCTGCTCGTGGGTTTTCCCCTTGCGGTGACCTTGTGCGGCCATAAATATGATGGAGAAAGGAACACCAAGGTTTCTGGGGACAAACATTTTGGGTTGCACATCCTTCTCTTCCCACCCTCCCTCCACAGCTGGTGCTGAACAAATGCAGAGGAGGACATTTAATCCTTTCCTTGCATAATTTCATAACCTAAGGCTAAAGGCTACAGATGAGCATGGCCTGTGGGGGACAGGGAACAATCGAAGGTCCTGGTCAGTGTGACAGGCGGCGGTGTCAGTGCAGCAGCCTCCAGGCTGTTTTAAAGCAGAACCCTCTCTAGATAGCTTTAAAAAATGTACGTGATATCTCACAAAAACATGGTCGGGGTGTGGATTCCAGCTGTGCACTTCAGAGATTTCCGATCTTTTGTTTCCCGTGCATGAACCCACCGCACTAATCTGCAATTTGGGGTCTGACTCTGCTCTTTGCTCCAGCCCACGGAGCTGTGCCGGGAAGTGGGACGCCACGTGTAACCTGCAAGGGCTCAGCAGAGAACAAGCCAGGAGCTGCGAGGGGGAAGGGGAGCAGGTTGGGCTTGATTTGTATGGCTCAGCTTGCAAAATGCTGTCCCGCTGCGCAGGACGCTGCTGGGAGATGGGAGACCCTGTTGGATGCTCTTCCAGAGACCGGGGATCCTTGCAACAAGCCGCTGCCCCCAACAGTGTGGTAGAAAAGTACCATATGGGCCTGGGATGCACCCGCATTGCATCTCTGTAAGGAGGCATTGCTTGGAGCCTGACTCTCAGTGAAAAGACGTGCCGTCATGCCTCAGGCTTTGGTCAGCATCCCATGAGAGGAAAGCTGCCACCAGCATGGGAGTGGAGGTGGTGCAAAACCCAGGGGTCCCATCTGCCCTGTGCATCATGGTGGGATAGCATGGTGAGGATACTTTTCTCCAGGCTTTTCCTCCACTATCATCCAACAGCACCACTGAGACGGGCCCTGGGTGTCTGCACCTTCCTTGTCCTGGGGGTTACTGGTGAAATTCCCAACGCATTGCCAGAGGGGTGTACAAATGCAGCCCACTGCAGGAGCCAACACCGATGGCAGCTGGGTTGGGAGTTGAAAACCATCTGGAATGAGGGTGTATAAGCTGCACAGGCAGTGAGGTGCACAGGCTTGGAGGGTTTCTTTGAGAAAGGAAGCCAAGGCCATGTAACACAAGCAGGGCTGCTCCTGTAGTGTGCTGCAGGCTGGGAGCAATTCCCTTTGGGGAGCCTATACCCAACCTTGCAGGCATTCCCTGGACTTTCTCAGTTTCACCAGTGTCTTCATCCAGGTCAGGGTTTCCTTCGTGCTAGCTGTCACGAATGCACCTCATGTGATGGAAGTGACATTTGTTTTCTGCAACAGTGATGCTTTGCCCTCCCAGAGCCAGCTGAATTCCCGCTAATCCTCCCTTCCCTCCTTTCACACATTTTTTCCTTCGTTCTGCTCCTAGACCACGGCACTTTGCTAAGCGTCGCAGTCAGCAGCAGGTAATTTAAGCACACATCTGCTTGCAATCTGGGAGGAAGGAGAGAGGCAGTTTGTCTTTGTTAGAAGCCCGGCGGTTATGGCGCTTTGCTTACCTGGTGGCATTAAGGCTTTTTTGTGGTTCTGCGGGGGCCAGGTGGGAAGCAGGGGTCAGACAGGATGGGGGACAAGGTGACCTGCTTTTGGTTCCTCGCCCAGGGCTGTTGTTGGGGATGTTCAACCAGGACTGATGGGCTGCCTGACCCAACTTGAGTGCTGATACCTGCTGGGTTTGGCTGTCCCCAACTCCCCTCCCTTTTGGTCCCCTTCTTGAGGTCTGCTAGGCTGTCAGCCTTCCCCAGCGAAGGCTAGCTGTCCTGCTGGCCAGGAGTGATAGATGGAGAAAGCCACCAGACTCAGTGGCCAGGTCCATGCTCTCATTTCAGGAAAGCTGTGGGGTTTAGATCCCCTCCCTATAGGTGAGGCAGGAGACATAGGATGAGCAGTAGGAGGTTGGAGCTATTGATGGGGGCACAAAGGGATTAAATCTCACAAGCCTGTAGAAGACCAGGGCTTTTCCCCTTCCAGTGCTTCAGGGCAAATGTATTTCAGAAAATCCTTCATCTCCTGCTGCTATTCCCTCTGTTGAGTTTTCTCTTAATGCTCCAAGTTGCTTGGTTTATTTTTGGAGCTGCCCACTCCCCACCAGCAGCACAGAGATGCCAGGGGATCCACATGTCGGAAAGGCTGATGGTGGGTAAATTGAGAGATACTGATGATTTTCCTGGGGAAATGAGGACACATTGTTGTGTTTTTACAAGGAGATGGAGAACTGGAGCAGTGCTGCAAAGGCACCTCTGCTACCAAGAGAGATTAGGGCTGTGGATGGATGCTGGCACCCTAAAATTCTCTTGCTTGCACACACCCCTTGCAGACCTCTCCTTTCCTGTTCCAGTCCTTGAAACTAGTTTTTGAATGCATTGAAGCCTTTCGTCGTGTTTTGCTAAGTTTAGACTGACTGCCTTTTCCCTCTGTGTCCCAAACCAGCTGCTGAATGAAAGGCAATCGTTTTCTGATATTCAATACCATAAGCAGGAGTGATTTGAAAATGTGTTGATTCCTTAGACTGTGGGAAAAAGACCTGTACTGCTGGCAAAACCGGGCTGAAAAGTAATGTAGGGTTTTTCAGGTTTTTTTTCTCTCTTTTTTTCAATGGGTTCATGGAAAAACAACTCATATTTCTTCATTGCTTTGAATTTTCCCTGGAGGCTTCCAAGGGGCTGAAGTCTTGTATTTCTATACACTTGTTTGCAGAGACGGCAAAATGCGGTGGATTCACACAAAAGCCTCGGATTTGGCAATATTGGGAAAAGGGGATCTGCATAATGCCCCGAAGCATCATTCTTACAGCCCACAAAAGCCAGACATCCCAAGGGGCACCCAACGCCAAAATTAGCTGAACTTACAGCCGCACCAGTGAGGTGAAGGGGCTGTCCCGCGGCCGGTGCCAGAGGAGTCGTGCTTCCCAGCCCTTGCTGTGACACAGATGTTTTGTGTCACACTGGGGTCCACCGGCAGCAGCAGTGGGGCTTTCCCCTCCCTGCAGCTCCAGGGCATCTACCAGGGAGTTGATCCCACAATCAGGGTTGACCCTCCTGCCTAAGCGCGAGGTGAGATGCCAATACCCAGGCTCGGTCTGGATGCTGTGCTGCCAGCTCTGCATGGGTTTTCCTTCCTCCCTCCATCCGGCAGCCTCAGGTCCTCTAAAGATTGCATGTTTGAGATATGTGTAATATTAGTCCACGTAAATCACATCAAGCCTATGGCTTCCAGCACTGCTGGCTTGGATTTTTGCAGACTAGCTTGCTGTCACTCAGCCGCGGGCCGTCTAGGTTAGCTTAATGAGGAAGCCAGACTAAGATGAAATAATTAATGCAGCTGTAGAGTAGAGATGTAGGAGTCCTTGGGGGATAAGGGAGCTGGCCCAAATCTTCCTCCCCAACTGGAGCGCTCCAGGCCTTCGTGAAGGTTCGGAAATACTCCATGTCCACTGGGTGCCGAAGGTGGGTCTGTGGTCATTCCAGCCCAGGATGCTCCTGGGACATCTCAGAATCAGCTGTGTAGGCACGGGGGTCTGGACCAGGTTCAGGGCAGCAGCTGTGAGCCGGGAGCATCGTGGGGGGCCGTGGATGTTTTAGGAGGGTAAAAACCCCCATGCTGGGGGAGAGGAGAGCGGTGCCAGGCACCAGGCTCGGGAGGATGCTCTGTTGTTGGGATGCTCTTCTTGGCCCCAAGAGCGGGGAGATGGGCCAGAGCCCTCCTCACTGGGGGCTGGCTCTGCCCCACTGGTGTGAACAGAGTGTCAAGGGGAGGTACCCGCTCTTGCTGCAAGCTTTGCCACTCGGCGTGAGCCCAAATTAAAGCAGGTTTATTTAGTAAACCTGATCTAGGATAAAGCTTTTGATTTATAGGCGCCCCAATAGCGCTCCAAGGAGGACTTGTACAACTTTAACTGCATTTTCTCAGCATCACACCAGCCCAATAAAAGAGAGTTCATATGCGCTGCACAAATTCTCACTTCCAATATAAAAAAGGTTTTATGAGACTGGAAGTCTCGCTGGCTCTGCGGGGCCGGGTGTATTGGCGGATACTCCGCATGACAGACCCTCGATTCCTCTTCGAGTTGTCAGACTTCAGTAGCATTTACAGCTATTTAGCTATCAAATTTTATGTGCGGCTCCGAGAGAAATGTGTCTTTTAAATACTGCTCTGTCTCATAAACAGCAGTCTGTTAAACCATGTCAATGGTACAAGCGGTTCGTGAAGCCCTCCAATGCAATTGCCTATGAGCTCCGCTCGTTACCTGAGCACTGAAGTGCTGAACAACCCACCAAGTTAATTTTCTGAGCGGGTCATCTTGGCTGGGTATAGGCTTGCTGAGTGAAAGCTGGTAAATAGTCGTGCTCTGTCAGCCCAAATTTGGGTCCTGTTTTGCCCTCAGTGTAAATCCCCTTCCTGTTAACCTCTGTAGGGCCCCGCTCACTCAGTGCTCGCTGGGCGCACGCTTGAGCAACGCGCTGGGGTTTGTTTTGTTGCCTGCTCCGTGGTTGCATACAGAGGCCACTGGTGAGAACTTATCCCAAGTTTTCCACCCCAGGGCTTTGAAGCTCAGGGTCCTCTCCTCTCTGCGGCAAGACCATTTGGTCTTCCCGTTGATCCTCCCTCTTGGAGGAAGAGCTGGAGGCAGGGTGTTCCTGGGTTGCCAGTCTTGACCTTGCCCCTAACAAAATCCCTTTGTTGCTCCTTCAATCTTCCCCCGCAGGGTATCCCCATCCCATTCCTTTCAGTGCTTTTCCCGGCAGCAGCGCAGGGGAACAGCATGTACCACTTTGTGTCTCCATGCTGTTTATTTGGTGACCCAAGCTGAGCCCTTTTGTGCTGGATGAGGAACAGAAGCTGCTCACCCACTTTGATGATGGTGCAATCGCGCCAGCCCCGCTGCTCGGGACATAATTTACAGACTCTGAGCAAGGTTTCGGAGCTGAGGCAGGCTTGAGCTTTCAGGCTTCTTTAATTTTATTGTTTCCTTCTTTTTTCTTTTTTTTTCCTTATTATTATTTTTGCTCAAAACGGTAACTTTATGTGTGTTTTTCAAGCCTGCACCACTTGGAAGGTGCAGGTGGCGCAGGCGGCGCAGAGAGCCCGGGCTGCGAGCGCCTTTGCCCAGAGGCACAGGCTAACGAGTGCTTGGATGTCTAATTGCTGCCGCGCGCCGCAGACCGGGAGGTTTGCTCTCCCATCGCTGCCGTTTCTGTGTGCAATGAGCCAGGGGGCCAGGGAGGGAAAAAAAAAAAGAAGATATACGTGCGTGTGCAGCATGGTTATTTTCAAATATGAAATTGCACCTGCAAAAATAGAAGCCAGGAAGGGACTGGCGAGCAGCTTGGAGCTGGGAGGCGCGATGCGTGCAGAGCAGGGATGGGGACAGCATCTCTGAGTTTCTTTCCCATGCTCGCCGCCGCCGCCTGATAGTTTGAGCGGACGTTACTTTTCCTCCCCCTCTCATTTCCATTAATCATCTGCTTGTCAGCGCTCTTTCCCCCTCAGCTCCCCTCCCCGCCAAGTCGCGGGGAGCAGCAGGCACGCACACACGCAAGCAAGCAAGCAAGCACCCATGCACGCAGCCTGCGTGCTGGCGACCTGGCCACTCGTTAATCACTTACCAGTGTCACACGAGTCGGCCCCCACAGAAGGAAGTTTTGAAGAGGGGAAGACAGCTCTCTTCTTGGTCTCCACTTCATCTATGGAGATGGGCTGAACCCAGGATCCGGCCTCGGCGTGTTGCAACCTATGGTCTCCGTCCTGCTCCAAGAGAAGAGCTGGTCAGGTGTGTTCAAACAGGTTTTGCTTTCCAATGTGTTTGGAAGGAGCTCTGGGCTGAGCCATCCCCTTCCCAAAATTTGTAGGGGACTTTTTTACATGTAATTTTTACTGGCAATGGCATGCTCATACATCCATCCATCTGAGAAGTGATCTTAGGAGGTCTTTAGTTCAGTCTCCTTCCCCAAGCAGGGTGAGTACTGAAACCTAAAACTAAAATTAAAAACTAAAACCGGTCTAGTTAGCCTATCTAGGTCTTGAAAACCTCCAGGGCTGGAGATCCCAATCCCCATGTGAAAACATCTTCATTGTGGCAAGCCTGAACCTCTTCTGTTGTAGCTCGTGTCTGTTGTCTCTCATCTTCCCACCATGAAGGAAAGGGTCTGTCTTCATCATATCAGGAGCCTCCCTTTAGGAGTTGGCAGGTTGCTGTTAGGTCCCCCCAAAACAATCCCTTCTGTGGGTTGACAAACCCTGTTTTCTCAACTTGTCCTCATCTTCATCTGCTTCAGACTCATCGTCACCCTGACAGCCCTTCACCAGACTTGCTGGAGGTCAGCAATTCCTAGCTTGTACCAAAGCCCCAAAATTGGACACAATGCTCTAGATGTGGCTTAAGTCCTCTTTTTTTTCATTGATTTTTTTTTTTCCATAGTGGATTTGCAGATCCTACCTAGACATGTACCAGGCACCAAATTTCCCCTCTGGCTGGGAAAAGTTGCCAAAAAATATCAAAATGTAATAAAGCGTTCATATTTGTGTGCAGTTATTTAGGAATGACTGCTGTTTTGAAGAGTCAATAAGTTGTTTTTTTTTTTAATAATGCTTTTCATGGGTGTGTTTAAGAACTTAGGTTTGACCTCTTGTGCTAATGCTCTGCTCTGCTTGGAGGCTCCTCTGAAACCCCGGCAGGAGCTGTGCCCTCTCCACAAGCTGCATCAGCCACAGAGATAGTGAACTCAGATGGTTTCTTTTCCTACCCTCTCCCCTTGGCTGGAGTTTCGCTTAATTAGTTCTCAGAGTTTTCATCTGCCAGGAGAAAGGTTTTCTTGGGTTCAGGAAGGATCTCCTCTGGCAAAGGCTGTTGCATGCTGTGCTGGGTGGTGCTGGGGATGCAGAGAGCAGCTTGGAAGGGTGATGGGGATGAGGGATGCAGCCAGAGCTGGGGACAGGGAGCGCAAAACCTGTAGGAAAAGTTTGAGAAAGTCAAGCAGGCTGCAGGGCAGGAGGCAGAGCACCTTGGAGGTGGGGGCTCCCGAGGAGGAAAGGAGCTTTTCCTGGAGGTCAGCTTCCCTGGGATGGGCTGAGAAGATGGTTGGCGTGAGTTTGGCCCTTTCTAAAATAGTTCATTAGCTTGTTGTAGAAAAATCCTCAGACCAAATGCTGCAAACCCATCCAAAGGCTGAGGGTGAAGAGGAGGTGGGAGGTGGGAGATCCATCCAAAGGCTGAGGGTGAAGAGGAGGTGGAAGGTGGGAGATGGGAGACAGTTGTCCCCTTGTTGGGACAGGCTTAGCTCTGCTGTCACAACTTCCCTGAGTTTCGCAGAAGGGTATTAGCTAAAGAAATGCCTGGTGGCGGGTTCAGGATAAGCCACCTCTACATCCCCAGAGCGGAGAGCTGGGGTTTGAATTAAAATCTCCTGCCATGCCAGGGAGGTGGAAGTTGGGCTCCCCCTCTCCATCCGGGCAGCATCACAGTGGGCTCAGGCAAGCTGAAGGGAGGAAAACGGGGGGCAGAAGTGAGTTTCCCCAGGTTTGCTGCTCATCCGTCGCTTTGCCCTGCGGTGAGCACAGCAAGCTGTGATGTGTATGAGTAGACTTGACTCTGGCTCAGCTTTTCCTTTGTTCTGCCGTTGAGGAATATTTGGGGATTGAAAGGGAAATACAG
This sequence comes from Nycticryphes semicollaris, assembly GCA_013400055.1. Taxonomy (NCBI): domain Eukaryota; kingdom Metazoa; phylum Chordata; class Aves; order Charadriiformes; family Rostratulidae; genus Nycticryphes; species Nycticryphes semicollaris. The sequence goes on along the minus strand of VXBJ01005448.1, from coordinate 234,306 downwards.
TGCTTTCCTCTTCCAAAGGAAAAAAAAAAATGAAGGGAAGGAACCTCTCTCGCATGCTGCACCGGCGAACCCTCATCATCCTGTAGCAGGAGGCCAGCGCACATGAATATTCCTGTGCAATATGCGCGAGTGATGAGCCCCATATGCAGGCCTTGGGAGAAATTAAATATTTTCTACGGCGTTTTCCAAAGAGCCTTTCTATCAAAGTGCTGGGTCAGGAGCCAAAACACCCCAGCTCTAGCAGCCCCAGCTGGTTGACACTTTCTTTTTTTTTTAATTTTATTTTTAAACGCTGATGAATATTTTCTAATTAAAAAACAAGCCCTCCCCTAAATGGAGTCTTGCCCCAGTGGATGGAGTTGAGCCAGAGTTTGGGAGGGGGATGAAGGCCGCTGGGGACTCCACGGCTGCTCTCGGCTGCTGAATTTTTTTTCTCCTTCAGTGCTGGAGCTTGCAGGAAGGGTCCTGAGATGAGGCACACACGTGGTCCACATCTGCCCAGCCACACATGCTGGAAAGCAGCTGGCCAGGCAGGGGTGGCAGCCTGGTCCCTTCTTCTGCCTGGGCCCAGAGAGAGGGGAGGGATGAGCCCAGGTTCCAGGCAGGCAATTTGAGGACCACCAGTATCCTAGGATGGAGGTCACTGGGGTGCAGATGGGCAAGGGAACTTGAAAGCAAATTTTGGTATATACTGACTGTTTTGCCTGCAAAGGTGATAAGAAGCAAAGAAGCAGCATGGTCTGGGTGGCACAGACTGGGCAATCACTGGAGGGAGAGGATCCTAAGAAGGGGCAGAAACACAAGATGAGGCCTGATGTTGTCACTGTCTTGAGTGCAGGGACAAAACCCCTTACTGGTTTTAAGGCATATGAACGTGGTGCAGAATTGGAGGGGAGCTGGCCTGTCAGGGGTATGGAATGAGAGACAGGTGCTGGTTCTGTGGTCTAAAAGGAAAGCAGATCCTAGAGAGTCCAGCAAGAGACTGGGTGGCGGGGCAGAATGATGGGAAGCAGAGAGAAGGGCAACAGGGTGGCGTGTGACGTACATCAGCAGTGGAGAGCATGGGGCGAGGCAGGAGTAGTGTTGGTGACTCCCTGCTCACTCCTGGGGTCTTGCAGCATGGCCACAGCTGGAGCCACAGGCACCTAGAATTGCTCCAGGATGAATATATGCCTGGATCCATGCTCCTTGGATGTGAGTCTTCCTGGCATGTCAGAGATGCCACTTGCATTTATGTTTAGCACCTGGCTTTGGCAGTTCACTGATGGAAAAAGTGCCTTGGAGGAGCAATGCTGGCAGCTTGTCTCCAGCCTCCTCTGCGGCGGCTGCAGGGCTTCAGAGTGGGGCAAAGCTCACAGAGCAAAGTTCAAGGGATAGAGAAAAAAGCTGCTGGGATCTTGCAGAGTGGGACTTCTCCCAGCTGCGTTTTGTTTTCTCCTAAATAGCCAGTTTGGCTGCAGATTATTTTCTGCTTGCTGCATCCAGTGTTGGTAGGTAGGAAGAGGATGGTGTACTGTGCCCCACAAGCAAAGGAAAGAAGAAAGGGAAGGGAAGGGAAGGGAAGGGAAGGGAAGGGAAGGNNNNGAAAAAGAAAGAAAGAAAGAAAGGAAGGAAGAAAACAAAGAGAAAAAGAAAGGAAGGAAGGAGAGAAGGAGAAAGACATCTGTGCAGTATGACATCATTTGTGGACGAAATCAGTTCCCAGTTTTGCTACCAATGTGTGGATCGTCCACTCCCTTGCAGGGCTGGAAACAAATTGAATTTTAGCCCAATTCTTCCTATATTGAGTATTCATTTAATTCTGCTGGATTTGCATAGCAAATTCTTCCTCCAAGGGTACATCTTCCCAGCTTTTTCTTTCTGGGGAACGAGGCTGAGGCCCAAACAGAGTTTCACGCCACAACTCACCTGCCAGCGGCAGCAGGCAGCACTGCCGGGCTTTGCCAGAGCATATTGCTGCTAGCCAGAGCCATGCTTGAAGGGGATCGTACTTTGGAAAGGGGTGTTTTGTTTCCTCCATGGCTGCTGAGCCCACCCTGATACCCCAGCACGCGTTTAGGTGTGCAGCCGCTCCGTGCCCCCTTGCAGGAACTGCTTCCCTCGTGTCAGACAGCTAATACCCCCTAACAAACATGCTAATTTAAGAGCTGTTAAAGCCAGGGGGCAGCGGGAGGTCACAGTCCACACAAACAGATGGTGTTTTGTCCTTGATAATTAAATTTTCCTGTAGTTTTGGGCGAGAGACTTTCTTGCCTTTTATTTCAGCACAGCTGCCTCGGGCCAACTCCGTTCCTCCCTCTTCATCCTCTCTCTCTCAGCAAACACTGTCTGCCGGGCCGACCTGGACCCCGGGGAAGGTAAGGATCCCCAGAGGGTTTTGGAGTGCCCCAGGGGGCTCGCCCCCATGTGCTCTGCCGTCTCTGGGCTGCCACGGTGAGAGCCAGAGCCCCCCTCCAACCCCCCTGCCCCGCGAAGGGGCAGCAGTTGGGAGACCAGGTGAGCAGCACCAGCCTGGGGGCTTGGTGGGTGACCCCAGCCCATTTCAGCATCACTGGTCGGGGAGAGATCCTGCTTTTCTCACTGCTGCTTTTCACTCAGCCCTGTCCAGGGAATGCTGGGCTGTGGCGGGGCCGGTGGTGGGCTGGGGTTGGTGAGGTCCTGCAGCAAACCAAGGTGGTGGTGACAGCAGGACAGCTGCTGGCGTGTGGTGAGGCTCGAGGTGAGTTTGGAGAGAAAAGGGTCAATTTCATTGAATTTCATTCAATTTCACCAGCTTTCCCAGGAGGATGTTTGCAAGCAGGAGGGCAGGCAAGTCCTCCAAGTCCCACCTGCAGCCCTGGGATCAGCTCTGTGTCTACCAAAGGGTCTGCTGGCATCAGAGAGCTCCCCTCCAGCACCACTGGCCGCAGCATGAGCTGTCCTCACCAACGGGGAGGATCAGTGCCTCCCGGTACTGCCACTCTCTTCACTTGTCCTTGGGGCGTCACTGCACAGGCCTGTGCCTCAATTTCCCCCATCTCATTTGCCTGCTCTAAAAACTGGGTGCCACTGTGGCATTTGGGGACAGTCCCCAGCAGGCTGCATGCAACGTGCTGGGAGCCTGTGGGACAGTGTGGGGTGAGCTTGGTGGAGAAACTGGATGGAACTGGGAGAAGCAATGAGCATCAAGCCCCATCTGTCTGGAGAGTGGGCCTGTGCTTTTCCCTTCCCTGGTTTTGGGCAGCATCCTTGCAGTGGGGAGAGAGAGGCAGGGAGCAGTCCGTCCTGCAGGTGCAGGACAAATGTACCCACCACCATATCTGTCCTGGCTGCCTGGGGTGGCCTGTGTAGGCTTGTGGGCTGGTGACCCCAGGCTTGCTAGTGTTGTGAAGGTGTTGCAGGGACCACTGCAATGCCGTCCCATTGCATTGCTGGCAAATTCGTGCCCCAGGTGCTCTGTGGGTGTTTGGAGCTGGAGGTACATGTGGTGCTCCTCATGGCAGTCTCCCCAGCAAAACCCTCTGGTCAGGTGTGGGGAGCCCAGGGCTGTCAAGGTAGGGTGGCCTGAGGTGTGAAGTGGCCAGAGGGCTCGCAAAGGTTGCCATCAGGCAGGATCAGGGGCAGCTGCAATGCAGCTGTGTGCATTTCATGAGCAGATGTGTGCGGAGCAGCCTGGGGAGCATGCAAGCCAGTGGTGGAGTGGTTTTTGGTCTCGCTTGCCCATCCACAGTGGCACTCCTCTTCTGGAGCACCCCATCTGCTCAGTGCCCAGGGGAACCGTGGTACCCCATGGGGTGAGACATGAGGGCTGGGGGAGGCTCACAGCCTAGCCAGAGCTAGGGTCTTTGGACCATCCTGAGCCTCTCCCTGTGCCATTTGCTGTCCCCTGTTGTGCTGGGAAGCACATCCCAAGGGAAGGAGGATATTCCTGGTGTGGGTGGACAGGTCTCCATACTCTCCTGGTGCGGAGAATCCAGCATCTCCAGGTGGGACCTGTACAAGGGAGGACAGCAAGCAGAGACCAGTGTGGAGCACACACTCTGAGAGTCCTGAGCCCCTGCCTGCCTCCAGCAGTGCCAGTTGTCCTCCCTCGGCCCCGGAGGCTCCCTGACCCTGCCCTCCTCACAGCCTCCTGCCAGCTGGTACTGCGGGCATGGGGGAGAGATGAAGCAAAGCAAAACAAATCATCCCGAGGCGTCTCTGGGGGTGCAGCGTCAGAGTCACTGGAGTGGCTTCCTCCGTGCCAAGCCCTTGAAGAAAAAAAGCCCAAACAAATAAACAATCCAAAATTAAAATGCCCAGCAAGCTCTGTACAACTGGATGCTCCCTCCCTTACACTCCCAGCTACTAAGCTAGTGCCTTATTCCCTTCCTGGACAAGATGGGCTGCCAAGGTCTCTTCCAGTGCTCCTCACTCTGGTCCTGCTCATGTCCCTGAGCCCCCACAATGCTGACTTCAAGCTCTCGTCCTCCTCCAGCTGTTGGCATGCTGGCACAAAGCAAAACCTGCCCAGCTTTCTGAGCAGCGATGCTGCAGTCTCAGTCCTTGACTGTGTTTGTTGATTTGGGAGTGAGCTGTAGCTCTCCCTGGCTTTGGGACATCACCACTGGGAGGCTTTCTGTGGCCAAGCCAGTGTGGTCCTGCCTGTGCTGGAGGGAAAGGGTCCTGCAAAGGGTCAGCAGTTGGGTTGTCCCTATACTTCTGCAGCAGCACGGTGCCCTTCAACTTTCCAACATGGTGGCACTGGGGTTGCCTCCAGAGAGGCAGACAGACCTCCAGAGGAGCAATTTTGGGCTATTAAGAGGTGCAGCCTTCATATTTCAAGACAAACCCCTTTGTCCCCGTGTACCCAGGTGCTGTAGAGGGGGATGTTAAAGCTCCTGTGGCCAGACCTCACTCAGAATCCCCACTGACAGCAGCTTGAGGCTTGGAAAGGCTTGGAAGCACCGTGCTGCCCTGTGTCATGTCCACTGTGCCACAAGCATCCAGCAGATGAGAAAACTGGACAACAAGCTCTGTCTGTCCTCCCTTTCCTCTTTGTTTTGCTCAGGATAGTGTGTGACTCTGGCACAGTCTGGATTTTAACACTAGAATGCTTTTCTCTGCCCTGAAGGTTTGTATCTTAAGGGGCATTGTGGAGTTCGTAGAGCAGCCTGGCCACAAACTCTCCTCAAGGAAAAAAAGCAAGGTTGTGATCAAAATCCTGGGGGATGTGAAGGGCAATGCATCCCCACAGACAAAAATAAGAAATGTTATAAGCATTTCTCTGGAAATTACAAATCAAAACTGGCATGAGGCAGCAAGACCTTCTTAAAATGTTTGGGGATGTTTGCTTGGTGTATGGGAGTTTCTGCCTCTGTATTTTTTTTCAGGTTTTGTTCCCTGTCATTTATATTTAGTTTTCATGAGTGAAGACTGGAAACTGAAGTGCCAAAATTCTGTTTGACACCAAGAGCTCCTCCCCACGGTACTTGCATCCTGGAGAGGTGGAGTGAGCAGGACTGACCCTCAAACATGCCTGTCTTGGGTGATTTCTCCAGCTGCCAGGGAGGAGCACTGGGAAACACCTGGACCATGAGCATGTCCCATCACCTATCTCTCTCTCTTCTCTGCCTAATTTCCTCTGTCTGTCTTTGGCATGGTGCCACCAGCTCCATGCCACTGGGAGAAGCATCTGTGGAAAAACTCAGCCCAAGACCCCACTTTGAGTGGAGGTTCCAGAAAAAGTCACCATCTTTGGCACTCCTTTGACAGAAAAGAACATTGGATTGATTCAGTGCAGGGAAAAGTTGAGTAAAAAAATGGGAGAAAATGACATTTCCCATCATTGGCCCAGGCTTTTCTTCATCTCAGGGGTTATCTGGGAGTGGATGTGGGGTGTGGAGGAGTAGGGTTTGGGTATGGCATCTTGGCTGAGCTTCCCACCCAGGTGACACTGGTTTCTCTGAGGAATAGGCCTGGAGCACTGTTTGTCCAAAGACCCTGCTGTGGGAATTCAGGCCCCCTCCTACCCTGACGTGCTTTCTGCCGGCACCAATTGCAAAGGTGCGCGATCCTTATTAGTATGCTGTGCTTCACCTTGGCTTTTATCACCACTGGAGCAGATGGCTGGGCTTGGGCTGCTGCCCTCTGCTTGCAGAAAGGCCGGTTAACGTGATGGTAGTTGTGAGGACAGGTAGGAGCTGTGGGAAATGTCCCCCTTCATGGCTCCAAGCATGAAGAGGGGATAGGCAAGGGCAGGAAGCTACCAGCCCAGTAGCATTGCCCTCGATGGCCGTGGCATTAAAGGCTGTTGTTAAGCAGGGCTGCTGGGAGGTTCTCAGCAGTCTACCCATGTGATGCTCTCCTGGGACTGCTCATGGGGGTAGGATGTGGCTCGTAGGGAGCCACACCGCAAGGACAGTTGACCTGCCTGTCCTCGGGGCATAGGTTGTAGAACACCTGCATGAGTTCCTTGTCCTACCAAGGTCAGCGAGTGGGCTGCAGTGTCCTGATGTCCACATGGTCTGTTTGGAGGAGCTGCAAGGTATGGTTTGAGAGAAGACAAACCTATCTTGCTCCTGGAGCATAGAAGCCCCAGCCTTTGCAGCTGTAGGGTGAAGAACAGGGGTCAGTATTTTTTCAGCGGTGCCCAGTGACAGGACAGGAGATAATGGGCACAAACTTATACATAGGAAGTTCCATCTAAACATGAGGAGGAACTTCTTTACTTTGAGGGTGGCAGAGCCCTGGAAGAGGCTGCCCAGAGAGGTCATGGAGTCTCTGTATCTGGAATCATTCAAAACCCACCCAGACACATTTCTGTGCAACTTGCTCTGGGTGGACGTGCTGTGGCAGGGGGGTTGGACTAGATGATCTCCAGAGATCCCTTCCATCCCCTACCATTTTGTGATTCTGTGTGATTCTGTGGCCTTGTTCCTGGGTGTCTCAGAGCTCTGCTGGCCTTTCCACAGCCCCCTGTCCTAGAGGGAGCATGTTGCTGTGATCCACATGAGCAAGAAATTACCTGTCCTGTGAGCCAGCTCGCCAGTCAGGCAAGCTCCCAAAACATCCTGAGATGTTTCATGGGTTGCTTGTTCATCCCCAAATCATCCCAGGTCCCCCTGGAGCCCACAGGCTCTGCAGTATCCCCTGGAAAGCAGCTCTGGTTTTGGCTGGGCTGACATTCACTCCAGGAGAGCCTCTTTCATCATCCCCGTGGGCATGAGAAGGAGCTTTGGTCACTGCCTTTCTCACCAAGACATCCTACCAGTGTCACCCAGGGATGATGAAGCAGCAGCACACAGCAAGCTTCAGCACACATGTGGTGGAGCCAAAAGCCCTACATGTGGTGAAGCCAAGAGCCCTGCAAGCCTACAGCGGCCTTCAGGGGCATATCTTCAACCAAAGCAGCTGGGAAATTTTTGAGGGCTATCCCTCCATCTTCTGTCCATTTCTCTTAGACTACAAGGGCAGGAGTGTCTTCTCAGCTGCCCAGGGGTCCAGTGACACTCCCCAGGTCGGCAGAGACGTGGTGATGGAGGGGCTCCACCATGAGAGGCTCCTTCCTCCAGGGCATCTGTGCGTACTTGGCATCTCCACTGTGTTACTGGAAAGGGAGGAAGTGGAAGGAGGAAAGTCTCAGCTTGCAAGAGCCATGAGCGAATTAATTTCATCTGGCCCCAGTCATCCCTGTGGCGTTTGTGGTCCAGGGGGGCAGTGCTAATCACCCTGTTGACAGTGGGGGTTTAAATTAGATTTAAGAAGGCTTTTCGAACAACAGGGGCTCTGGCCCTGCAGGTAAGGCTTTCTGATAGCATACATTAAGGAGATGATAAAGCCGCTCTTCTCTCTCCTCCTCTTAAGCAGCAAAGTGGAGTTCAGCATGAGCGGCACACTGTGAGACCAGGAGATTTTAGTGCTGTTGGCAAGTGCACAGAATTAAGCAACAACTATTTTCTCCTCTCCTCTCCTCTCCTCTCCTCAGGGCTGCTCAAAGGGCTGTCCC
>VXBJ01005448.1:206519-226193 GCA_013400055.1 Nycticryphes semicollaris | reverse complement strand
TGGTTGGATGCCACCCCACATTCCCCAGGCTTGGGGAGAGCTGTGGCAGGATCTCTGCTGGCGAAGGGCTGGGCTGAGCAATCCCAGGGTGGTTTCAGTAAGGGTATTTCTGGTGGGGCTGGGGCCTAAGAGGTGTCTGCTGTGAGTGTCTCCCACAGCAGGTGGGCTGTTATGGCTGTAATGCCTTACAGGCAGAGCATCACACACTGGGGACAGGCAGCTCGTGACCCCTCCTGCAGGACAGGTGTGCTGGAGTGTCTGTGGTCAGCATCTGTGGAAGAGGCATATGAAACCATCTACAGCCAGTACAGGTGTATCATAGCATCTACAGGCAGTGTCTGCAGTGCAGACATTCCATGGTGCCTACAGCTGGTGTCTTACATAGAGTCTACAGCTGGTCCTGGCAGCACAGAGCTCCTTTGGAAGGCTCTGGAAAAGGCTACAGAGGGATCACAGGGAGGAATTGGCGTAACGGAGCTTTCTTCCTCCACTGAGTCACCACTTCAGAGCCAGGCCCTGTAACAGCACCAGGTGGGGTATTGCCTGACAGAAGACTTCGCTGTGGAAATGCAAGGTTTGGAAACTAACACTTTTTCTGTTGTGGAGCCACTTGCTTCCAGAACAGAGTCTTACTTATGTATTGTGTCTGGGGGTGGCTATGCTGGGTTGCAGCCTGTGTCACTCCTAGAGCTGCCACACACCTGGGGCACATCACGGTGACAAGCACTGAATCGCAGGAACATCAGAAGGTCCAAAGCTTGTCTCAGCCTTCAACAGGGAGTAACTTGGCTCTGGAAGGTGTTTTCAGATTGGCCAAGGAGTTTCCAGCTGGCCATCACCAGTTGATACTCCATTTCCAGTGAGTATCCTCATGGCTTTGGGGATCCTTTTAAGGTAGGGCTGGACAGGATCCATCCCTCTGTACACTCAGAAGAGGACACTGGAACTGTTCAGCAGATGGTGGCATCCTAGTTTTTGCCTGGATACATGATCCTCTTTGCTCTTGCTACCCACCTTGAGACTGTCCTCACCCCATCATGCCACAGCAGTTAATGTCACATCACTGTGCCCCTTCAGTCCTGCTTGCAGGGACAGCCTCTTAACTTCACATGGGTCTCACCATATCTTCTTAAATGTAGCCTGATCCAGCTCAGGAAAAGCAAGACTGGGAATGCGTTTGGTTTAGACCAAGAGCCACAGAGAGGACCATGTTCATGTCTACACTGAGGTGTCTTCAGAGTCAGTGACCATAACTGACATCGTCACTGCTCTTGGTGCAGAGGACAAGGCAGGAAAGGACTGACTTTTTGTTCTCTCCCAAAACAAGAAGCTGGGGACATCGAGGAAGGCTGCTGGAGGTGGCTTCATCTCCAGAGCTGCCAGGACCACCACGTTTTGTGTACCCTCTTGCATCCCCCCGCTCCTACCCAGGATGATTCACTGCAGGGGCAAAAGCAAATACTCTCTAACCTCTTTTTCCACATACGACTGTGTTTCCCACTGCTGGGTTTGTAGTGTAATAAATGTGGTTCCCCACTGTCACCTTTTGACTGGTCCCTGCTGGAGTGGGGACACAGCTCAGGGAACCACACACCTGGAGAGCTGTTGCTTGCTGGCCCATGCACCTGCATACTGGGGTGCTGGCTTTTGCTAGACAAACTGCTAAATGAGCAAATAGAGCGAGTGGAAATTTGCATTAGAAGCATCTGCAGAAATTGTGATGGTTTTGTTATGTGCTTAGGGGAAAAAATATAAAATAATCAACAAGGCTTTGGGCGAAACAGGCAAACAAAGCAAATACTGCATGGGAAATTGTGACTGAAGTGAGGAAAAGTTGGTTTTCTGGCTAGATTTTTCGCACTAAAATAGCTTTGGCTCCTGGTTGGCGTCAAGGATCATCTCCAAGAAGAAATTAAGTTTTGCAGGGCAAAAGCAGCCAAGCGATGAGGTGTCTGTGCCAGCACCTGGAGCCTCTGCCTGTCCCCTGGCCGTGCCACAGAGTCCCAGGGACCTTGGCTGGGTTCCTCCTCCCTCTCTCTTTTCCCACCTGTAGCCCAACAGCATCACCCTCGAGCCTGTTGGTGCTTTGGGACAGGAATCGTTCCTTGCCTGTCTCCATGCTGGTTTGGCCATGGGTGAGACTTCCAGGCCCGCAGACAGGAACAGCAGCAATTATTTCAACAACCCATAAGGTGAGGAGCAGCAGAGGAGAGTAGGAGAGTAGGCGTCTTTGCTCCCTGCCAGGACCAAGAGGTAGAACATTATAGTTGGTGGTGATATGTGCGCTCGTGTGAGCCAAACCAAAGGCTACAGTGAGAAGACCCCACTCTTTTCAAAGAGCAGGCTAATTACCAGGTGGGTCAGTGGGGCTCCTGTTCTCTGTCCCATCATTGCCGCTGTTCCCAGAGATGGGATGGCTGTGCTACCTGGGGGAAACCTGGACTGCGGTGCAGGGAAGTGGGGCAGAGCTCCAGCTCTGGTGCAATTCCTTGCTTGCTTCAATTCCTGGTGCCACCCACTGTCCTCCAGGGCTGTGGGGATGGAATATCGAATGGGAAATGAATTTGTGATTGGGAGGGAGGATCGGCTCCTGGTTTGTAGGCAAATCCTAGTCTTCTTAGGGACCTGCATGCCAGCACTGCCCCAGGTTGTGGTATTGCCACCTACCTCGAGCCCTGGCCATCAGCTGCGATGGGCAGCTAGTGCACAGGGCGGGTGGCAGTAGGAGAGCCACACTGTGAGCATGACGGTGGGGAACACATTGAGGAGGCAGAGCCAAGAACACGGGAAAGAGAAGAGTACGAGAGGAGCTAGAATGAATGATAATGATGTTATAATTAGCACTTAGCCTTCCTTACCCAGAGCTTTCCAAGGAAGGTCATTTTCATTATCTCTGTTTTACAGGCAGGGAAACTGAGGCAGGGGGGAGGTGCTGAGAGCAATTTGCTCAAGGTGACCTGGGAGGGCTGGGGCTGGGCTGAGAGCGGGATCTGGGGCTGGCGTGTCCCTGCTCTGCCACAGCAGCCAGCTCTCGCTGACAGACCTCCCTGCCCAAACCCACCGCTGCAAAGTCAGCAGCAAGGCTCGGGGCAGGGGGGTCTCTCCTCTGCGTGTCTCCCAGCTCCCTGTTTTCAGGTGTGTCCCTCCACCCCCAGCATCTCTGCGCCTGAGAGGTGTTTGAGACCAGGCTGCACCCCAAAATCTGCTCATGACATCCCCCCCAGCCATGCAGGCATTCCCCTCCAGCCCTGCAAAGGGCTTGTGTCTTGCTGCAAACCTGAGGCCATCTGGACTCCTGCAATGGCCATGTTGGGTAATGGAATATGTTTTGCTGTATTTTTTTTTTTTCTTCCTCTGGCCTGTACAGCTCCCCTTTATTTAGGTTTAAATGGATGCCATCTGGCTAACGAGCCCATACTCATGTTCTAGATTAAAAGGCAATCCTCCGCCCGTTACCGATACGGCGCTGGAGATTAGAGAGGTTTAAATGGTTTTGAAGGTGTAATTTGCTTTTCACGCATGGTGCTATTTACCTCCTGGCGGGTGGGCTGGCGTCCCCATCACTGTCCCCAGCAGCTCCCTCTCAGCTCTGATCTTCTCCACTGGCCCCAGCTGCAAGAGAATCAGAGCTCGGGTGCCTCTGAGCCTGGCAGGGCTGCACAAGGCATCCTTGTGGTTGTTGCTGCCATTTGTCCACCTCCAGAGAGGTTTGTTCTTCCAGAGAAGATGTTCCCTGCTTGCATTCCCTTAAAGCCCCATGTGTCTCCACCCACCTGCCTTCTTATCTGTAACCCCCTCCATGTCTTCCTGCACCCTGGCACCCTCTGGGGCATGGCATGGCTCACAGGGGTGGAACAGCCTCTGTCCCTCTCCCAGCCCAGAGCAATGGGGGCTGATGATGGCCCACCAGGGTGTCAGTGGCCAGTGGCTGGAGCAGCAGGCAGCACTGTGAAGACACTGATGAGGGTTACGTTGTCCCTGGCATGCCCAGAGATGCTGCTGCTGGGGTTGCATCGGGCTGGTGGATAGCATGGTGCTCCATGCTAGTGTGAGAAGGGGCCACGCTGGAAGAGCCGCAGCAGCTCCCAAGTGCTGGGATCTCCATTTTGCACCTTCTAAGCACGAATTGCTGCTGTGAAGTGCCTAGGTGCACTCTCATCTCTTCAAAAAACCTCTGCAACCCGCTTGCAGGCAGTGTCTCCTCCTAGAGTGAGGAGCACCACTAGAGTGAGGAGCACTCCTAGAGCACAGCACCAGGGTTTGACTTTTCTTAAGGGACAGACTGAAGAAGAGACAAGGAAAAATGCAGCATTTGTGCAAGGCACATTGTCACCTCCAGGCACCTGGTTGTGCTGGCAGCTCCCATGAAAGTGCCACAGGTCGCTGGGCTACAAAATGTGCACCAGAGAAACATCTCCATAGCTGAGATGAAGTCTTGTTTCATGGCCATCTCTTTGCACCCTTCAGCTGCCCAGGACGGACTGGCTGTCAGCACATGAGTGTCCAAGGACTTCAGGGAGCAAACCCTGACTTACTCCTGCCTGTGTTTGCTTCCACAGATGGCTAACCCCGTCCCGTCAGCCTGCTGCGTGGTGCTCGCCGCGGTGGTGGTGGTCTACGCCCAGAGACATAGCCAGCAGGGTGAGTTTCTTCACAGCTCTCCCGCCTTGGTGAATGCCACTCCTCTCTCCTGAGGCAGGCTGGATGTGCTCTCCAGGCCTGCCTGATACTACATTTCTGGATGTTTACCACTTTTCTCCTGTGTGATACGTGTCCCCTTCTGCTCACTGTTGCAGGATTTGGACATTCACATAATGTCTGCTGCTCCCCTTTGCCCTTCCCGCACCCCTGAGTGTCCCAGTGTGTCCATGTGGCCAGGGCAGGGGATTCCCACTCATGGGAATGACTTCCCAGCCCTTTACCCTCCCTTTTTTTGCATGCTGCCCTATGCAACCCATCCATGAAGGGATGAGGGGGTGGGAAGAAGCAGCAGCCTGACAGCCCCAAGACCCAACCCCACGACTGCAGTGGATGCTTCATCCTGCTCTCACCTCCTTGGGGTGGCTTTGTCCCCATTGCTACCACCCATCTATGACCATCACTAGCTCCTGCCTGTCCAGGTTAGGAGAGGATTTGGCGCTTACCTTAGTGGTAGCTTTAGAGATGAAATTTTAGAGACACCATTGATCCTCGGTCCAGGCAGGAGCAGGAAGGTTATGGAGCGATGGGTTGAGTCCCACTGAGGGGTCACCTGTGGCAGCTCTGCAACAATGGGATGAAATGGAGATCCTCCAAAACCCATTCAATGCCTGGCAGTCAGCTTTTGATGGATTACAGAGGAGAATTTTGCTGCTTAACTGCAGTAAGAATATCTGTGCATCTGTGGGACTGAGGAACCTGGCCAGAGCACCCCACTGAGCTGCCCTAAATCCACCTGGGTGGGTTTACATTGCTGGAAGCTGGAAGCCAGAAGCCTTTCTTGCTTGGACATGAGGCAGCTGGGGTTTGGCAGCATGTCTCCATTGCATGGGGACAGCCACTCTGAACAGAAAGGAAGCTTGCTGGCTGGTGTTGCAGGAACCTTCCTAGACTCCTCCTAGGGTGCCTGCTTAAAGCATTTGGGTGCTGTTTGTGGTGGTGTGATGCTTTCTGCAGAGAAGCAGTGCTGCCTGCCCCCTCCCCCCCCCCGTGCTTGCAGGATTGCTACCTGAGAAGCCTTGAAGGACCCAGNGAAGGACCCAGTATCAAGGTTGCCAGAGCATCCTTTGGATGCACCGTGCTGCTTCTCTCTGAGCTGTGGGGATGGCAGTCCAGACCCGTCACACAGGGAGATGCACAAAACACAGAAGTGCCAGGCACCTCAGGGTTATGCACACTTGAAATGTGTTGCCTAGACAGACAAACAAGCGCTGCTCCCCACCAGCGCTGGCCAGGGCCACACATTTTGCCACAGAGAGCACAGCCCCGGGTAAGACACCTGGGCAGGCAAACTGCACTGATTGTTACCTTCTTCTCTGTGATCTGGCAGGACTCGGGGATCTGGCAGCACACCCTCCCCATTCCTGTGTCCCTCCTCCTTCCCTGGCTGAGTCTGGAATGGAGATGTCTAGCACACCAGCAGGAAAGGATTGCTGCTGGGACCTGAGTGCTTCAGCAGGGTCCTGGAAGGGGATGCATGGAGTGAGACAAGGTTCTCCCCATCTGCTGGAGCCAGAGAGACTGCTCTGCACCGGAGGGCATAAAAAAGGAGACAGAAGGGAAAATTTGGTGTAAGAGCAGGAGGAAAATTAGTAGGGCAGTTCCAGGATTGCCCCCAATTTGTTCTCCATAGAATGTGTCTCTCCTGGGCACTTCTCTGAAACATCAAGGTGATGCTCCAGGCACAGGCTTTGGAGCAGCAGGTCTTCTGCTCACCTCGCTGTCCCCAGCTTGGAGAGGATGCGTACATGCAGGTGAAGTAGGGGAGCATCTGCCCCACATTGGAAACCCGAGGGGTGGGCTCCATCCTCCCCACCCTACCCCTCACCCTGCTGCAGCCTCCCCCGCCAGCCAGGCATTCAGGCTGGGAAAGCACGTCAGGAATTGGGTGGGAGGATGGATTAGTCCCGCTGGTGGCAGGGACCGGGTGGAATGGGGGAAGATGCTGGCATAGAGTCCATTTATCATGCACTTGAGACACGCTCGACTTTAATAGCTCATGAAGCACTTTAAGAGATGCATTAGCACTGAATACTTGAGTGAGGAGGATGTGACAAGCTGTTAAGTGAGCACGAGCACGGCGTGCAGTGAGGCCGGCCACTCGCTCCTGGCTCTCACGTGCACCCTGGTGATTACTGGAGCATCCTGCAAAGTGCCACATGAATTAATAACAGCAGTGTTGGACTCGGAGGAGGTGAGGCTGCTCACGCGTTAACCCCTTGGCTGCTCATCTTTGGTCCTTCTCCTTGGAGCTGCCGGAGCAAAGGGTGCATTTGCCCAGCAGGCTCCCCAAAGTTGAGGTGGTGGTGGAGGGGCTCAGAGGTCAGCAGATTTGGGTACCTTCCCTCCCTCTGGTCAGAGCATCTCTGTCAGGTTGCTAATGTTACACCTGCCCCATCCCACTGGGCACCACTGCTTCTAGCTACCCCTGGGAGTGGGGCATTGTGCAGTGGGAGACCGGAGCCATCACCCAGAGCAGCCCCATGGGGATGCTTGGAGGCTGTCACTATGAGTGTCCTGCTGCAGGTAACAGAGCAGAGGGGCAGCAAAAGAGGGTGGTAGTGACATTCTACCACAGCATGGTCCCTTGTGTCACCCTGACTGGGGTGAAGCATGAGGATGGGGCAGAGCACTTGGCTGCAGGTGGGGGATGGCACTCCCCAGAACAAACATCTGTGGTTTTGTCTTCACATCCAGAATAACTCAAGCCACCCAACTGGATTTCTCCCAGCCTGTCCCCACTGCAGGGTCTTTATCTCTGGCACTGGTGCCATTTCAGGACAGCTGGGTTGGACCATGAGTGCTGCCAGCGCTGCCAGGAGTCACACGGTGGGCTCAATTCTATTGCTGCTAAACCCATCACCCCGCACTGCTCAGCCCCTCATGCTGGGTGGCTCTGGCAGGCTCCACGCTCAGCGTGGGTGGGATTGCTGCCGCTGCCTTCAGCGAACAACCTTCCCCGTCCCAGCCAGGGCAGCCAGCGCAAGGTCGCTTTGAACAGCCACCTCCCTGCTCTTGAATTTAGCAAAGCAAAAAGTGATGGTGCGCTGGGTAAAGCTGACAGAATAGGCTGGTGTAGAGTGGTGCTTGGCCCTCCTGTCAGACTCACTGAGCAAGTGGTTCAGGGATGTCCCCCTTGGTGCATGGGTAACCACAAAAGTAAACCAGCCTCAGATGGGGCTGCTGGATGAGCGGCAGCCTGCCTCCAGAGACAGGATTGCCCCAAGCAGCCACAGGGCTGTCCCCATCCACGCAGATCCTGGCCATCACGGAGGGATGGACCAGAGCTGCAAGAAAAAATGGGAGGGGACAGAGGAGGCAGAACAGGCTGAAGAACAGGCCGTAGAGCCTGGTGCCCTCCCTGTTATCATGGGTGAGGAAGTTTCATTCCTGTGCTTCCTCCTGCAGGCAGTAGTTGCTGCCAATTTATTTCAGAGTAAAGGAGGGCAATGAGGAAGGCTCAGTAGAGCACAGAAGCAACGCTGCCTGCTGTGACTCTCACACCTTTGGTGGTCAAGGAGCTTCCCAGTGCTGGCAGGGGTCCATGTCATGCAGAGACCCTCTCCCTGGCAGGACTCGGCCACCCTCAAAGGAAAGGGAGAGGCCACAGCACAAGCCCTGGGGCTTTGCCAAAGCTCCTCATGTGGGAAATGTGTACATGGTGGAGATGCATGGCCTGTCAGACCATAAAGTGTATGTGCATGGGTGATTTTAGTTCTCTCTATTCATTGCCCTGACTGTCTGTGGATGGCCTGAGCTTTTTCCAGTAGACCCAAGGGCTACAGCAGTCCTGGGAAGAACGAGCTCTGCTTCCCCTAGCTCCTGCCATGACCATAGTGTCTTCCTCATCCGTCAGCACTGCCAGAGTTATGTCCACATGTGTCCCAGATTGAGATTTCTCTGCTTTTAAAAGAGGAGTAATTCTGCTTTATTGATCCTCACCTTGCTGAATTAACTCATGTTTAAACAATAATTATGTTTTCACCCAGGAGAGGAGACAAAGAGATAAACGTCTCTGGAAATGAATGCGTTTCAGATGCCACATGCCAGGGTTAATTTATTGATGGGCACAGAAGCTGCTATCTCCTCTCTTTCTCACCAGCAACAAGCAATTAGCCCCCATCATTCCTCAACCGAGGAAAGGAAAGAGAGATTTTGTTTCATTACTTTCCCTTCTCTCTTGCTCTCTTAAGCCCTGGCGCTAATCTTTTGCAATCGGTTCTGCTGCAAAGCCTCCCGGGAGCTCCAGTTTGCAAGCGCCTCGTTAGAAATGCTGCCCACATTTCAGCTAAGACAAAGCCAGGGCCGGTAAACAGCCTTCAAAATGCAGAGCTAAGCCATGCAAATTGGCTTTTCGAAGAGAAATCAGCTCTATAGATACGTCCCTCTCTCCCTTCCCCACATTGTCCAACCTTCTCCGTGTGGCATTTGTTGGCTGACGGGAATCTGATGAGCTCTTTCTGGACTCTGCTTCCTTCCACATCCATCAGCTGATGCAACTCCCCAGGGCATCTGACTGGCACGGTTAAACCAGTTGCTTTGTTTTTGGGAGTGTTCTCTGGGTTTTCTGTGTAGGAGGTGGTTTGTAGATTCACGCACGAATGTGTGGTCTGTTTGTAGGTATCTGAGGAGGTTTTCGTCATGCGAACTTGGTTCAGTGAAGGTCCCTGGATTCAGGTGGTGTGATGGGCTACCTGGGTGTTAAGGCTTGGTCTTGTGCCCATGGGTGCACACGGGAGACATGCGTTCAGCCTAAAGCAGCACTGCAGGAGTAGTCTCTCCACATACTCCTACAGCAGGTCTCATCTCCCTCTCTGCCTCCCTCTTCCCCTCTCCATTGGAGTGTCATTCAGTCATGCATTAAGCGACATGACTAACATCTGTCATGTGTTGTTTGTTTTTCCACCCACTCCCTAGGGCGGGATGCGTGTGCAACAGAGTGTTTTGGAATTTTTGTAATTGGCACTCGCTGTTTACACTGGGGAGGGCAAGGTCAAAGGGACTCACTTGTGTATGTATGCGTGTGTGTGTGCGCGCACGTGTGTGAAGTGGCCTGGCCAGGAGGCTGGAGATGGTGCTTGCTTACCACAGAGACATGTTCCCTGCTCAGGCTGGGGCCAGCACAGGAAAAAGCTCTGTCTCCTCATGACATAGCACCTTCCCACCTCCCCTGACACCTCCTTGTATCTCGGGCCAAGTTTTGCTCTCATCACGGCACACTGGCACTTCATCTCCTGGTGGCTCCTGCCAAGGCGTTATCAGCATTGTCCTCAAAATTCAGCCCTGCTTTCTGTGAGCCTGACCTACATTCCTCCACTGGAGATGAATGGACTTGTGTTTGGCTGCGTAAAATACATGTTCTTGCTGAGAGAAGGCTACTATATTAACTGTTCCAGAGCTCTGCGTGCAATGGGCTCGTCCTTTCTGTTATAAACATCAGCCTTTGTGTCACCGGCAAACTTTGCCAGCAACAGTTTTATGTTGCCTTCAAGATAATTGATACGATGAGTGATTAGCAATGGGCCAAGAACAGATCCCTGTGGGGCCACACTGGGAACACCCTCCTGCAATGATGATTCCCCATTAACAATTATTTCCCCATTAGCAATTACATTTTTTAATCCTTCCTGTTACAATTCTGTATGCTCCCATTATCCAGCTGGCTGAAATACCAGTCTTGCTCCAAACTGCAGCCCCATTCAGTGTGTGAGCTGCTTTCAGAACATTTCCAGGACACCTCTCGGGTTAGGAAAGCAAGGTTTTGGCACAGCCTCTACTGCCCCTGCATCCTTCACTCTGCAAGCCATCTCAAAGACAAAATGCTCTTCAAACTTGCTTCCTGGAGAGCTTGGAGCACCAGAACTGAGGTATGCTGCTGGATCAATAAAAGTTTATGTTTTGGCATTGAAAGTATGTTGTCAGGATTTGCTCAGCACAGGCAAAGTCAGGGGGCTCAGCTCAGCCTGCCCTCGGGCTAAATGAGCTCGGTTCACAGTAGTGTTCACATCATCTGCTGGAGGAGCCAGCTCTATCTGGAAGACTTCAGTTCTAGTGCATGTCATGAGTAGAGAGATGCTTCTGCCTTGGAGCTGCCAGAAGGGAGAGACACAAGCACTGGGGCAATGGGGGGAAAGAACGGCCAAAGGTGTGGACACCCTGGGATGGCAGCCTCCCTGGCAGAGCAGCGCTGCCTGCACCTCTGGGAACCCCAGGGATCACCTCACTTCTGCAGGCAGCTCAGGTACCCAGCGGGTGAGTCAGCCTGCCTCACCGAGAACACATCACCCCTCACATGAAGGCTCCAGAGCTGGTGGCTTATGTGCAACGATTAGGACTCAAGATTCTCCCTAAGACAGAGCCTACTTAAATCATTCTGAAGGCTGCCATTCAAGGGCAGGCATCTGCCTCTTTTGCTTTGCTAATTGCTTCCTGGGGCTAAACTAGTTCAAGTTCATGATTTTCTGCTGGTGACCAGGATCATTCTGGTGAGGTTGCTGCATCTTGTGGGGGTTGATCTGGGCCAATCTGGCTGTAGCCCAAGTAGCATGAAACTCATGTCCCTCTGATGCTTTTGCAAGGCAGGTCATTACCTCCATCACTGGACATTCATTAGTGTGGTGGTTTCCTGTTGTCTCCCCATCTTCCCTGCCAGCCCACAGCAACTCAACCCTCCTGCAGTGACACCCCACCTGCAATCCATTCAACTGTGGCTGCCTGCTGTTAGGGCATTTAAGAGCCCATCAAAGCCTGGTGTCCCCTTGCTGCTCTGATCTTTCCCTGCTGCTTCCCTGCCCAACACAGTGAAGATGAGTTTGTCTGAGAAAAAGAAGCCTAGACCCAAGCAGGCAAAAACTTCTGCATCCCCCTTGTTCTTCTCTGTCTGTTCCAGAGCACCTGGTTTGTTTGGGTTTTTTTTTTGTTTGGTTTGGTTTGATTTTGTTGTTGTTGTTGATTTGTTTTTTTTCCTCCACCACAAGATGCATCTCCCAAAAGATTCCCTGTCTGCAAAGTAAAAGAAAACAGCAAAAATAGCCTTGGGTCCTGGAACATCTTTTTCTATTACTGGACATCCCTCTGAGCTCAAGTAGATTTCCTGCCCAGACACAGAGTGAATTATGGCCAAGCTCTCAGAGGCTGACCTTGTGGTCAGCTGGAGCACAGGCTTGCTAATAAATGTGGTCAGCCCCTACCGCAGACAGCCTATTTTTAGTGCCCGTGTTTCCTTGCCCATTGCTTCATCGCCCTGCAGGTCCCACAGTTGAGCATCCGCCTGGGTCCAGCCAGCGGTGCAGGATACCCCCATGGGGAGCACCTCCCAGCCTCACTCTTCTTCCCTGGGCACTGCAAAACTGAGACCTTTGATTTCCACCCAGCATCTGTTGATTTTGCCATGCAGAGAGTCACGGGTTTGTGGGACAGGGTGGCCCATCTTGCTGGGGTGTGCTGTTGGGAGCACAGCTGAGGTTGTGCCCATCAGGGCAGGGAGCAGAGAGCTTGTGGCAGGCACCTAAGGTCTGTGCTTACAAAAGAGCTGCAGGTCAGGGCGAGATTGATGTCCCTGTTTGCAAAGTGCTGTTGGATGCATGAGGAGAAATAGTGCTTAAAGTGCGGGCAGGGGAGAAAGCAGAAGGACAGGAAGAAAAATAGAGGAATTGGCACATAGGTGAGAGGGAGCAGGGCTTTGAAGACTCACTCTTTGCAACTTGCTGAAGATTGGAGACATGCAGAGGACACTGTGAAAGTCCTGTCAAGTCTGTCTGGAGGCACTTGCACTGAATTTGCCCCTTTCTGCAAAGGGAAGAACTTGTTTGAAATGGAGCCAATGGTGATGAGGTTGTGGAGCAAAGCAGGGATCTGTCCCCAGGTCCACATGAGCCTCCCGAGAGCTTGGAAGGAAATCTAGTGTGAAATATCTGGGATGCTAATAAAAATAGAAACCCTTCTATCAGCCTGGTGTATTGAAGCAGATCACAAAGCTGTAAAAGGTCAAGAAAAGGAAAAAAAAAAAGAAAAGGAAAAAGAAAATATAAGGTAACTAAAGGTAAGAGTGTGGATCACAGGTTTTGGACAAGCCTGTGATCCCACAAAACTGGTGAGAATAGTTCACATCTGTGGTGAAAAGAGGAAACTGCTGAGAGGCTCACAGTCTGCCAGGATTCATTAATTGTGCCAGTGGCAAGGAAACCCATGTCTCAGTAGTCTCTTAAACTTCATTAAACATATCGACAAGCAATGAAGGAGGAGGAATGGGGTTTGTAGTCTACCTGGACACCCAGAGGAGCTTTAAATGGAGAGTGTTTAGCCCAGGATGAGGAGGTACTGCTGGGAGGTACTGCTGGCTGGGGCAAAGCTGCTGTGATGCACAGAGAGGAGGCAGGACCTGCCGGTGTGGATCTGCAGAGGGGACAGTGTGGGACAGCCAGGAGCAACACTTGGCTCATGGAGCATCTATTAATGGGCCCTTGCTGACAAATCCTCACTGAAACCCACTGCCAGACAAGCCCACATTGTGGGGAGAAGCTGGGAGGAAGGGTTTGGTTAAAGGTCATCTTCTCAGGGTGGCATCGTCCCCTTGTGTAAAGCAGGAGCATCGTTTCCCCTGCTGACACTAGGTTGTAAATCAAGACATTGCCGTAGCAACTGCAAGCCCCCAAGGGCTAGTGAAGCCAAAATCTCATTTGTAGAGATTTTCAGACTCAGGGAGGGAGCTGAGGGATCACCTAGTGCACAGGGAATAGCCGTGGTCTTTGCTCTTTGTGTGAGCTCTGGCTGTAGAAGAAGGGCCGTGTCCTGTCCTAGCACTGAGCTCCTCTTGGCAAGGGAGGAAGCAATCCTCATCCGTGGATTGTGCCTGTTGGGTTTTTTATCCTTGTTGTTACTTTCTCAAAGGCTTCCAGAAATGGAAGATCTCATAAAACAGTGACAGTTGGAATGGAAACCTTTAGTGCTTCAGGGATTTGGCTTCAATTAGCCTCCAAAAGCTCAAAAGGTCTCACCTTGTAAGTCACACACAGCCATCCCAGGGAGCCAGCCACCTCACATTTCCAAAGCCGCCTGGTCCCCACCAGCCTGTTTAGCGACACATGTCCAGCTGAAATCTGACTGAAGGTGCCACATATTTAGGCCCTTGGAAGGGTTTCCAGTGTCTGAAGTAGTGAGCTGTGGGTTGCTCGGGGACTGCAAAGCCAATCTCTGGTCAGGCTGAAAGAGCAAAGTGCTGCATCTCCAGGAGCAGCTCCAGCCACCGTTTGCAGGAGCCCACGACCTTAGCGGAAGGTGCTACAAATCATTCCCAGAACATGTCAGCAGGGCCGTGCGTGATAGACCCCGGGACTAAAAGGGCAGGCAGGGCTGGGGGCTGAGACATTGAGGTCCTGCACATCCATCAGCAATGTTGAACACAGAGTGAGTCACTTGCTTCTGTCTTCAGGCCACCTGTGACACATCTGTGACCAAGCAAAGCCCTGGATAATGGGAGCACAGTCACAACGAGACACTGGGACCAAACAGTATTGTCTCTGCTTTCCAGGGAGAGGGTTTTGCTAGGCTGGGAACTGAGCAAAGGAACCACAAAGCCTGCTTGGGTGCGCAGATGCTGGGATGCAACATGCACAAACCTTAATAGTCATAGTCTTTTAGGGGCGGGGAGAGGGTATAATTTCTCTGGGCAGACACTGTGCCTTTGTGCAAAGGGAAATACCTAATACCCAGATTCCTAATCCAGGTGGGAGATGCTGGGGCGTGAAAAATAAACAGGGGAACAGCTTGCAAGATGTGTAGTCTGTCCTGCAAATGGAAAAGAGCATCTTTCAGGATAAGCAGTCTTGGGCAGCACTAAATGGAGTGGATCCATGCAGAGAAGCCAATATAATTGTGGCATGTTAAAAGGAAAAGAAGAAGAAGAAAAGGGATTGAGCAGGGGCTGTGGCAGGCTTGTTACAGAGGGGAAAAGCGATGCATGTCACCTTGTAATGAGTGCTCCAAGAAGGCCAATCAGGTGGAGAAGTCAAGTGAAACCGCACAGCAATCGACGGTGATGGAGGCAGGAGGGGTTACATCAGTATTAGTCCAGCGTATGGACCATTGATCTCTTGGTGTAGGATTTGCTGGGAAAAATTGTTGTTTAGGCTCAGCTGCCACCAGGCACTAATTGAAGCTGAGGACTCCGGAGCCTTGTTCTACTGCCTTCCTTTGCTTAGAGCCAGACTGGAGTGGTGAGGAAGCAGCTTTGTATATGTGAGTCAACATGGGAATGAAACAGCCTTTGTCTCTGCACAGGAGACAAGGGGGAAGGAGCTGAAAACTTTTCTTCCTTGAACAGTTGCATATTTCTGTGTCCTTGGGCAAGACACATCAACCTCCTGGTGCAAAATCCCCTTGAATGGGGCAAAGCCTTGCCATAGGGTACGCACAGCTGGCGTGACCTTCATCCCAAGTTCAACACACTTTACCTTTCCAGCTCTTTTGGCTTGTGATACCTGAAGCTTTTTCCCCCAGCGCTGATTCCTGTTAGCAGATTTAAGCTACCCAGCAGTAGCCGGATTCTTCTTAGTTATCTAATCTGGAGTGTTGCAAAGCAGCTGGAGGTCTGCAGAGTCGATGTTGAGAAACATTGACCTGCAAGGCTGGAAGCCTGGAGGACTTCTCCCAGCCAAGAGCTGTGCACTGTGTAGGTAGCAGAGAGCTATTCACACCCAGGAGCTGACAGGGATGCAGAAGCTAAAGCAGAGTTGCAGTGTGTAGCACGTATCGCTTGATTCCTTACACATTTGCTAAGGTGTAATGAGGTGTGCATGCGTGTGCATGTATTTCTGATATCCAGGCGGTGGGCACGCTGCTGGGTATCGCAGCTCTGCTGGCAGAGAACTGGTGGGGAATGGATGTTTTGCTATGCCGAGGCATGCTCCTGCTCTCTGAAGAGAGGTTCCCTCTGTCCTGTCTGCCAGTCTGTGCTGCTTGCAGGGGGGCACACCTGCTGCCTCCAGGAGCCAAACTGAAAATAAAGCCAAGGAAGTTGCTGAGCATCCCCCACAGAGGTAACCGAGCTACAGAGCAGGGTCAGGGTTCTGTCCTGTTGTGAGCAGCAGGAAGGCAGGCTCACAACAGCAGCAGCTGGTGCAGACCTGCATCGTGCAGAGCATCCGCACAAGGATCTGCTGCTGGGTGCCAGTCCTGGTAGTCACATGTCCATGCATCCATCCAAGCCCACGTCTCCAACCAGGTAGGAGAGCTCTGCTCACCATTAGCATGGTTTATGCACAGACCCTCTTTGGGGAAAATGGTAAGCCAAGCCCGGAGCGCTGGCTCCCCAGGGGAGTCTCCAGCCGTAGCAATGAACTTGAAAATTTGTAGGATGAGTCACAGAGAGTCCCTGACTCCAGCCAAGCCACAAGCCCTGCAGGTTGGACTCTGCTGTGTCTGCAGATCGCCTGCGCTGTGGTGTGGTTTCTCCAGCTGAGAGCATGCTGTCCAAATGAGAAACTGAGGCACACATGAGCAAGAGTGTATTAAATCCAGCAGCTAATATCTGTCTGTCTGTCTGTCTACTCCTCTCACTGTGATTTCTCATGGGAAGCCTCCATGTCTGGCCATTACTGGGAGGCTGGAGATCTGCCAAAACCTGTGCCAGCTGCTGAGACAACCAGGGAGGCTTGGAGCAAAACAGGAGAATGCAGAGAAATTGCTCAGGAGTGAGGAGGGGCAAATGAGCCCTGCAGGATTCTTGACGTTGGGATCCTACCTGGGATGCAGTGAGGCACCTGGCTGGGAATCATCACATCCAAGTTCCTGTGCTCAGCAGACTTGAAGTTTTACCTTTGTGGTGGGAAGCATGAGGTAATTGGCCCTTGTGCTTTTTTTCTTTTTGCCTTCGGGTGAGGATCCTCCGTGTGGCACAGGACAAAGACAGCTGAGGAGCTTGGGTCCCCACTGGTTCATCTGAGCTCTCATAGCATCACACAAGCCCCTTGGCATGGGGAGGGACTGTGACCAAGGCTAATGGCCTTGCTAGTGAGCTGTAGCAGCTTTCCCACTGGCTCTCCTGCTGCAATTCCATTCAATTTACTGGAACTCTTCCCTGCCTCAGTTGTCGCTAGGTCTAGGGCTTTTCCCTTGAGGAACCTCCCCCAACTTTGCTCAGTAACACCCAGACCCTTGCCTCACCCTCTCCCAGCATCGCAGGGCACAGCCCTTTGGGTGCTAAGAGAAAGGGTATTGCTGCTTCTTGTTCTTGGAGGGTTCTTGTGCTCGCTCACTGGATCCATTGCAAGCATCCTCCGCTTCGCCTTGGGTGTCATATCTCTCCCAGCTCCAGGGTTCCTGTTGGCAGAGAGACTTTAAGGATACCTTTAATGTGCCTTACTCTCCTTCCCCTCATGTCAATGGTGCTGTGTTGATTTGCAGCTGTGGCACATCAGTCTGCCTCTGAGTAGGTGACTCCTCCAGCCCTCAGCCTGGAGATGGACACGTCTGTCTATCCCTCCCAGCTTGCAAAGACAATTTCTGTTGTTTTCAACCCCAGTTGCTGGAGACCAATAGTCATTTTTATGGAGCGTGAGCCCTGAATATTCAAGAAACAGCACTGAACTCTGTGTGACCACGGTTGGTAGGTTCTGGCCCTTAATTAATTAGCATTGATTGTGCTTCACTTCCAACAGTGGAGGAGGGAGCTGCAGCTCAGGGAAGCAGTGAAGTGTTGCAATATAATCACTGCGGCCATTTTCATGCTGCCGGTCTCTGCTATTCAAAAGTTACACAGCTGCTGTGATGGCAGTATGGGAGACAGAAAGGAAAATCCTGGGGAAATAGTAATGCCATGGGATTTCAGAAGCTGTCATTTTAAAAGAAACATTCATCTATGTGTTTATGCAGAGCTGGGATGTTTTCTTTTTTGTTTTCNTTTTTTTTTTTTGCTTTTTTCTGGTTTTTGGCAATGGTGTAGCTTGACTTAGCCTCAGTGAAGGTGCTGTTCATGTCATCTGTATGGCAACAGGGTCAGCGTGGGGTCCATCAGCACACTGGGAGATCCAGCTGCCAGAGTGTGGGACCTCCATGCTCTCCTTTTGCTTCCAGCTCCTCCATGCAAACGCAGCAGCAAACTCACAGCCCCATGGCAACCAAGAAGTGCTCTTGAGGAAGTGGAATGTTCCTTGTCCCCCAGGAAATTTGGAGTGAGTTGGCTCAGTCACTTGGGAATGGAGGCGTCTACACTATCTGAGCAAGACACACAATTGTCAGTCTTCCTCTGTCTTGCTGAGCCATCCCTCCACTTGAAGTTGTCCATCTTGCTGTCTGCTGGGCATCTCTTTTCTACTGAGTTATGTTGGGTCCGTGGGATTTTATATCCCACATGCATTTTTTTTCTCTATGTTTCTGCAATTTTGTTCGCGGTAGCTCCAGAGAGATGGCTATGGGCATCTTTCTATTGCTGCATCAGTAGGACTTTGGGATTTAAACGCAGAAGGAAAACTTCAGGATTTAGGTAGACAGACTTAATCCCATTACATTCTTTATCTTGCCCTAAATCACAACTCCAGAGTGAAGACTGCATAGCAAGAACTACCAACAGTGAAGGCCAGCCCAGAGCATATCACAGCTTTTTTAATGTGTAGTATGATGGTGTAAATGTGTGTCCCAGCCTGGTGAATACTGAACACTCCTGCAAACACTGTGTGTCTTTAATTTGTGCTGTGGCATGGACCAGCAGCTCCCAAGCTTTTCCTTGCACAATCCCTTGCCGTGGGCTCCTAGTCGGGCTGTGACAGCTTGCTTGGAGCCCTGGGCCCTGGTGGCCTTTTTCTCCCACACAGCATGCCTTGCCAGGATGCTGGGAAAAGCAGTGCCAGGGCTGGAAGAAGAGTGAGAGGTGGGTGTGAGCAAGCAGACATGTTCAAGTCAAGCCTGGTAACCCGGGGGAGTAGTGGATATGGGCTGTTAGGTGATTTAATTGTGTTTTCCTTCCTCCACTGAGTTTGGGCCATTTTTCTTAACTTGCTTAGCCCTGAGGAGTTTTTTAGTGTAACTGCTATTTATGGAAGGCTTTTTACTTCGTTACTTCAGGAGGAGTCACTAGTGTGCACTGTAGCAGCTGCCTCATAGTCCCCTAAGCTGCCACTGTGGCATCCAAGTGCTGGCATCCCGGGGGAGCGTACAGGGTTTCAAGATGGATAAAAAGTCACCAGCTCGAATTCTGTGCTTTGGGTGTTTGCATTTTAGCAGGGTCAGCAAAGCCCAAGCAAACCCTGGTGTCAAAGTACCAGGTGCCCTAGGGCCACAAAGGAGGAGGAATATCAGAGCCCGGCTGTGATGCTGACAACTTGCCCACCTTTGGGCCAATCATTTATTCTGCTTTATGAACTTCAGATCCATCTGTAAGATGGGGAGAATCATGCTCTCCTCGTTTGTATCATCTCTTTGAGTTGTCAGCTCGTTAAGGTGAGAACTGCACCTTGCTGGGTGCCAGCATGGAGCTGTGGTTGACAGTGTTCCCCCCGTCCTATGGAGGGGAGCCACGGAGCCACCTCTGTGCCCTTTGCTGGGATCCTGCACTTCCCATGGAGGGGCATCTCCATCAGGAAGCAAAGTACATGCTGCCAATCTGTCTTGAGTCAAGCTGACAGGGAAAATCCTCAGGGGAGCCATTTGCCATTGGAAAATGAAGTCACATCAACATCAGAATGTTTTACAAAATTATATTTCTCTGTCAGGGGAAAAAAAAATTTAAAAAAAAAGATGCAGGATGAGGGCAAGGGCTGTAGTATGTCTTTTCAGTATTTCTCAGAAAAGGTTAGGCTCTTTACTTTAAATTGACAACCACTTTCCCTCCAAAAATAAAAGGGTTGCAAAGCCCTTTGTACAACACAGTGGGGTGATTTTGGAA
Source organism: Nycticryphes semicollaris (assembly GCA_013400055.1). NCBI lineage: Eukaryota > Metazoa > Chordata > Aves > Charadriiformes > Rostratulidae > Nycticryphes > Nycticryphes semicollaris. The sequence goes on along the minus strand of VXBJ01005448.1, from coordinate 206,617 downwards.
AAAAAATAAAAGACATGAAAACCCTTAGTTTCCTTCTGAATGAAAGAACTTTCCTCTTTTTTTTTTTCTTTTTTCTTTTTTTTTTTCTTTTCGCTCTT
>VXBJ01005448.1:190936-206221 GCA_013400055.1 Nycticryphes semicollaris | reverse complement strand
CAGTTTGCTTTCTATGCCTGGCCACAAGCCGGAGGTAGAGGAAGACCTGCTTGCTGTCTGTAGCTGCTTTCCATGCCTGCATGCATAGATTTGCACTGATTTTCTCTCCTTATGGACTTTCTCGTATTCTCCCTCCCACAGGCAGTGTGTGCGGTTGTTTGCAGGCTCCTGCCTGGGGGAAATTTCCTCCTCCTCCTTACTACCATTCACTCCCTCATCCCTTCTCCTCTTCCTCCCTCCTGGTGGAGACAGCCTCTCACAGCCGACCCATTTCAGAGATGTTTTTTTACTGCCAAAGCCAAGATTTTTCTCTCTCATCATGCTTAGTCTTGAAGTGGAAAGGGGGTGGGTTTTTTGTGGATATTTTCAGCAATAAATAATTTCAACATGCTGAAGAGGCAGGAGAGCGAAACCGGCATTAGGCTACATTGAAATACTCCATTTGTTCTTGGAGTCTTTCTCCCCCCTCTAGAAAGTTTCCTCTAATGTTTCATTTTAAAGCAAGTCACTATTATTTTTGTTTTTTAACTTTCCAGAAGATATTCCCATATTATTTCGGCTTGTCTGGAGATTTCCACACACACCAGAACTTTTTCCTTTGGCTTTTCTTCCCTCTAGCTTTCTTTTTGCTGGGGTTAAAAGCCCCAGGCCAGCAAGGTACTTAAACACATGCTGAAAGTTAAGGGCTTGCCTAAGTGCTTTGCTGACTTGGAGCCAAAGATATTTTCTCAGGTCCTTTAAATGCTCAGGACCTGCATTCAAAACGTTTTACAGAAATTCCAGAATTCAAGTATCTCTTGTGCTAATAATAGTTGTAATTCAGTAGTTGTAATTCAGAAGTGCCTTCAGATAACTGGAGCTCTAGACATGGTGAGCTTCTGTATAATCTTACTTTCAGAAAATATGCTTCTGTAAAATCTTCTGCTTCAAACCCAAGGGCCCTCCAGAGAGCTGGGGACGTTTATTTGTATTTCAGTCAATGAACATAACTGGCCTTTTAGCTGTTGTTTTGCAATAAGACACTCAAATCTCTTTAAGTGTTGAAATTTAGGAAATAATGGGCAATTAGTTCAAATCATACTGAATGAATGTCTGCTCCTGAACAAACGTTTGCTCATCATCCCCAACACACGGAAGAAAGAAAAAAAAACCCACAAGCCCCACCACCACCACCAATTTGAGGGCTCTCTGAAACAGCAGCATTGGTAATTGGAGGTTAGAAGATGCTCTCAAAGGCAGGCTGAGCTCCCATTTCAGAGCCTGAAAGCAGCACAGCTCTCCGCTTCTGAGACATTACTCAGAGGGAATGCAATAAAAGCGATACAGAGAGGGAACAGTGGTGGGTAGAAAAGCAGGAAAGGCTCTGTGGAGGAGGAAGTGTTTCCAGAAACAGAGAGGCAGCCAGCATTGAATAGAAACTATGGGTCTGTTTCTCTGAGCTCTGCATGATGAACCCGGGGGCCTTTACCACCAGCCAGCCAGTGGGGAACACTTCGAAATGCTCAGCTGTTTAATGAAGAGTGTCTGCTTCAGAGGATTTGGAATGGGTGCTGGACACTGGTGCACCAAGAAGGGAACAGGACTGTACAGGAGCTATCTTAGTTCACGGCCCTCCAAGGAGTTGCATGTACCCTCCTCTGCAAGCGTTTGGTCGTGCTAGGAGTGGGAATGGGAAACCCAGCCGAAGGCTCCCAGCTTACCCTCCTCACCTTAAGGCTGTCTCTTCAGAGGTGGAATGATCTGTCACGAGCTCCTGCACTGAGCTTTGCAGGGATGTGAATGTGCAACTGCATGAGAAGGCACGCAAAGTCTCTGTCCGTGTAACCCAAAGCATCGCGTTCTTGCAGGCTCCTGCTGTCTTGTAGATGTGCTTTGTGAGTTGCTCAGAAATCATTTAGGGACTATGATCCTGCAGTTATGGCATTTTTTGCCCAGATATACACCTTCTAGCCCATAACTAGAGACCCAGACTCATTGAGCTCCTGCCTGGAGCCCGCTTCCGCCTTCTCCCTGAAATCCTGGAGCTCTGTCCTGGTCTGCAGTTCTCCTTTAGCTATGCTCATCTTGATGTCTCTGGTGGAAGTAATGCTCTTTCCAGTGTGCCGTGGGTTTGGTCTGTTGCCCTCTTGCACCCCAGAGGTGCTTGCACCCAGCAGATTGTCTGTGTGACTGTCGGGCTGTAGCTCCACAGCTGTGCCATGGCTTAGCATGCACCAGTGGTCGTTTCCAGGCTTGGTTTCCTTGAGGATCCTTTGGAGTGAAAGGTATGAAAAGCAAATGTCAAATCCCGAGGCCTTGGCTTAATTGTTAGTACAGCCTGTGATGGGTGGAGTAGAGGGTTGCCTTATTATTAATATTGCTTTGAAATCATCACCAGGCTCCAGTAGTGCAAGTGTTACTTGGAGAAGTGAGTGAAGGTGACTGAGTCAAAAAAGAAATTATAAAAATTGCTTGGGAAAATGCTTTCCATTTGATCATCATCTATTCTTCCCACCCTATTCTCTGTGCTGCACTGGCAGCAGCTCAGTTCTGCTGTTATCCTGTAACCACATGCATAAAGAACATCTTTGGTGTTGGTGCAGGGGGGTAAAAAATATCTCTTCTGGGAAAAGAACGAGTCCTGGGGTCTAACATCCCATGGATGTAGGGATGGAGTAAAAAAGTATTGGTGTTTCTGTTGGGAGTTTCTGGGCACATGGTGTCACTGGGAATACTTTGGTGCTGCAGGTTGCACCCCTGCTTTGATTTCTAAGTCTAGCCTGGGTGCTGCCTTTGAGCCCCGTCTCTGCACACAGCCTGCCCTCTTCCTTCCTGAGAGAGGGTCGTAAGGAGGAGGGCAAACCTCCCGTACCTGTGGTTAAGAAAGCAGAGGAGTTTTTCCACCCTTGGGCTGCAGAAGTTCATGTGTCCAGTTGCAGCAGTCCCAGTTTCGAGCCCAGCTGCCGCCGATCCACTCAGGGGTGTGAGCGTTACATCTGTAAGCGACAAGCCACTGGCCTACAGCAGGCAAAACCCAAGCCAACAGACAGACAGAAAGAGCCTGAGGGGCTGAATTTTAGAGCTATTAAATGATTAAATGCGAGGGGAAAAAAAAGTTAATTTAACATCGCGGTTGTGATTTTACACACCCAAGAGCCTGGAAATTGAGAGCTCTGCTTCTCACACAGGGATCGTAACTTGGCACTGCACAGATTGTACAGTATGTAAAATTAGACCAGAGAAATAGTAAATATGCTGCAGGGACCAATACTGTCTTGGCAGAAGGAGGATGGACTGAGTGGGACCCAACAGGTCTTTTACGCCTCTGACTTCCATAATTCTGTGCTAATAAAAAATAAAAAATAAAAAATAATAAATTGCACAATGCCTGATGCTAATCCACAGCCTTGAGTGGGGTGAAGCGAGAGCCTGATTGTTATGTGAACAAATAGCAGTCACCCTCGGTGCATTCACAAGGAGGAAGGCTGTTATTTGAGGGCGGGAGCGTGGGCATAGGCAAACAGCGATGGGGAAGTGTATGCTGTGCACCGGGCTTAAAAGGCAGGTTGTGGTCAGCAGGGTGTGAGGCACCCCAATGTCTCTATCCAGGGCTGCCATCCCTACCCCTCCCTCCCCAAAGCTTAGTAAATACCAGCGTCTTTGGACTGTTGCTGGACCACAATGAGCTTTTCTTGTGTTTATGGCTGTAATTTGGGCACCTAATTCCGAAACGTATTGATTTCCCCTTAAACGGTGTTGAAAAGCCTGATCTAAGCACTCTTTTCTGGCCTTGAGTTATTTATCCTGGCTGCATGAAAAAGCAAGACCAGAAAACAAGCCTTTAATTCATCCGCGGTGCTAACACCAGCCACCTGGCAGCAAAGGCTGAAGTGATCCCTGGCTTGGAGGATATTGATGGGACTTTCGTGCTGTGCACTGGTTCCCATTTAAATACCATTCTTTTCCCTCTGGTCCTCCAACACCTTTCCCTCTATCTCATACCACCCCACATGCCCGGGCAGCTGTGGTGTAGGTGCAGGGGTGTTGGAGGAAGTTGCTGCTTCACAGAGTAACTCCTTATCTCAACTTGACTTTGCAAGGAAACTGAGTGAACAAGGTCCCACCCAGCCTTCCTTTTGTCTTAGGATGAAAATGGTGTCATAAATGGAGTCCCAAGGCACAGACATTACAGAATCACAGACATTTTTGCACCAGAAGAGCAAGGACATCTAAGTGCAGGTCTTACTAAGACCTCCTGGTGGAAACCAGATCAACACATGAGCTCAGATCCTCTCTTGGGGTGCAAGAGCAAAGTCTCAAAAAATAAAAAAAACCAAACAAAAAAACCCTAAACCAAAAACCCGAGATCACCAGCCCAACAGCATCGAGCCTTCTCTGATGCAGAGCAGCTGTGAAGGCAGAAAAGCAGAAGTAGCAGCAGAGGTCTATCTTGTCTTGGTCACACTTATGGCAACACAAGATGATCAGTGCTAGAGGTGTGCAGCCATTGCAGATGGATAAACACCAGCATTAGTAACATCTGGCAGAACTCAGTCTTACCCCGAAGCCATGGGACAGGGCAACTTCTTTGGGTTCTCCTACCCATGCATGATTGGAGATACTCTGCTGTCAAGGCATGATGGACTTGGTGGCTGTTCCCAGGTTTGCTTGTCCGCTGCAGCCAGAGACAAATTTGGGCAGCAGTCTGTCATACAGTCCCTGCAACTCCCAAAAAGAACTGAGTGTGATCACATGTGGGAAAACAAGGCTGCCTCTTGATGTGGAGCTCCTCTAGCTTGCAGTGGGGAGCGCTGCCAGCATCATGCTCCAGGCTGATGTGGTTTGGCAGGTCTGAAGAGCTGCGAGAGAGGCTCTGTCCCAGTACGGGGCTGCCAAAAAATGCACCAAGACCAGTATGAGACATGGACAAAGCCATGCCTTTCTGGCATAGGGAGGGCATTCTGTGCCCTGATGACATCCCCACTCAGATGGGGCCAAAGCCATCAGTTCAGCCAGTCTGGTGACGTGACATGACACAGGCAGAAAAATGACACTGAAGTTAGTTGTCTGCTAAGGCAGCTTCCCCCGTCCTGCTACTGTGTCTCTCAGCCAGGGCTCAGCGTGGGACCAGAGCCCACAAGGCACGGGGAGCTGCCGCATCCCTTGGGGCCAAGCCAGTGTTGCAGCAAGGACTTGGCCCTCACTTTTGCTTCTGGTTCCAGCGGTGGGTCTCTGTTTTGTGGTTTCCCACTGGGCTTAGGGCTGCCTTTTCTCCCCAGGCGGGTGCTTATGCCCTGCCACTGCATAGTCTTGTGGGCTCCCACATGAGCCACGCAAGTGCCACTGTCCTGACTGGCACCCTCCTGATTGTGTCACCTGGAGCTTGGTCCTGGGAACAGCATGCCAAACCGGTAGCAGAGCAGACATCACACCTCCCCACTGCTGGACCAATTGGTCCAGGAGGGAGCCTGGGACATGGACTATCATTTGTGACGGTGACATATTTGCAGAAGTTTCCTATCATCCCCAGGAAGTCCTGGCAGATACTGCATTAAGTTTCGTGGAAGAAGCGTCAGCCTCTCCCAGCTGAGTGTTTAGAAGGGCCTTGAGTGCCCTTTTCACCCTATGAGGGACATCCCCAGCTGGGTTTGGGCTGAGACTGCAGAGGAAGGTGCAGATCAGTGGTGGAGGTAAAGCTGCTGCAAAGCTGCCCCCTTCTTCAGGGGCAGCAGAGCTTTGCTGACCTTCATGGGAGGATGTTTTGTGGTCACAACCAGGCCAAGAGAAGAGGCTCTCCTGCCCTGGAGCTTGCCCTGACCTGAGCATGTTGGAGGAGGAAGTGCCTTCTTCACAACACCCCTGAAGTAAACCAAGCTCTGCTCCCATGGAGTGATTGAGTACAAGTCCTTTAGCACCCATCTGTTATCTCTTAATTAAAGTTTCTTGCTAATTATTTTTTCTTGTCAAGAGAGCAAAGCTGCTGACTCCAGGGATTTACCAAAGCAGAGCAAACAAACGTGGGCTCTGTTGCTGCAATTCTTCATTAATGGACAAAATTAACTTGGAACGGTCCATATCTTTGGCTACATCGATGACACTTAATTATGCCTGTTTCCTTGCAAAGATGTATCTAGTTTTAAATCACTCATAGAAGAACTACCTCCCTAAGCATGAAATTCCTTCTCCTTGAAGGGAAGGTTTCTGCTGGCAACAAAAGCTGTGCAAAGACCAAGGAGTACCACAGTGAAGAGATGTGGAGAGATCAAGGATGGGATGTGCTTCAGGAACCTGGTGTCCGGAAACCCTCTCCAGTACCAGAGGCTGAGGCTGTTCCATCTCAAGAAGACCAGACCTCATGGCCTTGAAGATGCAGATGGGAGCAGAGCCACCAGCATCCCTTGGGCATGGTTGGTGATGCTTGTGACAGCCAGCATGGGTGCAGGAGCAGGAGAGAAGCCACAGGGTTGTGCCACCACTCTGTGAGACCCAGACCCAAGGGCCAGGAACATCCTCCTGCAGGATGACAGGAGATGTCCAAGCCATCTCCTCCCCACGCACCAGCATGTGAGACATTGCTGCAAGGGTGTAGGGCAGCCTAAGACAGAGCCAAGCAGAGGTGCTTGCAACTCTTGCAGTGGTGGCCAGCCAAGATGGGCAACCACTGCTCTCCTCCTTCCCTCCAAATGCTGGCTGGGCTCTTTCACCTCCCCTCCCTATACTCTGGGGCTCCCCGCTTGTCTCCTGTGGGCTTGTTCATCTCATTTGCCATGGGAAGTTGCAGGGTGCAAGACCTCACTGGTTTATCTGCTTGGAAAGCTCTCGGCAGAGCCCCAGCACTGTGTAAATATTAAATGTATAATTTATGAATACATACACAGGTAGCTAATTAGCCGCTGAGAGAATTACTTGTGGCTAGTTGCTTGGGGAGGTAGAAAGGCTAACGGGGCTGTTGTGAAGACCTTTCTCTCTGAAGGCATGTATGTACTACAGCAGTGCTGGGCATCCTGTCAGGGGAAGTGGGGACATGTCCTTTCTCACTGCCATAGTTTCCATCAGCAAAAGAGGGGCAGAGCCAAAGGCTGTGCGTCCTGCAGAGGAGAAGAGTGCTTGTGTCTTTTTGTTCCCAAAAAATGCTTTGGGGCCTTCCTTTTGCTCTCGCTATGCTTACACCAGCTACAACCCTCAGCGCATTTGGGCAGAGGGCTCGAGGGGAAGCAGTTGTCCCCGCCTGCCTGAAAATCACTGTGACAGCCAGGGTGGTTTTGGCCCCTGTCTGTTCGTGCTGGAGCTTGGCTCACAACGGGCTCGGACACAAAGAGCCCCATTGAGGGGCAGCGGTGAGCACCAGTGCCAGGAATCCAAACCATCTTCCCTGCTTCCTCTCTATGCTCATCAAAGGACCCTTTGGGCATCGGGGCACAGAACCCTGGGGCCACCCGTGTGGACCAGCTCTGTGTGTGTGGCACAGGGCAGTGCCCAATGGCATGCTTGCCCTGGCTGCAGCCCACCCTGGCACTGTGAGAGCCTCAGTGGGAACAGAAGGCGAGCAGCCAGTGGAGATGGAGTGGCCCAAGATGAGTTTTGCTCTTTCTCATCATGGCACAAGCTAGCGCAGCCCTGAGGTTTGCTGGATTTCCCTGTTGTTGTTGCCCTCATAGTCTCAATGCAGGTCAAGATTCATTAAGAAGGAAAATGTGGATGATGTTTCTGTTGAGGACCTCCAGCTGAGGAGGGTGGGTTTGGGAAGTATCAAAATGTTCTCGTGGGCCCCACTGTTTTGTCTAATCTTCCCTCCATGTCTCTGCTAAGACCATGTTTTGGTCCCTGTCACGTTGCAGTTGCACAGATCATGTCGTCAGATTGTCACTCATCATCACCAGAAAGGCAGCAAACCAGCTCAAAGCTTATTTCATCCAGCTACCTCAGGTCTACTGCTGGGAGCTGTGTGTCTGTCCCATGGGCAGCTCCCGTCTTCCCTCCATGCCAGCTTGGCAGGGCTGTAGGTAAAGCTGTAATTTCTGCCCTCCCTGTGTATCACCACAGTTCCTCTCCAGCTCTGGGACTTCATGTTGTAAGCCCTGCTGGGCCTGTCTTGTATTTTGTGCTGCAACAGATGTTGTGGCTGCAACCCAATGGGGTTGGATGCTCAGCAGCGTGTTGCTGGTTGTCATGGCCTCTCCTCCTTCACCCTCCTGCTGTTGCCTGACCCAAAAAGCAACATGATTTGCAGAAGTAGGGTGGTGTAGGGGCAGGGCAGCTTTTCTAAGGATCACTTCTAGCCAACAATCATGTCAGTGTCGATGGGGAGAGATCTTTGGAGGTGTTTAGTTCCACGTCACACTCAGAAGAAGACTATCCCCACCAGTGTTTTTGTCAAAGAGCCCTGTCAACCTCCAAAGATGGAGATACCCCCTCTCTGTGGGTACCTGTCCCAGGGCTGCACAACCCTTCCTGGAGCATAAGTTTTTTTCCATCTCCAGCCTGAAACTTCTGGCTGTTGGTCCTTGTTCTGCCTGGGCCACCCATATGTCTCCATACAAGAGAATGGGCCCTGTAGCACAGGCATCATCTCAGCCTCTTATCCCATGTGTTACCAGTGACATGACTACCAGGAGAGGAGACAAACCTGGCTTGAGAGAGCTGTGAGGTTCTGGGTGGGCTGGGGGCCGGGGGTCCTGCCCATAGCCAGCTTGTGGGAAGTGGAAGCTCACAGGAAAAGCTCTAGTCACCCTTGCCCATCCCCATCTTAAACCAGAACTGGTGTCCACAGCACAGGACAGGGCTGCTTCAGCTTGGGTGGGGGGTGGGAATGGCTGTCCCCATGGTACCCCTTCCCAAAAGGAGGTGATGCCTGCCAGTGGGACTACTGTGCATTCTTATGGGAGGGACTGCTATGGCTGGAATGGGGCAGGAGGGATGTGAGGACCTGGCTGAGCTCTAGTAAGAGCCTCAACAAACCCGGCTAGGAGAAACGCCTCCTTTGAAGCAATGCTTTGGGTTTTTTCTTCGTCAGGGGCCTTAAATCATCGCTTTGGAAATGAGCATTGCTTTCAAAGACCTGTCTTCCAGGAATGGCTCCCTCAGTCCTTCTGGATGAGTGCCAACATGTTTGCACTGTGTTTAAGGACAAATAGGAAATAATTCAAGGTGCCTTTTCCCCTTCCCAGCTTAGTTCTGCTGCCACCAGCTACAGAGAAACTCTCAGCCACAGTCCTTAGAAGCAGAGCTGAGCACCCCAAAGCTTTCCCCTGCTCTCAAGCCTTCCCAGGGGCCAGGCACTGTGCAGGCAGGAGCCAGGCAAGGCAGACAGGTCTGTGGCCCCATTACTGCAATGAACCTTTCTCCGTGCAAGGGTACTGGGTGATGCAGCGTCTCCAGTGTCTCTGCTGAGCAGATCCCAAGTGTCAGGCTAGGAGAGTCAATGGCCTTTGGTGACCCAGCAGGAAAAGGGAAGAGAAAATATCTTCACCTTATGTGAGAGAAGAAATTAGAGGAGAAATTGAGTAAAGTGCTGGGACTCTTACTTTAGCTCTGCCTATCTATAAGTATCTGTGCATCAGTTCATCCATCCATCCATCCATCCATCCATCCATCCATCCATCTCCACAGTCATTCAAACAGCCAGCTATCCACCCAATTCTGCTGCTCTTAATCAGTCCTTCCATCCCTCCCTTCCTTCACTGATCCACCCATCTGTCCACTCATCCCTCCACACACATGCGTTTCCAGCCAGCCAGCTGCTCATATTCTTACCTTTCCACACTCTTACACATCTCTGCATCCCCATCCATCCATCCCTCCATCCATCCCTCCATCCATCCATCCATCCATCCATCCACTTCCATAGTCATCCATTCTTTCGTCTTCATACACTTCCCTCCATCCCATCTGTGCCTGTCCAGCCAGCCGTCCTTCTGTTTGCAATCACACACATTCATTCTTCTGTCCACCCATCCATCTTCTTCCACACTTCTGGCTATTGGCTTGTTTATCTGGACCCATTCCAGAAAACCCTCCTCACACAGACACCTTGGCTTAGATGCTTTCCTCTCTTTCTGACTGTCAGTGTATGCTCTAAGATTTTTTAAGACACTTGCAACACACTTGTCCAGTCAGTGCATTTTCTGAAAGGTCACCCCCCTTGGCTAATATCTTAGATGAGTCAAAGGCATCTCACCAGCATCTTACTCAAACCAACCCATTTTTTTCTTGTTTCTTCTTAGCACCCTCTTTCCCAGCACCGCCAAAGGTGCTGCTTCCCTCTCTGAAGTAGGTGTCCTGACACACTGTCTGCAGGAGTACTCAGACCTGCCAGGGTCTCCCCCAGGTTCAGCTTCATCCTGGGCCTCTCTCTTTTGCAGATGGGCTCAGGCTCTGGGCTTTCTCATGGCTAGATCATGCTCATGTGGTCCCACCTATCAACAGGACCAAGAGGTTGATGAAAAAAGAACAGGACAAGTGTAGGGGTTGCTTCTCCCGTCCCTCCCCACTGTCAGCTGCCTGCAGCCTCCCCTGGCTCACTGGGCAGCTCAGCGTTTTACTGCCCTCCGTGGTGTCTCCTTCTGTGGATTAATTTAATCACTATTTTCCCTAAAATGTTGACATCCACAGCATTTGATGGACATGGGTTTCTGTAATTTAATCACATTTTGTGTGAAAAAGCACTTTCTTTTGCTTGTTTTCATTTGCTGCCTCTTTATTATTTTATTAGGAGAAGGAGCAAGCAGTCCTTCTCTATTCATCCTCTCCATGTCACTCAGTATTTCTGAGGTGTCTGTCACATCTCCGCTCAGTTGTTTCCTTTTACGGATGAAGGGATCGAGTCTGTTAAGCCATCCTTAGGCAGGGGCTGTTTCCAGCCTTTGCTTTTCCCCATTTTCTCTCTCTGCTCCGTTTTCAGCTGAACTGTACTCCAAATGTCGTGGAGATAGATTTGAACACAGCTTTTAGGGTACAGTGCTTTCCACTGTCTTCTCAATCCTTTTCTGAATAATTCCTAGTGCTGGATTTGCATTTTCGGTCGCCACCGAGCTGATGGTTTCAGGGAAGTGAGCACCGTAACTCCAAGATAAGTTTCCATGGAGGCTGCAGCTCATTTGGAGCCTTGAGTTGTGGGGGAAGCAAGGCTCGATTTTCCCCGTGTGCCTCCTTGTGCATTTATCAATGCAGCGTTACCTGCTGGTAGGTCTGCGCTGTGATGTCCTTCTGCACTGCTTTTGCACCCGGCTGTGATTGGACTGCCCTGGCTGTCCCCTCTCCCTGCCTTAGCCCCCTTTTCCCCATGAGTTACAAGTGTGTTGGGCAGCTCTGATCCAGCTCTGATCTCTCTTGAACTTCACCGGTGACGTCTTCTACTGCCATGTCTGACCATTTGTTTTCACCTTTGGTCTCCTGATCTTTAGCTGCTATAAATCCTTGCAAGGACTTTCCTCCTGTGTTGGGGCTGCTTGTTTTCCTTGGGAGGCACCTTGTCAAATGTGTTTTTGAAACCCAGGAGTATTTTGAGAACCGAACAGCCCTTGTCTGTGCATAAAGGTTTGATGAAGCCTTGAAGGAACCTCACCTTCTGTTCATCCCCCTGTCCTGCTTCACCCCCTCCTCACCCCCACAGTTTTATCTGTGCCACACGCAGCTCAGCACAGCCAGCGTAGCAAGACAGCAAGGGTTCAATTGTTAAGCATCATTAATGAGTGTCAGCTCGAGCTCCTGTCCAGAAACCTGAGAAAATTCAATTAGGCAGCTGGTGCCCAATGAGCTGTATTGCCCCACTCGCAACACACTAAATCAAACAGCTCAGCAAGGCACCGTGTTATTGTAGAGCAGGAAGGAAAGACCAGCAGGGAGACAAGCAGCACAGCCTGCACCAAACAGCTGCCCCTTCCCAAGGCACAGCGTAGTTAGGTTGCCACCCGCCCACCTGATTTCCTAGGTTTTCCTGCCAGCTTCCCACCTCAACTGGTGAATAACTTGAGTTTGCTGGTGACAAGTCCTGGCGCGCTGTCACCTCTCTGCTGGGAATTTCCAATGTGTGCACTTAGGTTTGCATCCTGCAACAAGCCAACTAGATATGGGAGCAACAGAGACTTACTGGTGTGAGCTTCTGGCTGTGCTGTGGGCATTTGGCTCGTGAGCCAGTTGGTTAGTGAGCCAGAGGTGCGTCCCTGATGTGTCTCCACCAAAGCAAAGGTCAGAAGAAGGCTTCCTATGAGGTGGAGGTATGGAGGTGGTAAGGCACTGGAACAGGTTGTCCAGAGAAGTTGGGGATGCCCCACCCGTGGAAGTGTTCAAGACCAGGCTGTATGGGGCTTTGAGCAACCTGCTCTAGTGAGAGGTGTCCCTGCCCATGACAGGGGGGTTAGAACTCAATGATCTTTAAGGNAGAGGGCAATGTGATCTCCCCTCAGCATTCTCTTCTCCAAACTAAGCACACCCAGTTTCCTCAGCCTCTCCTCATATGACTTGTTCTCCAGAAACCTTACCAGCTTGGTAGCTCTCCTCTGGACACAATCCAGCACTTCAATGTCCTTGTAGTGAAGGGCCCAGAATTGAATGCAGTTCTTGAGGTGAGGCCCAATCGTCTGGTCCTTGCTAGTTGACCCACTCTGATCTAAGGTTAAAATAAGTTATTATCAGAGCCAGGAGGAGAACTGGAAAACAGAGCCAGGCTTCCCTGGCCACCACCACAGTGCCAGTCCATGCCCCAGTCCCTCACTTCCTATACAAGCCATATAAGATGCTGTTTCCAAGGCAGACCTGCCCATGGGGCTCCGAGCTCACCTGGTTTTCTCCTCTTCCTCCCCACAGACAGCCACATCCAGTATGAGCGGGTAGGCGCAGATGTGACCATGAAGTGTGGCTCCATGGACTGGGATGCAGCTGTGACCTGGACAGCTAATGGCACCGACATCGACGAGTCCCACCTGAACGGGTCCTACCTGATCCTGAAGAATGTCGACCTGACACAGAGCGGCCAGTACTCCTGCTATGAAGGCTCCTCCTGGCACCTCAAATATCAGACCTACCTAAGGGTGGGAAGTGAGTACTCTGACGTGTGACACTGTAGGGGACAGGGCCATGCTCTGGGCTCCCATATTGACCCCCCACAACCCCCTTCTGCCATGCCAGTTTTTCTGCTCTCCTTGCATGTGGACTTACGAGCCCCCCACAGTGCACTAATCCCAACAGCATGATGCTGGAATCAGACCTTCCTGCCCCAAATGTTGCATCAAAGCTGGTAGATTAAATAATGCCCCAGGAATAATTTGGGAAGAGGTCCTCCTCCCCCTCTACTCTGCCCTGGTGAGACCACATCTGGAATATTGTGTCCAGTTCTGGGCCCCTCAGTTCAAGAAGGACAGGGAACTGCTGGAGAGAGTCCAGGCCAGAGCCACGAAGGTGATTAAGGGAGTGGAGCATCTGCCATACGGGGAAAGACTGAGGGAGTTGCGTCTCTTTAGCTTGGAGCAGAGGAGACTGAGGGGTGACCTCATTAATGTTTATAAATATGTAAAGGGTGAGTGTCAGGAGGATGGAGCCAGGCTCTTCTCAGTGATGGCCAATGATAGGACAAGGGACAATGCGTTCAAGCTGGAACGTAGGAGGTTCCACTTAAATATAAGGAAAAACTTCTTCACAGTGAGGGTGAGGGAACACTGGAGAGGCCCAGAGAGGTTGTGGAGCCTTCTTCTCTGGAGAGATTCAAAACCCACCTGGACGTGTTCCTGTGTGACCTGGTCTAGGTGTTCCTGCTCCAGCAGGGGGATTGGACTCGATGATCTTTCAAGGTCCCTTCCAATCCCTGATATTCTGTGATTGTGTGATTGTCTCTCCATCCAGCTCAGTGCAACAACCACCAGCTCTGCCGGTGGAAAGAGTTGGGGTCTGAGCTGTCAGAAGGGATTACAGCTGGGAAGGAGATGCTTTGGCTGGGTTTACTGCCACATGGTTGTTTCAGAGGAGCAGCCAAAAAGGTGGCAGCAGTCGCTGTGTGTCTGCAGGAGCCCCCGTGTACAGGCGTGTTGGAGGACAGCTGCACGTTTCCTGGGATTTTGCATATCTTCAGTGAGAGATGCGCTGATTTACAGGTCTCGGTGCAGGAGATAAGAGCCGTGCTGTATTTCACACGATGCCGAGAGCTGATAGCAGCTGTGTGCTGGGTGGGCTGCTGTGTTTGTACAGCTGATAGCAACTCAGTGTTTCGCAGCACCGCTTCTGCGACCAGCAGCGGTGGGTGCCTGGGAGCACCAGCCGGCGCAGCTGTTGTGGGATGGTGGCTGCTGCGCAGGATGCTGCGAGGTACCAGATGGGATCCCCACTAGCTGGGGATGTATCGTGTAGGTGGCCGTACATTCCTAGGTTTGGGAGGACGTGGCAGAGCCTTTTTGTGATCCTTGTCTCACATTCAGCACCTTGAGTCAGAACCAGGACGGTGCTTCCATCCTTGGCCATGGTCCAGGGACAGAGGGTTGCAGCAAAACCAGATGCAGCCCAGGTAAACCCAGCAAAACAGACAGGAGTGTCTCTCTGCACTTGTACATCAGGCTGAAGAAATCCAAGTTTCAGGGATGCAATGCTGCAGTGTCCAACTCACAGTTTTGGGGTCCACTGGGAGGGATCCTGGCACATGCACCAAGGGGAAAGGGCGCTGGAAGAAGCTNGCGCTGGAAGAAGCTGCAAAGCCATGAGAGAAACAAGGAGGGCAGCAGTCAGTACAGAGCAAGGGGGTATGGCAGTGAGTGGGTTTTGGGGATGGGGGCATGGCAGACAAAAAGGCAGTGGCAATGGGTCAGTGGCCTCTCAGCCACACTGTCAGGGTGAGGAGGTGTTCACAAGTTGCCTGGAGGCAGAGCAGGCAGCAGCAGGAGGAGGAGGAAGCTGTGCAGCTCCTTTCCTCGGGTATGTGCTGACCAGATCTTATCTGGGGAGAGGTCCCAGGCTGTGCCAGTGCTGGTCTGGAGGAAACAAGGGGAGCAGGGAGGGAGCTGCAGCCTCCAACCACCTCCTCTGCAGCTGTGGCATCCCCATGACTTTGCAATGGCTCTTCCATCTGCTAAGCACCTCGCTAATAGTAATCCCTGTCAATCCGCTCAGGGACCCATGGGAATTGCTCAGCGTTAGAGCCCAAATCCTGCTGTTTCCTATTACCATGTGTTCCCGTTTGCTGGCAGCTCACAGCCCCCCTGAGCACTGGGCAGCTGAGGACCATGGTCAGACACTGCAGGGCTGCCAGCCCCAGGAGAGAGGGCCACAAATAAACAAGCGAATGCCTGGTGTTGTTAATGCAATTAAGTATGCAAGGAATTAATC
>VXBJ01005448.1:168191-184089 GCA_013400055.1 Nycticryphes semicollaris | reverse complement strand
GTCCCCCCTCCGGAAAAGGAGTCAGAGGGTTCCCATGCCCGATGGATCCCTTCTCTCCCCAGTCCCCTCCCGAGCTGTCAGCATCGGTACCAGAGGCAATTGCAGGACAATTTCCAGTTGCTCTTGCTCCAAGCACTTTAATGCTGTTTAAACAATTATGCAGTTGATAAATTTTGACAAGAAGAGATAGAAATAGCCTGGGAGAGCCATGCAGTAGAAATGCTCTAAACAGATGTCCCTTTTCTCCCCCTCCTCTGCTCCCTGGGGGTCTTTATCGTTTGCTGCCAACTAAACAAGACAGTGTTTGCTTGAGTTGAGGTGGTGGGGAGGGGGAGCAAAACGCCTTATTAAAATGGTTTATGATACCATCCCTAGAGTGACGGCTGCTTACTTTCTCTCCAGGATGGTCTTCTGTGCACCAACAGGAGCTGTGCACGGCCTGCTGAGCACAGATGTGGCTGATGGCTAAAGTTCATCCCATTCTCCGCCAGCTCACAGGGTACCAGAATAGGCAGCCTGAGTGCTGGTGATGCAGGAGAGGGAGAGGGGTGCAGGGCATTTGCCAAAATCAAGTAAGCAATGACAGTGCCAAGCAGCACAGGGAAATCTGGTCTTGCTCTGGAGATGCAGAGAGCCAGAGGCCAACAGTGTCTGTGCAGAACCTCAGGCAGCAGAGACCAGAAGTGGCTCCCCAGTGCTGCAGTTCGGCACAACTGAGAGACATGGAGGATAGAGCCACCACAAAACCAGGGCTGGACCAGAGTCTTGTCCAAGGGGGAAGTTTGATGTCCTACATGGCTGAGTTTGGATGTGTAGGGAGAGCAGATGGATGGTTATCCATCTCTGGAGGCCAGGAGTTCACTGAATGGGTCCATACCAGGAAACCTCGGGGAGGTTAGGGGCCAGAGCTGAGACTTTGGTGCTGTATTTTCACTCGTGTCAGGGTGCCTTGTTCTGAGCACTCCCAACCCCAGATGTTTTTCCTCACCGCAGCCTTATAGTGGTGCAGCTTTGTGCTGAGCACACCCCAGCTCAAGTGCATATTCCATGAGGAGCAGCCTTGCATGGTGTGAGTTGTCATGTGTTGTGAGTGCGTGTGCTCTGTCCTCTCAGGGAAGAAAGCAGAGGGCTGTGAGCAGCTCTCTGCCTTTTGGCTGCTTTCTGGATGCTGTGCAACCTGTGATGGTCTGTGTCTGGGGACTCAGGCAGGCTGGAGCCAGGGATCTGTGAAATATGTTGTTTATGGTGAACGGTCTGGATTCATTGTCTGTTGATGTCTTTGGAGCTGATATTGTGCCGTTCACTTTGTTTGGGAAGTAGCTACCTTGCTGAACTCCGGCCTCTGATGGCAGGGGCCATGCTGATGGCTTGGTCCACAGGTCCCAAAAAAATCATTTCTGGGACTTCACTTTCAGAGAAGTGCCCAAGGCAGTTTGTGCTCCCAAAGCCATCCTGGTCACGAGGTGAGAGTCCAAAGCATCTGGCAATGGGGAAGCTGAGGCACAGGCTGGGGATCAGTTTCCCAAAACCACACAACTGGGCTTAGAAACCAGAGTAGTAAATCAGTGCTCTCCTCACCCTACATGGCTTCCCAACTGGAGTGTGCTGGGTTGGGTCCTCCCCAACCTGCAGAGGACCACAGCCCACTCCAGGGGAGCAGCACACTCTGGCCACACAGGAATGGGTGCCTCTGCATCACACCATGAACTGGTGACAGCTCAAGGGCATCCAGCCTGGAGGCATCCCCCATGGGCAACTTCCACACATGCTCCTGTCATCTGCCACAGCCTCTGTCATCCAGGCCTTCCTCCCATTCCTCCTCCCACTGCCCAACCAGGCAAGACAGAGCTGGCTGAGCATGGTTGGCCAACATGTGGGTTTATTTCTGTTTCCTTCTGCTCCCAGCAACGGCTCCTGGTCTGCAGCAGGAAGACAGACCCATGAAGTCTGGGGAGGGGAGAATTCCCACATCTGCCACTGACCTGCTGTGTTGGACATAAATGGTAAAATAAGGTCTAAAATCAGACCCCTGCACTCCTTCTGAGGAAGAGAGCATGGAGGGAGGTAGCGAGTCCTGTGGCCACCCCTATTATTCACATTAATGCAAAGCAGGTGGGAAAACAGTGCTGGGTAGGGGACTGTGCAAGAGCTCCAGGCTGCTTCTTGCTGCAAGTGCTGGTGGTGACATGTGCCTTTTGCAAACCAGGCTTGCCTTTCTGGAGCAGCGTAATCCACCAACAACACTCCCATCCCCTCTGGAGACTCGGGAGGGGAAACACCACTCACTTTTTTAGCTGCCAAGGCAGTGTTTGTGGGAGTGATTTTTCCATAGTGGTACTGGGGTCTGCATCGTCCCACAGAGGACGCTGAGGGATTTGTTCAAAAGTGGGAAAGAGTGCTGGACTTTTTCACGAGCATTAAAAAGCTCACAAAGTTGCTGTGACACATAGTCATTGCAGGCATCGTTGTGGTGTGTTCCCTTCTCTCCCTTCCCTGTCTTCTGGAGGCTGCTGGATCAGAGCAGACCTTGGGGGTGATTCTCACCAGGGTGAGCAGAGCACCTGCCCCAGGCTGGTTGTGGTGAGAGGTCTGTGTTGCCACACACTTCCAAGGCTTAATTATGATGAAAAAAAGCAAAATTGCAGAGAACACTGAAGAAACCTCCTGCAGGAGGGTGCCAGAATGGAGACACTACAAACTGTGAGTTTGTACTGGGACGACCTGGCCAAAAAGACCATTCTGTGTCTTTTTGAGCCAAGATTGAGCCAATTCTTCCAATTGCTGCATATATACGACAAAGAGGCAATTCTACCTCCTTGAAGATTGGTTTCGGGATGTTACGGGAGGAGTAATTTGAGAAGAACCTTGGAAAACCAGGGAAAGTGAAGAAAGATGTGAAGGGAGCAGGGGGGACCGATGTAAGGAGGAAAACTTAAAATAGTCCATTCAAGCTGGCTTGAAGAGGAGCTGGAAAGATGCCCTGAATCCCGTTGGTAATTACCTCCAAGCGGAGACGATACTGGGTACTAAACCAGCAAGCAAAGCTGTAACTAGAGCCAATGACTGGAAGCTGAGCATAGCCACGTTCATATTAGAAATGAGGTTCCTATTTTTAATAGAAAAAATGATTAAGCATTGGAACAAACTGCCAAAAGCTGTGGCATATCCTCTGCCGCTTGTTATCTGCAGAGCAAGGCTGGCTGCCTTGCTGAAGGATGATTCAGTCAAACACAAGTTAATGGGCTCAATAGAGGGGTAACGGAGGGGTGTAATGGCCTGTGCAACCCAGGAGGTCAGGTGAGATGAACTAATTTTCTCCTCTGGCCTTCAAGTCAGTGAGTTAAGGAAGGTGCATATCCCTGTCTTGCAGATATAGCCTCACTGGGGCTGTTCCTTTTGTTAGATAATGTGGCTTGGGTGTTTGGTGGTGCAGAACAGGGCTGCAAGGACAAACCTGCAGCACAGCAGGCTGTGGGGCATTCAGAGGATGCTGCATGTCCCCACTTAGGATGGGGCTGAGACCATGCCCCTCATCCCTTGCGTCTCCTGAGATAACCGGTGATCCCGTAACTCTGGCCTGAAAGACAGGGGGAGTCTGGATTTTGAAAGGAGCAAAATGAAGGAGGTGGGGAAGGGAAGACCTGCCCTCACAGGGTTTAAACTCAGCTAGTCCAACCCTGTTCAGGGATGCTGTGATGGGAATGGGGATGATGGTGTCTTTAAAGATGTCTCAGCCAGCTGTGCAGGGAAGTTGCTGCGAATGTGCACCCTGCAGCACGGTGCCTGTGAAGGTGATACAGGGCAGCCACTCTGCAGAGCTCTCTGATGCCCCAGTCTGTGTGCACCCTGCTCCTGGCCAGGGTGCAGAGAGAAGCTCAGCACTGGGGTATCTGCAAGGCAGAAAAGCAAAATGGACCAAAATGGTAAGAGATGGCTTGTGACTGAGAAAGGGAAGGGAAAAGAGACAGGGAGGAAAGACTCATGCGAGAGATTAGCCTGAAAGAGAGGAAACTCCTGCCACCCGCCTCTGAAGGAGGCATTGACAGAGAGCTTTTGATGAGGAGCCAAATGGGGACAATGTGCCATCAAGCAGCAGCGGGGAGGGAGCTGGGAGCAGCTCCCTGCAAACCTCTGCCTCCAGCATGCAGACAGGAGCTTGGCACAGCATGCTCAGAAGCACTTACCTCCCTTAATGGCCTGGGCAGAGCATCCCAGGATGCCCCATTAGGAGCTGCCTCCCCAGGCGAGATGGCACAAAGTGCTCAGCCAGCCCAGGGCGCAGTCATGCCACAGAGCCTAGCAAAGCTACCTCAACCCCCAGCACTCTCAGTCCCTCCCGACTGGGTGTAAGGCAGTCCTTGAGATCCAGAGGCGCAGGACACGGGTTTGGGATGAGACAGGGTTAGTTTGTCTCTTTTTGAAGTTGTCTGATCCCTCCAGGAGCAAGAAGAGCCATGTGTCTCTCAGGGGTTGCCAAGCACCCTTCAGGTTGCAGTGGTGTGGGGGACACAACCCAGGGCAGGATGAATTGGTAGTCCAGGGTAGCAAATTGGCCATGATGGGCTTGCAGCTGAACTGGAGATATTTCAGGCTGGGTTTCAGGCTGGGTTTCAGGTATTGCTCATGGGCAAAGCAGCACCCTGAGATCTCCACCAGCGCCCTGCATGCATTGGGAAGGGGTGAGCTCATACAGGGCAACAGAGACACAAGGGGAATGGGATGCAGTCCCACCACGGTGCTCTTGCTGGGCAGCTTTTCCCCACAAAAGAAGTGAACCCTGTCTGTTTGCTGGAGACTGCTGCCAGACATGATCCAGGGTGCGTATCGGCAGGAGGAGCTGGCTCTCGGGCCAATCCACATTCACCTACTGCTCCAGCAGCAGCGCTCCCTGCTTTGCATGAAAGAGGCGCTTTGATTGCTGACATCTGTAGACAATCAGATAAGAATTAGAGTTATTCCTCTCGGCATAAATGGTATTTCTAATCTCATAATCCCTTAATATTGTTCTCACCAGGATGTGGCTGCCGCTAATCCCTGAGAGTTTGTTCTTGGGCAAATTTCAGGGAAATTGGGGAGTTGCAGGAGGAGGAGTTGGCCACATTCCCTCCCCTCACCCCCAGAATCCCTACCAGGTACGAAGGGAAGAGGCAGTCAGGAAGCAGACACTCTTGCCAGGCTGAGGATTTTCACGCTGGGATGGAGACATTTGCAGAGCCCTTTCACCACTACTGCAAAGAGCCCCGGCAAATGTCACCTACTGCTTCCCTGCCCCAGGTTTGTCTCTTGTCTCTGTAGCATCAGCAGCAGGCTCCAGCCTGGGTTTGCCACTTGGCCACTTCCTGAAAGCAGAAGCTGATGCCTGAGGAACAGCCTGGGGCCTCTATTTGTGTGCTGGAGAGCTGCAGCAAGGGCAGCATCTTGCTGCTGTGGGGCTGCAAAGACCAAGTTTCCCAGGATCTGAGATTGACAGGTGCTTTGTAAAGACTCTGGGCTACATCTGGCCCTAGTTTTGCATCCTCCCTGGATTAGAGTCAGGAGAAAAACTTGTGTTGCTCTTTACCCCTCTGTCCTGATGTTGGTGCACTGGATGCTTCCCTCCAGCAACTCACCATCGTCTTCCCTCTTGGCCACCTTTCAGGCACAGTCAGGGTGGGAAGGGGGCTGGAAATTTCCCACCAGCAACCCAGAACAGGCAGGAACTGCCATTTCTCTTGTCCCTGCTGCATCTTTCCTTCTGTGGTCCACCTTATCTCCACCTCAACAGCTCCACTGGCTTATGCTGAACCCCAAAAGGGGTTTCCACACAAGCTTGCCGTGATGGGAGCTGGGATGAAATCCAGCCTGGGTGGTGTCAGGCTCCCCTGCTGTCTGCAGACCATGGTGCAGGGATGGAAATCCTGCCCTGGGCACTGGCCCATCCCCATGCATGAGGTTTGAGCTAGCAACAGCTTGCAATGCAGAGGTGAGCAGAGGGGCTGGGTGTGGGGGTCTCTGCAGACATGGCTCTGTACCTTTCCTGTCTTTTGAGTTCCTTCTCTTTCACAGCAGCTGTTGCTTCTCCAGCTGCTTGAAGTTTTTCCCCTCCTTTTATCACCCAGACAGCTTGGAAAGGCAGCACAACTGCTTCAGGTGTGTCCTGGGCATTTTCTTTCATCTTGGCAAGGTGAAGGCACGGGAGAAGGCTCAGTAGCAATAAATATCCAACAAGACTGTGTCCATCAGGTTTAGAGAGCCCCATGCTGGTACAACATGCCCACAGCAAGGGCATGAGGGTGCAGGAGGAGGCTGCTTCCTCCTGGGAAGCATACCCACTACTGTCCCCTCTATGCTCCGCTGCCAGCAACCTACCTGCCAGGGTACCAGCGTCCCTCCCCTCTGTCCATGAAACCTGTCCATCATTGCCTCTTATCCCTGAGCAATTTGTTACTGTTGCAAAGTTTTTCCGTGCAGGGAGTGCACAGATCTCTGCCAGGCTGAAGACTCCCTCTCATTTCCACACAGCTGGAAGGAAAGGAGGGGGCTTAGCCTCTAGGCCAGGAATTGCGGACTCTGCCATGGGGATGCTGTGGTGTGGCAGGACTCAGGACACAGTGATGCAATGGTACAACTGTTTCAGGAGTCCCTTAATGCCTTGCAAACTCCAAAACTCTGTAAAGTCCTTGGGAACACAGGGGTGGATGGTGTTGGCTGGTAATGAGCCAGCATAACAGCACGGTGCATTTCCCTCCTGCTCTCTGAAGACTGGCAATTGGAGAAGGAGGCAGCGGGTACGCTTGTTGCACCAGGAGATGCTAGTTTTCAGATTCCTAAGGAGTTTGCCCAGAAAGGGGAAATGAATTGGTTTTGCTATTCACTGGCAACTTCTGGAAAGTGCCCTGGAAATCAGAGCCAGCTGAGAATTTTTGGTGAATGGGGAAGTTACAGAAGTAAGACCTTAGGTTCAAGATTTTGCTTGGTTTGTTTCTGTGAGATGAGGTTTATAATGAAATTGGAGGGAGCTCCAAAATGAAAAGCCCTGGGAACTCAACCTTTCATTTAAAATCACCAGAAGAAAAAAAATAATTAAAAAAATCTGTTCTTGTCATGATTCCATTGGAAGTGAACAAGCTGCAAAGCAACCACAAATGTGTGAAACCCTTTGGCACAGCCAGATCACTGGTGTTCACCAGCTCGAGGTGCAGGGAGAAGAGTTTGAGTTGGCTGCCTACAGGTGTGCCAGTGCTGGTTGGGCAGGGAATGGGTCAAAACACCCTCCTGGGCACCCTGGGACTGGCTTGGGTGCGGAGCAGCCAGGGCAGAACAAGGGCTTACCAATCCCTGAGACACAAGTAAGGGAAAGGAGATGGGTGAATGTGTCCATTGACACTGAGGCCATGTACCACTGACCCTTTCCATTCTAGGATGATCTTTTCCCCCTTCCTAGGATCTCCCTCCCTGCAGGACCACCACCTCTCTGCCCAGAATTTGGCCTTACCCTGCGGCAAATCATGGGTGGCAGGGGTGCCCAGAAGGCAGGTAGACTTCCCAGCCTGGGCTGGGAGACATCTTTGGCCCCAAGCTATGCCAGCATAGTGAAAGATGCCAGAGTGCATTGCATTCTGCAACAGGAGGGCAGTGGCAGCATCTCCTGGACTCTGATGACCTCAAGAAGTGGACTACAGCTGTGTTATCTCCATCCCTGCAGACAGCGCAGTCCCTGTCTCTTAAAGCTTGTTCAGACCAGCCGTTTTACTCCTTGGGGCTGGGATAACATCTCCACACACAGCCGAAGGCTCTCCTGGCTCCATGGTAATCAGCCAGAACTACACCAGGAAAAGCAGATAATTAAATTCAGGCCCTCGCTTCTCCCGCGGCAAGCAGATGAAGCAAGATGGCAGACCTGCAGAGACTTTATTTGGGGCAGGGGCCCAAAACTTCGGCCTTGGTTTTCCCCATAGCAGCTGCCGGTATGTGGCCGCCGAGCCCGGGATCTGCTCCCCCCATTCCAGCCATGCCTCGCTGGCTTATCATTTCCAATCCTATCAGAAACAAAACTGCTGCTGCTTAATGCTTCATTACAGGCTGTTATGTGTCTCCTGCACTGCCCAGGAGAGCAGCAAGGAGGGCTCTGACTCTATTTAATAACTGTTTCATGGTTCCTAATTGACAGATAAAAATGCTACTAACTCAGTTTCATTGAACATAATCCATGGGCAGGAGCAGCGGTGCCCTTCTGGAGCCCGGGCAGCAGCACCAGTTTTGATCCATTATTTTGACATAGGAAATCCGTAACGCTCCAATCTGCCATCACCATGATGGGTTTACATCTCATTTTTCCCTCTGTTGGTTTTGGCTTTTACAGCCTTGGGGAAAGCCACTGGGGAAGGATTTGGGGAAGGGCAGACAGGGTAGTCAGAGGAGCTGAGATGGTGGCTGGTGCTTTGTTTCGGGGGAGCCGTTCCCACAAGGGTCTGCAGCTTCCCCATCACAGGGCTTTGCAGCGAGGGTTGGCTTTTCAGCATGTCCTCATGGGGCTCCGTCTCCTCAGGGCCATGCTGGCAGGTCCCCAGCCCCAGGACTGTCACACTGTGGCTCTCAGGCTGATCCACGCTTGTAGCCAGGGAAGATCCACCAAGCTGATCAGCTCTGGTTGGAAAGTAGCCATACTTGCTCAGATGCAGCAGGAGAGTATTTGTTCTTGTAAAATCAGAGATATCAGGAAAACAGGTTGTTTCTTTGTGCAATGCCTGGTTAGCATGAGCCCACTGGTGTCTGGGGGCTTTCCATGCTTTCCATCGAGAAACCCCAGCCAGACAAACCCCTGCTCTCCCCAGAGATGGATACGCAATTGCACAGCCAAAAATTCAGGGCCAGGATGTGCAAGTAGTGACAAGGAACATTGGAGAGACGGGATTGACCAGCCACGTGCTGGACCTGAAACCTGCTATTCACCCCAAACACTGAGATATTTGCTTTATCAGTTCCCACCCAGGGCAAGCACTTAAAAAACCTCCTTGGAAATTAGGGGTTTTTTGGGGCTTTCTCCTCCCATCACAGTGGCTGGAAACTTAGATATCAGCTGGGAGTCCCACAGGGTATTTGTGGCCACCAGAGTAGTTAAATTGCACCCAGAGCAGAACCAGGGTCATTCCCACGCAGCGTGGGCAGAGGTAGAGTTGTGAAGAACAGTTGAGGGCCCGTAGCTCTATGCAGAGCAAAGCAAATCTGACTGCGGCTGAAGGCACCCTGTGAGGATGAAAGGTTATTAGTAGCGAGCTCTTCAGGGATAACATGGAAGATATTGATTTAAATAAAAATCACCGTAACGGCAGCTCTAACAGGACCCTGTGGGTCACTTGGAGGAGATTCAGAGGCAGCAGAGCTGCAGTGCTGGCACACTTGGAGCATTTCCTAACTGTAAATATTGTGCTGGAGAGAGCCAGGACCGCTGCCCGGCCTCCTGAGCGGACCAGGAGTAGGGACAGGGACTCAGATGCTGTGCCAGGGTGCGCAGCGCACACCGGGATGCCTAGAGAGCATCTCTGCAGCAAGGTGAGCAGCTTGACCCACCGTGACCCCCCAAGGGCGCACCGGACGGGTTGCAGGAGATGGATATCCGTGATCTCAGCCAGTGGCGAGGCAGGGATGGAGGTCGGATTCCCATGGTGTGAGTCAGCTGCATTCCTTCCCAGGGTCAGCGAACTGCCCTGGGCTTCAGCTGTCTCCAGCCTCCACGCTTGTGGTGATTAACTGCACTGAGGATGCTCGGTTTGGGTGGACGAACAAAAGGCTAAGGGGGCTCCAGCCATCTGGGGACAGCTTCAGCTGCTCATCCGTGGGAGAGGAGCGGAGCAGTTTCTTGGCCACCCTTCATACCAAGTGGGCTTTTATCAATGGGGTGTGAAGGGGTGATAAAGTGCTACCAGCTATCTCCACAGACAGCTAATCCATTGCTATGGATTTGTTGTTAGAGAATCTGGCAGACCCGTACGGCTCCCTGAAGCTGGCTGTAACTCTCAGGCCATGGTACAGCCACCTGCAGTGCCAACTGCTCTCATCATGATACAGAGCAATGTCGTGCCATGCTATCGGCAAACAGAGACGCGATGCAAGATACTAGCCACCCTGTCAAGATAAAACGAGTCTCAGCATGTAACAGAAGGGGTTTCTCCACTCCAGGGATTTTTCGACTCAAAGTTTTGGGAGTTCTTCCTCCTGATCACGGTGCTTCCATGGGAATCTGGCATTTTGCAGAGGAAGCCTCCTGTGCCCTTCAGCTTTCCCATCAAATATGATGGGCAGACCATCTGCTGGACCTGCAGCACAAACAGCACAGGCTGTGCTGAGGCGGGTTCGCATTACCAGACCCCTGACATTAAGTCCCTTTCTCCTCAAGGGAATTCAGGCCACCTGGAGTATCTCCCTCTGCAAGGACACAGCTTCCCTGGGGTCAGCTCACAGCCAGGTACTCTCATTGAGCAGCCTGTGTCCAGTTCAAGGCTCAATCCGTCGCATTCATGCATTAGAGTGGGTGAATGGAGATACAAATTCAGCCTAGATCCTGTCTGGAGGGTTGTCTCAGGAGCATTATAGATATGATCAGCATCAGCTGCTCCCTGAGGACAAAATTGTAGAGGGGATATTTAGATTAGCTATTAGGAAGAAATTCTTTTTTGTGAAGGTAGTGAGGCACCATAACCAGTTGCCCAGGGAAGCTGTGGATGCCCCATCCCTGTAAGTGTTTAAGGCCAGACTGGATGGGGCTTTGAGCAACCTGCTCTAGTGGGAGGGGTCCCTGTCCATGGCAGGGGGATTAGAACTTGATGATCTTTAAGGTCATTTCCAACTCTAACCGTTCTATGATTTTATGACAACAGAAGATTGGCAAACCTACCTCCTTGGTATAGGAGCAGGCAGATGCTAGTCTGGGGGCTCCTCAATGCTTTGTGTGGGGTTTTCTGTGGTCCCACAGTCTCTGTTTGTACTCAGACGCTGCATAGAGACAGTCATTCAGGTTCAATTTCACCATAAATGACATGTGTGGGTTTTTTTCCAAATCAGTGTGACCTTCTTGCATTCGTAGAGTTCCTGATGCAGTGCTGCTGGTGCTTCATAGCCCTTCAGCAGCATCCCAGTGGTCTGCAAGCCCCCTGAGGTGCTCATTTCAGCGTGGAAAACCCCAAATGAGGCAAAACCAACAGAGACACTGCACGCAGCCAAAATGCAGCTGTCTGGGGCTGCACAAGCCATGCTGTCAGTAAGTCCCAGCCAGCAGTACAATGAACCTGGTGTCAGGCAGCATCCGCAGCAGGATAAGGATATTTCCAGCACTCTTAGAGTCTGCTTTACAATGCTGGGATACTCTCCAGCCAAACCACTTGGGTTCAGATTTCCACTAAACCACCTCATTTCCTTATTTGTTTTAATCTTCCTGCAAAAATGAAACCATCGGCTGCTTTGACCAGTTCCTTGCCTGGAATTAAATGACTAACTCCTGATGGCTGGTGGTCCTGGTCTGGCTTGTCCCAAAGAGAAGGTAATAGAGAGTAAAATTGCAACCAGGGAACTGTGGCTGAACAAACAACCTTGTCCCCATGCACTGCGAGGTGACTAACCCCAGTGTCATTGTGCCATGGGCGGGGCAGATGTGTGCATCCCTTGCAGCAACCCTCTGACATGGGATGCGAGGGAGATGTGGGGGACTGCTGCTGTTACCCGCCATGCTTCATGACCCCTGCCAGAGCACTGTCCTGAATGAATCCCTCTTCGAAGGGAAGCAGAGCTGCCAGGAAAACGTTCAGCCCTTAGTTAAAGACTTCCAGTGGCAGGGAATCCACTGGAGCCTTGGGTGAGCTCTTAGGGTTTAATTACTGGTGCATCAAAAACACTCACCATTTTTCTTGTTTGAATCTGCCCAGCTTTGGGTTCATCCACTTGGGTTGATGCCAGCAGATGGAGGGTCAGGACAAAGGTCAAGCACACCAGCCTGGTTTTGCACATTGTGCCCACCCCGGGCAACACAGGCATCTAATGGGCATTGTGTTTGCAAAGATAAAGGACTTTCTAGCATGAGTGCATTGGCTACCCACGCTGAACAGCCATGAACATCAATAAGAGTTGACCAGCAGGTTGAGGGAGGTCATCCTGCCCCTCTACTCTGCCCTGGTGAGGCCCCATCTGGAGCACTGGGCTCCACTTCTGGGCTCTCCAGGTTAAGTAGGACAGGGATCTGCTGGAGAATGCAGCAGAGGACCATAGAGATGATCAGGGGCCTGGAACATCTCTCTTATGAGGAATAGCTGAGGGGACTTGTGTCTTTTAGCCTAGAGAACAGAAGACTGAGGGGGTATCTGATCAACGCCTATAAACACTTAAAGGGTGGGTGTCAAGAGGAAGGGGCCAGTCGTTTTTCATTGTTGCCCAGTAAGGACAAGAGGAAATGGGCACAAACTTGTGCATATGAAGTTCCATCTAAACATGAGGAGGAAGTTCTTCACTTTGAGGGTGGCAGAGCCCTGGAAGAGGCTGCCCAGAGAGGTGGTGGAATCTCCATCTCTGGAGACATTCAAAACCTGCCTGGACATGTTCCTGTGCAACCTGCAGGTGTGGGTGAACCCACACCTGGCAGGGATTTGGACTAGATGATCTCCAGAGGTCCCTTCCAACCCCATACCATTCTGTGATTCTGTGAAAATACTGCAGACAGTCATGTACCCCAGGCAGAAGAAAAATCTGATTTATCTTCCCCAGGCACCTGTCTGTCCCCATTGAGCACAGCAAGGGCAGAGACAGACTTACTGGCCTGGCCAGCTCCCTTCCAGGTGGTTAAAAATGGATGAAGACAACCCTGAGAGCATCAGCCTGATCCTTCGGAGAGATGAAGCTCTGCATGGCCTAACTGCAAAGCCTCTCTCCCTCGGCTTGGCAACCACTGGGGTGACCTCTGATCCCTCTGGGCATCCCTCCCGACTCAGGACTTGGGGAAAGGCAGGACCTGCCCTGCACACCTCTCAACAGGGGAAAGACACCCCTGCAGGGATCACTGGATTGAAGAAGCATATGCTTGTGGATGTTTGAGTAGAAACAGGTTCTGGGCCAAAGCAGTCAACACAGAGGCATTTTGTTAAAGCCACATGAGGAAAGGGCTCTGCAGCCACAGGCAGCTGCAGGCAGGTCCTGGTGATTGCTCAGGCATAACCTCCATGGGAACACTGTTAGCCTCCCCCCTGTATAACACCATCAGCACTAGTACTGATGGATTATGAGCAGCACAGGATCTCTAACAGCTTTGTTATCCCAACAGCCACATGGCAGCTCCTCCAGCACTGGGTACAGCCTTGTCCCAGTGCATCAGTGCACAAGAGATGAGACTGTGACCCAAGTTTTCTAAATCTTGCCCTTTTTTGTGCCTTGAACGGCATCTCACACCTTGGGAGGCTTTTGTCCATGCTGGGGCCCACATCCCCATCTTCTGTATAAACCCCCAGCTCAGGCAGAGTCTTCCTTCCATCTCCAGCTCTTTGGAGTTTCGGGTGGCTTTCCTTACTGAGATCTATTGGTAGAGTTATTTTTAATAGCACGTACATGACGTGGAGTGGGATAGACCATTCCGATTCCAGCTGGCACATTATAAATCTCAAAAATAAATAAATAAATAAATAAATAAAGGGCCAGGAGGGTGGGGGATGAAAAAAAGCAGAAGGAAGAGACCGTTTTCCCAGATCCTAAAGCAGGCAAGGGTAGGGAAGGAGAAAGGCAGGGTCGTACCACTCGCTGGGGCAGATTGTGCAGTTGTTTATACTGCAAATGAGTTTCTGTTTATTGCAAGCTATGGTGGGGAGACCACAAAGTGAATGTAAAACAAAATGGGAAGGGTGTGGGGAAAGTCAGGGGAGGGGGAGCGGGTGCCTTTGACAAACTCCAGAAGTAACGTCCAGTAATAAATCAAGCCGGGATCTGTCCCAGGATACAGGACCCAGAACATCTGCTTGGGCTGTGGGGAAGCCGAGCGGGCGAGGAGGGCTCTCCCAGCCCTGCCTGGGGCCAGGCGGAGGGATAGAGGCTTGAGCAGCTCATTTAATCATGAGTGCTGAGCCCGACGATGCTCATGTGCAGGTAGAGATGGACTGAGCACTTGGGTTCACCATGATGCACGTGGAGATGCAGGCAGAGCTGAGAGATTTAGCAAACATCCATGTTCAGCCTCTCCATCTTCAGTGTCTGTCCCTTGGCTGCTCTGTACCTCCATTTCCTTGGCTGTGGGGTGGCATAGGGTGCTTTTCTCCCACTTATTGCTTCTCCCAAGCTTTGCAACAAATGCCACATGGGAAGGTAACTCCTGCAGTGTCTCAGGGCTGGGGCATGACATAGGTGCCACTGGGCAGGAGTTCCCCTGCCCTCTCCCAGGGGAGCAGGAATTAGGGGGCTGCTGGTGAAATCAGAGACACATCTCCTGATAACCCCACCGGGGCCAGCATCACATCCATTCTTTGTACAGGCTTTGAAGGTATTAAGTGCTAAGGATTTTGGTTTGACATCTGAATCCAGCTGCATTGTTGCAAGAAGCCCTTGCAGATTTTTACTCTAGACCAACCTTTCTTATATAATCTATTGCCGTGGGTTTAGCGCTTTGGAAAAGGTGATGGACATTTGTTTTGCAGATTTAAGCATTCCTCTCTTCTTCTTCCTTTTCCTCTTCCCTGGAAAAGGGATCCTATTAACTGCTGCAGATGACACAACACATGCCAATACGTTTGCAACCCATTTGGCTCACAGCGAGGGCTGCATTCAAGGTACAGACTAAGGGTCCAAGTAAAGCATCGGGATGCGGAGGAGAAACAAAGACCGTGCATCTGCCCTCTGGGTCCTTGCCCAGTTCTTGCCTTTCCATCCTGTATTAGTGCAGAAAGCAGGAGAGACAGCCACTGAGATGCATGTGTGAGCTATGACCTCAAAAGTCATTTGCATTTCATTATGCCGGGCCATGGCTGAGCTGCTCTGATGTAATGCCGTGGGTGATGCGACAGGAAACTGCCCTCCAAAAATGCCCATGAACAACTTTCTGGGCATGGTGTAGGTACCAAGCTGTGCCTCCAGCATCTCCTTGTTGCAGACAAACCCCAAGTCCTCCTGTATTCTATCCCAGGCAGGTTCAACCCCATGTCACCGCTGGAAAAGTCAGAAGCTTTGGCAGCATCACACCATTTCTCCACTTGCTCCAGACATACTGCCTTCCTTCCCATGCTGCTGTGGCATATATGCCATGGGACAGACCTGGGTGCATTGGCATTAACACAGACAGAGCTGCTTTCTCTGCTCCAAGAGAGAATGGCAAGGTATTTAAGTAAAACCAGACTCCCCTGCCCTGTTTGTTTTTCCCCAGCCCATCCTTGCAGCTCTCACCTGCAGCCAAGCCCCGGCTCTCAGACCTGTCCTTGCTGCTCACCTCATCTCGGAAGTATGCTGAGCCATCTGCATGTGTCAGGGAGAGAGTTGTCCCTGTTGCAGGAGGCATTTGCCGTGCCCATAGAAGCAGCAGTATCCTCCTGGTCCATGACAGGGCAGTGAGGCTCATGTAAGCCAGGACACTGCAGCATCCTTCTGCTGCTGGCAAGATCCAGACTACAGGGCTTGCCCTTCTCCTGCAATTTTCAGTGTAATGCTTCAGAGAGCACAGCAAAATTCTTCAGTGACTCTAATAACTTTTCCCTCCAAGGCTCTAGGGTATTTCCCCCCTGTGTCTGTAAACTCACACTTCAGGTCTGCTGAAATCCTATCAAATACCTCCTGAAATCCCCTGGAGCCCCTATGACATTTTATTGAGAGTCAGGGCTGTTTGACTTTGGAGGGGGTGAGAAAGGCAGGGGAAGAAAGAGCAGCCGTGGTCTTCTTTGCCAAACTCCTTGATCCTGTGTTGAGT
>VXBJ01005448.1:145577-168183 GCA_013400055.1 Nycticryphes semicollaris | reverse complement strand
TTTTTTTTTTGGTAACAATAACTATTTGTTATTTGTTCTTTGTTGGAAGCAAAACAGAGGATGCCTGGGAAGCCACTGCCCTCCATGAGAAGGGACAGGTTGTGTTGAGCATCCAGGTTATCGCTGCTAGAGCAGGACCAGCAGCGATGCCGCTCTCACCACTGATCTGGTGCAGATACACTTAGGAAAAGTNAACCCCACCGGGGCCAGCATCACATCCATTCTTTGTACAGGCTTTGAAGGTATTAAGTGCTAAGGATTTTGGTTTGACATCTGAATCCAGCTGCATTGTTGCAAGAAGCCCTTGCAGATTTTTACTCTAGACCAACCTTTCTTATATAATCTATTGCCGTGGGTTTAGCGCTTTGGAAAAGGTGATGGACATTTGTTTTGCAGATTTAAGCATTCCTCTCTTCTTCTTCCTTTTCCTCTTCCCTGGAAAAGGGATCCTATTAACTGCTGCAGATGACACAACACATGCCAATACGTTTGCAACCCATTTGGCTCACAGCGAGGGCTGCATTCAAGGTACAGACTAAGGGTCCAAGTAAAGCATCGGGATGCGGAGGAGAAACAAAGACCGTGCATCTGCCCTCTGGGTCCTTGCCCAGTTCTTGCCTTTCCATCCTGTATTAGTGCAGAAAGCAGGAGAGACAGCCACTGAGATGCATGTGTGAGCTATGACCTCAAAAGTCATTTGCATTTCATTATGCCGGGCCATGGCTGAGCTGCTCTGATGTAATGCCGTGGGTGATGCGACAGGAAACTGCCCTCCAAAAATGCCCATGAACAACTTTCTGGGCATGGTGTAGGTACCAAGCTGTGCCTCCAGCATCTCCTTGTTGCAGACAAACCCCAAGTCCTCCTGTATTCTATCCCAGGCAGGTTCAACCCCATGTCACCGCTGGAAAAGTCAGAAGCTTTGGCAGCATCACACCATTTCTCCACTTGCTCCAGACATACTGCCTTCCTTCCCATGCTGCTGTGGCATATATGCCATGGGACAGACCTGGGTGCATTGGCATTAACACAGACAGAGCTGCTTTCTCTGCTCCAAGAGAGAATGGCAAGGTATTTAAGTAAAACCAGACTCCCCTGCCCTGTTTGTTTTTCCCCAGCCCATCCTTGCAGCTCTCACCTGCAGCCAAGCCCCGGCTCTCAGACCTGTCCTTGCTGCTCACCTCATCTCGGAAGTATGCTGAGCCATCTGCATGTGTCAGGGAGAGAGTTGTCCCTGTTGCAGGAGGCATTTGCCGTGCCCATAGAAGCAGCAGTATCCTCCTGGTCCATGACAGGGCAGTGAGGCTCATGTAAGCCAGGACACTGCAGCATCCTTCTGCTGCTGGCAAGATCCAGACTACAGGGCTTGCCCTTCTCCTGCAATTTTCAGTGTAATGCTTCAGAGAGCACAGCAAAATTCTTCAGTGACTCTAATAACTTTTCCCTCCAAGGCTCTAGGGTATTTCCCCCCTGTGTCTGTAAACTCACACTTCAGGTCTGCTGAAATCCTATCAAATACCTCCTGAAATCCCCTGGAGCCCCTATGACATTTTATTGAGAGTCAGGGCTGTTTGACTTTGGAGGGGGTGAGAAAGGCAGGGGAAGAAAGAGCAGCCGTGGTCTTCTTTGCCAAACTCCTTGATCCTGTGTTGAGTCTTTTGGAAAGACCACAACCCAGCCAGGAATTGGTCACAGCCCATCACTGGGGTGTCTGGGCACTGTGCCCTTCTCTCTTCCTCTCTGCCCCAGGTTTCTTGAGGGTCTCCTGTTGTGCTGGGCAGTGTAGCTGCATACACGGAGTGCTGCCTCCCAAAAAAAGCATGTCACCTGTGCATGGTGCCCGTCCTGGTGTCCTGCCACCCTTTGTCCAGCCCAAACAACATGTGTGGACCTCTGGGTGACAACTCAGTCCCAAGCCCTAGTGCTTGGTGCTTGCAGGAGGGTTGTCTGCTCTAGGGGAGCTTTGTGCTGGGGTTCCCACCAGCTCTNGACCTAAAGGAGGGATTAAGGGAATCTAGTGAGGTGCTCACAGCAGAGTGGAACTGGGGAAAGTGTGGGGGGAAGAAGATGAAAACAACCTTGCAAAGATTTCACAGGTGACGATTAGAGCAGGTGAAAACAGTCGCTGTGCGTAATAGAGTCAGTTTATGCTTCATGCTTCATTTTGCAAATTGTGGGCTCTCACATGGGTGGGAAGAGGCCTTTCGGCTGCCTTGAGGTGTTTGAGCTGCCCTGGCCACGCGCACCAGGAGCATCCTGCAGGGTTTGCTTGCTGCCACTTGTGGGGATTTAAGCATCGAGCCAGGATTTCAGGAAGACGAGCATCATTTTCATAAAGCTAAGAGCCTTTTTTTAGCTCCATTTCTTTACAGATGGGCTGAATAATGGGACCTCCCTTGAAGTCGGCTGGGTTAAGGATGCGGTTATTACTTCCAAATGCAGTGAAGTCTGGGGTTGTGTGACTTAACTTTATCCCAAGAATCTCATTGCCGTAAGATAAGAATGAGGCCAGGGCCTGATTCAGGCCTGAGGATTAAAAAAAGGCATTAATAAATAGAGCAGTGATAACGAGCAGTGGTGTTAGCTGAGCTGGTATCTCAGCCCACCTCTTTCAGAAATGCCACACTCCTCTGGGTTTCATTGCCTTGAAAGAATGCCCTTTGGATCAGCTGCAGGAGCTGATGCTCTAAAATTGTGTTCCCTCCTCCTTCCTGTTTCCACGCCATGGTACCAGAAGCACAGGAGAGGAATTAGGCTTGAGCTGGGTACCCTCCTGCTGTTGGTGACATGCCTGACTGGTATTTTCTCAAAGCCAGAGAGCAGGTAGCTAAGGACTGGTGTGGAGACCTCATCTCCTAGAACAAATTAAACGTCCTTCCTGATGCATGTCATTAATAGGCTAACAAGCATCCCTGAGCAGGCTGAAGAGCACCAACAACCAGAGGCAAGCTTTAGTATCAGACCCATCCCCACCGTAGTCCAGTGGCATGGGTTTTCAGGGCATATTATGCAGAAAGATATGTTGAATGGGCCAGGTGGCTTCAGTAGACACACCAAGGAGGCTGACTGCTGCTGTGGGGACTGAGGCAGAGCTGGGATGGGAACAGCAAAGAAAGAAGCCCTAGCAGGCTCCTTCTGGTCCTGTGTCAGCTCTCTACAGCCAACTCTGGCATGTGTCAGGGACCTCTGGCTCCAGCCCAGATGTTTCCACAGTGTCCCTGCAGCTGGTTTCCCAGCAGGACTGCACCAATGACATGAAGCTAGGCAAAGCCACCATCATTGCAGGGGCCAGGGCTCTCACACGCGAAGGGCTGTGTGGTCCCTTTGTCACAGGCTGCAGGTCAACCCCACACAGCAGTGCAGCATCTCACCAGGAGAGCAGAGGTGCTGGGCAGAGGAGCAGTCCTGTGGATGTGAGTAGGTGGCCAGAGGATGCTGAGGCTGCATGAGCAAACCGGAATGCAACCTGGGTGGCCAAACACAGGGATGCAACAGGGGCAGCTTGAGGATGAGCACATGGCTCTGCTGATTTAGGTTTGCTTGTGCAGATACCCACAGGGGGCTACTTGCATCCACATGCCCATGTTCAGGTCCCTTGTTGCCACTGAATCCAAGATAGAGCAGCCAGCATAGGCTTGGCATCTGCCTTGTAAGGGGATGGGAGCACATCATACAGCATTTCCTCTAAGAAAAACATGTGAGAGAAAAGAGGAGAGGGTGGTTTTCCACAAATGCTGAAGGAAAGGAGCTCTACCTGCACAAGCTAGTGTCGGTGCAAGAACAAAGTGGATGGAAGGTATGTCTGGTTACAAACTACTCCTATCAGCTCCTCCTCCAGCTCAGGCAGGAGAAGACCAGAAATATCCCTTTCCCTTCTCCACAGAGTGAGAAACATCTTACGTCTTCCTCTCCATTCCCCACGGGCTGAGAGACCATTGTGCCAGCAGGTACCCACCTCACCAGTGTAGCACAGAGCAGCATGGGGAAGAGCAGAGCAGAAAAATTGATACATCCAGGCAGCATCTTGAGAGGGGTGAAGAGAGAAGAGATATTTTTGGAGAGCTGCTGTCTGTTAGAGGCAGCTCACATACCCCCACTGGGAGTGATAGCTGGTAATATTCGTGGCTAGTTTGTTGCTCGGTACATGACGAAGTGCTTGTAGCTTCCCCCAGGAGGCTCCTCCTCGATAAATATACAATTTCCAGGAGTTCTGGTGGGACAGCTTTGCTGAGGATACCTGGCTGCTGAAGGTCCCAGTTGTGTCTGATTGCACCTGGTATTTTCCTTGTCTTCTCCATCTGGAGAGGTTGGGAGGACAGATTCCTTTCTTATAGCCTTTAACTAACGTGATGGAGGGACCAGGAGCATTACGTGGTGTCAGTCGTGCAGGGAAATTGTGCCTGGAGCTGGGAAAAGAGGGAGAAGGGGATGGCAAGTTGTCTTCTGCAAGCCCCACATACATGAGGGCAGGGGTCTTCCATGGCATAGACCCTTAGGCTCCCCCATACCTCCTGGGGAGCTCTTGAGGACACCCCACATGCCCCTGCACAGCCGATCCAGGAAGGGCACTGCCTTCCCATACAGCAGGCAGGGATGTTCCCTCTCTCTGTCTGGCAGCTTTTCCAGCTGAGCTCCTGGAGGAGATTTCCAGGACTCTGCACAGATTCAGGCTCTGGGGCTGTACATCACTCACAGCTTATGTGGGGTGAGACTGGGCACAGCAGAAACCAACACTTCAGAGCATTTTCAGACTGCTCTGGTCAAGCCTTTTATTGAGGGGGACCAAGAGACGTAGCTACTCCTCTCTGGAGATGGGAGTGATGATGTGCTTCCATGGGCATCAACCACAAGTTCCTTGAGGTGAGGAGCAGCTACTGAGGGACCTATGTGAGTGACTGGGAAGCATTTTCCCCCTGCATTGCCTTGACACAGTGCATCCAGCCCCATGTCAAGGAGAAGGGTTCCCTAGAAGCAGAAACTATTTCGGCAGAGACTGGAAAATCCCATGCAACTCATGCCCTGCGTCCTTCCCATCCATTTTATAAGGGATAAGGCACAGCATTTGGGTGGGAGCTGTGAGGACATTGGGCTCTCTGGCCCAAACCCCAGCAGTGGAAAGACCCATGTCTGCTCTGAGGTAGCAAAAGCACATCAGTCCCCTGCTCCCCACAGGGGGCTGCAGCCCCTTCACCGCTGCCTGGCCATGGTAGCCTGGCTCCCCAGGATCCTCCACCCCCAAGCTGCGGGCAAGGACACACTCTCCATCCCCAGAGCTTTCCTTGTCTCCATTTGCCAGCCGTTTTCCCTGGGACCTACACAATCTCTCACCCTAAACTGCTCTTCAGGTCTCCTGGAGATGGAGGGGGGCCCAGCACGCTGTATCCCAAAGCAGCCAGTAACAAGGTTTGGTCATTACTGCCCCGGGGCTATGTGCGAACCAGTGACCTGGCTCTGAAATGGTTTATGTTACATGCAAATCCCTTCGCAGAGGTGCTGGGGGAGGAAAGCCGGCCTCGGCGTGAACTCCCCGGGCTGGAGAGCAAATCCCAGCGCTGCAAAAGGCTTCCCGTGCCCAGCAGGCTCGCCGTGCTCCTGCATCTGTCCTTGCTGGTGTACCCCTCCCGGCTCTGCCGCACCGAGCACCGAGGGCCCCGTCCTCGCTCGAGGCCTGGCGGTGCTACCGTTATACACAAAACAATAATCAGCTGCCGTAACGAGGATGCAGAGTAGCTGAGCTGGCTTCCCTGCTGTTGTGCCGGCTCCAAGTAGAAACAGCTGCATTTGGTTTGGTTAAATGTTTTATTTACTCCCAATTATCCCAGATAACAGATTTGCTTTCTTTTGTTCAATATTTAATGCTGTTTCGGAGTAAAACTGTTGTTTGGTTTCTGACGGAGGATGGGAAGGTCAGGAGAGACCTTCTGCTGTGGTGGAGTCCCAAGGGAAAGCTGGAGGCACCCAAAGTCCACCCTGCGCATTGGTCCCTGTGGCATCCAGCCCAGCATTCTAGCCCCTGGGGACAAGGTCACCTGCAGGAGCACAGCTAGTTTTGGGATGCTGGGAGGGACCTCTGAGGACCTGTGTGGGCATTGCAACTGCTGCCCAGAGGTTAAGCTCTGCAACTG
The DNA here is from genome assembly GCA_013400055.1 of Nycticryphes semicollaris. NCBI lineage: Eukaryota > Metazoa > Chordata > Aves > Charadriiformes > Rostratulidae > Nycticryphes > Nycticryphes semicollaris. The sequence goes on along the minus strand of VXBJ01005448.1, from coordinate 162,058 downwards.
GGAGCCAGCAGATTTGACAGGGGTGTGAGTTGCCTAAATGGCTTCACCTACCTAAATTACCTTCTGGCAGCATTCTGCACCTTGGGGAGCATCTCTGGAGGGGGCTGCCATGCCAGCTGGCCACCCCACCCCACCCCACAATTGCTCCTCTTATCTTTCTTCTCGCTGCTCAGCCAGGCTGGCTTGCTAATTTTTTTAAAGGCTTGAGAGCTGTCAGGTTTGAAGAGCACCTCTGCTGTGCCGCAAATAGCACAGCCTCGTGCCGTGCAGGATGAAGCAAACTCTGGTGAGCCTGTTATCGTGCCATCCTGCTGGGAGGCAGCTTTTAGGGCTAGGAGCCTGCACTGAGATTTGGGCTTAAAGCAGGGCTCCGAGCATTCTCTCTTCTCCATGAGTAATGCCTTGCCCAAAAATTTACAGCGCTGCCTCTTGATGTGCTCACTGAATTTTCTGCAAGGGAAATGAGAAAATCCATAGCTTGCTTTACGAGCCCCAATCAGCGTAAAAGAGGGCCTTTTAGAAATTTATCTTTTGCTGAGTCCACCTTTTTCTCTGGCACCTTCTGGGGAATAAATTCTTGCTCTTTGAGGCTGAGGAACTGGCTCCTAGATGGCAGCGGGGCGAGGGGACTTTGGTTACGGATGCAGGTGTCCCTTGCCCATGTCAGGGAGATGCTGCAGAGTGATGGTGTTGGAGATAGGATAGGTGCTGGCTGAACATGGGCAGCTGTGGAGTTCAGCTGGGATGGCTCACACTCCAGAAGCAGATGTCTTCAAAGTCTGATTTCAAGAGGGACAAATGTTCCCCTGAAAATGTCCCCTGCTAAGGCTGGGGTGGCTTAGACTGGGAGAGTCTTATACCCTGTCTCCATCACATGCCCAGGCCACCCAGAAGGTCAATGAGGGACTAGCCCATCCCACCATCCCACCCTGTGCCCCTGCACCCCTGGGCTCTGTAATTCTCTATCACATGATTTTTGCCACATTCATTAAAAAACAAACAAACAAACAAACAAACAAACAAACCCAGCCTTGCTTAACCTTTCTTGAAGAAGTGGTGGTTATGAACACAATGTTCCCAGAGTGCAGAGGCATGGTGCAGGGGAGCATCAGTACTGCCCCACCTCATCCTCACCCTCCTCACCCCACCTCATCCTCATCCTCACCCATCCTCATCCTCCTCTGTGCCCCTCCTCATCCTCACCCTTATCCAAGAACAGCCTGGACAAGGGGTAACAGAGAAAAATTGAAGCTTTACCTCCCTCCCTTTCTCCAGTAATGAAACACAGCCTCATCCCAACACTTGAGGATGTGGAAGGGACTATCCCTGGCCACAGCCATGCTGCGTTCCAGCACAGGTGGTACACGGCGGGCTCCCCTGATCCACCGGGCAGTAGAAATATTATTTATTCATCGCTGTTTTCTTTGTTGTTTCCTACCAGCCTGCTGTACACAGACAATTTCAGAAAAGCAGTGTTACATAAATAATACATCGTGCTTGCAGGCAGCATGTGCATAACAAAAGCACCTGCTGTCAGTGCGTGCGCAGGCGTGCAGGGTGTGCTGCTCTTGTGCATGTGTGCACGGGGCTGGCATCTCACGCCTGGCCGGGTCCCCATTGTGCCCTCCAGACTCTGAAGCTTCACTGTCAGTCACTTGGATGCCCTTTTTAACTTACTGGCACATACCCACTGCCTTCAAGGTCGTGGTCGGGCACCGGCAAGAGATGGGGCAGTGATCCCACCATGGGCACCAGGGAAAGGCAGAGATGCTAACAGCAAGAATCTGGTGGCAGAAGAGCATCAGTGTTGGGATTGTCCCCCAGTGCTGGGCAGCGTGGGGGCCCACATGCAGGCAGGCTGTGTCACAGCTGTAGCTCTAGCACAAGGACGTGCTGCTGTCATGGACCCTGGAGGCTTTGCTGGCCTGAGACCAGTATGATGAGTTATGCAGATGACCCCACAAGCACGCTGTAGTACCAGTATCCCCCAGCAGCCCAGCACCTGGATGTGCCCCGAGTGCACCAGAAGAAATATATCTTACAGAAGTGTTTGAGAGGCCTCTTAAAACTTTTATTGGTACTATTTTTTCTATCCCTCCACCTGTGGAGCAAAGCATCTTTAGTACATTCAGCCCTCAGCAGGAGAGGAAAATTATAACTGATCCATTTCAGAAACCTCTAAAAATGACCTAAAATAACTTTTCTATATATAAAAATGCCACAATTTTAATGTCCATTATCTCATGACCTAGCAGGGCTAGGAAAAGCTATTGTAGATCATTTTTAGTGGTTTCTAAAATGGTTGGTCACACTTTTCCCCTGCGCAGTGGGACTCAGGGTACAAGGACGACTGGGCTTTAGAGATGGGGAGGGAGACAAGAAATCTGTGTCTGCGCTGATGCATCCAGAGATGTTTCATCCTTCAAAATCTCTTGTTGTGCTCTCCCTAGCTGAGCAGAGATGCTGGAGCTGGTCAAGCGACAGCTATTTCCAACAAACTAGAGGGAATCAGTCAAACCATAGAATCATAGAATGGTTCAGGTTGGAAGGAACCTCAGTGACCATTGAGTTCCAACCCCCTGCCATGGGCAGGGACACCTCCCACTAGACCACATTGCTCAAAGCTATATCCAACCTGGTCTTGAACACCTCCAGGGATGGGGCATCCCCATCTTTCCTGGGCAACCTATTCCGGTGTCTCACCACCCTCACAGCAAAGAACTTCTTCCTAATATCTAATCTAAATCTCCCCTCTTTCAGTTTAAAACCATTACCCCTCCTCCTATTACTACACTCCCTGATAAAGAGTCCCTCTCTCCTGTAGGCCCCATTCAAGTACTGGAAGGTACTAGGTGGAAAGTGTGGTGGCACCATGTGATGGGAAAGCCAACTCCATCCCTGCCACCATTATTCTGCAGGGTCTGCAGAGACAATGACCCCAGCACCAGCTTTTCCTACCTGTCACAATTCTGAATTTTGCTGGAGCATCACACAGCTTGCGAGTGGCACGCCCAGGTGGGATGCACCCAGTTCTGGTGCAGCCCTTCCTCCTCTTGCCTTGAGCTTTCACAGCAAGGCTGTGGTTGCAGCCCAAGCCACTAGGAAGCCACCACGGCCAGGCATTAAACAGACCTCAGCTTTGTAGAGAAGACATCAGCAGAGTGTGTGGGAGAAGTGGCTTCCTGCCATGCGAGAGGTTAATAGACAGATTAGAGGGAGAAGGTGCTGCTTGCAACGAAAGGGAAAGAGTTCTGCCTTTACAGAGTTCAGCAGCTTCATGAGGTGACTGGGAAGTAAATATTTGCCAGGATTAAGGAGGCTGCATGCAGGAACCTGGGGAGAAGTGCCCGTGAAGGGGCAGCATGTTGCTCAGGCTGTTTTTGGCACTGGGCAGGGGCTGAGAGCTGGACATCAGCCTGGGAGGGGATGGAGGGGGACACCCCACACCCAGAGGCACTGCCCAAAGCCTCAGGGCAGAAGAAAGCCTTTAATGCTCCCTTGATGGCTTTGTTTTCCTCCGCTGCCTTTCTTGCTTTCTCAATTGGCCCGACTGGGCTGGCCCACATCCAAAGACAGCATTATGGAACGCCAGATCGATTGGAGCCTGCAATTTTATTTGCTCTCTTTAAGAGCCTTTGATGGGCAGGATGAGCTGTGCTGGCGAGCGCCTTTCCTGGGAGAGGAGGGGAGAGGAACAGTGTTGCAAGCCACCGTCTCCCATGGGGAAATGGGGACCCTGCCACCAGCTTGGAGAAGACACTGTGGTTGGGTGGGCAAGACAGCCCTCCCAATGCACCATGGCAGCTGAGAAGGGGCTTCCAGCCCTCTCCATCTGGTGGTCTTGGTCACAGCCCCAGGTGGCACATCTCACTGGCCTACCACTCTCCCATGGACTTTCTGCTTATCAAGATGGGAAGTGGGACAGTTGTATGAGATTGCCCTCTCAAAATACCTGTGGCTCTGGGACTGACAGCTCTTTGGAGAGATAAAGGTGACAGGAGTGTCCCTGTGAGATAGCTTGTCCCTGCCCAGAAAGAGAGGGCAAATGCTGAGGCAAAACAGCCTTTATAGAGCAGCATCCCTTCAGCTGCAGCAAACACCAGGGTGGCAGAGATACAAGGGTCATTTTGTCCCCCTTTGCCAGACTCTCCTTCCACCTCTGGATGAAAGGTAGAGGACACAGAGGGTACAGAGGCTAGAGATGGCTTTTGGGGCCCCAATCTTGGATCTTCAAGGCATTCAAGCTTGTGAAAATGGGACATCTTCACAGGCTGCTCCAGAGTTGGGATGGAAGCAGGAGGCATTTTAAGCAGCCCCCCTTTTCCCAACAAAGGAAACCTAGAGGCACGATCCCGCTGCAGACAGCAGAGGAATTAGCACAGATCACCAGGAGCCGGATACGGCATAACACTGGAGACAACAGAGATAAATTATCCTCGGATGGGCTAATTGTGGGTCAGTGGCAGTGCAGCATCTGGGGCCGTGCAGGTAGGGCAGAGCCTCCTTGTTGGGCAGGGACAGTGCAGGACTTCAAGGGATGCTCGCCGAAGCATCGACCCCCTCTACCCGCCTTCCCGGCTGGCTTCTGGTGTTGTGCTGAGCGCAAGCAACGGGCAAGAGTGCACAAATGCAAGTGGGTGAAAGCCCCAAGGTGGCACCCCCAGCATCTTCCCTGCCCCGTGCAGTATCTCCGGCCCCTAGCCCGGTTTGCCAGGTGCCGAGCGGGTGCTGTTAGCCCACACTGCCACCACGCGGTGGCTCGGACCCCAACGGCTGTCACTAAATCCCCTGTACCCCTTCCACCCCTCCAAAACACCTCCCGTGACGCCCACCCTCGTGTTGTCCCCTGCAAAGAACGATGCTGCCCTGCGTTTGCTCCCGCCTCACGCCGGGGTCAGCTGTGGGGCAGGGAAGGGGTTAAGGAGGCGGCAAGGGGGAGGACGAGGAGGATGGAGCTGTAGCAGGGATCAGGCCCTTGTCTCTGGCCTTGCGATTAGCCACTCTGTTTTGCTGCGGAGGGTCTGCTTGAATAATTTAGCTGGAAGGCTCATTAACCAGGCTCTGGCCTTCGTCTGCTGGCTGAAGGCTGAAATAGCCATTAGGAGGAACACACGTTGTGGACCAGCACAGCCTCCCCTCCCTGCCAGCCCCCTCCTCTCCTCTCCTCTCCTCTCCTCTCCTCTCCTCTCCTCTCCTCTCCTCTCCTCTCCTCTCCTCTCCTCTCCTCTCCTCTCCTCTCCTCTCCTCTCCTCTCCTCTCCTCTCCTCTCCTCTCCTCTCCTCTCCTCTCCTCTCCTCTCCTCTCCCTCTCCTCTCCTTTTCCCTCTTTCTCTCCCTATCCTGCTCTCTTTCCCTCTCCTTCTCGTTCTCCCTTTCTTGCATACTGCCTTGTGTCTCCTTTTCGGTAACAGCCATGGGTAAGACATCTGCCTCAGTGGTAGGGAGGAAGGCAGTAAGCCGTGTGGTGGGGAACACTGCCAGGACTGAGGTGGGATGGTGAGCAGCAATTCTTGCACTCGAGCTGGCAGATTTGCTAGGTTTGTTTCAAAACCTTTCCTTGGAGAGTATAACATGTTTTGAGACATCCCAGGTGGATGCATGGGGACGATGACTAAAGGAGGAAGGGAAAAGAGTGACCACCAGAGATTTAGACAGTCTTTCTGAGGGAACCATGGTGCATACCCAGCCCAGGCAGTGTATTTTATGGCAAAGTACTGTGTCAGGGGGCTGCAGTTAGACCCAGACTCTGCTCTTAGCAATGCAGATATCCAGGCACTGAGAGGAGTTGACCCCGGTGTCAGTTCAGATAGTATTTTTACCAACCTACAGGGGCAAAGTTTATCAGCCAAAAGGAATCACATCTCATCCTTCTGAATGCACTGGTCCTTGGTGTTTTGCAGTCTTTCTGCAGCCCTGGCTGTGCTCCTGCAGAGAGCATGGACTACATCCATGTCCAGCAAAGCTGAGTGCAGTGTGAACATTTGGTCGGGTTTAAAATCTCCTTCTGCCTCTAACCTCTAGGACTGGTTCATGAGGCCAGAGGTCGGCTGATCCCCACTGCATGTTCTTGTCCTGTCTCTAGTTGTCTCCGTGTCTTTTGGGAGGCAGAGCCCTGGGTTGGGATGCTCTGCCCTGCTGCTGGAAATATGAACATTGCCAGTCTTCCTGGAGAGATGAATTTTCTCTGCTGGTTTCAAGTTGTTCCTCCTCACCTTGCCATAAGTGGTGCTTCTTCCTCCCTTTGAGGACCTCTGGTCTTTTGGAGGATCATCCCTCAACAAGCTTATTGCTCCCCAGGGATGTGGCAGAGAGAGCCATAAGCACTGTAGCTTAATGGGGTCAAGAGAGCAGTACCTCCTCCCCATCAGCCACATCTCTGTTGCAGCCTTGAAGACAATTTTCCCCCGTACCTGCCAAGCTCCTCTACACTCCATCTCTTATTATAGCCAGTGAGCTGCCAGGGGAGAAGGTGAGATGCTATGCACAGCCAAAGCAAGATCTATTGAGGGAGACAGGGGACAAAGGCCACCAGATGCTTCAAGAAGCTGATTAACACAGAGCAGGCTCCCTTTGCAAACTGTGTCCCCTCCTGAGGTGGCAGCAGTTGAGAGTGGAGGGATGTCCCCTTGTTCAGGACCTGGTGATAGTCCCACCTCCATGGGTAATTGCTCTTTCTCTTTCCCTGGCAGCCCCCCCAAAGGAGCCAGTGCTGATGTGTCGGTCCAACAACTACCCGAAGGGTTTCTACTGCAGCTGGCACCTGCCTACTCCCACCTACATCCCCAACTCCTTCAACATCTCTGTCATGTAAGTGCCTGGGAAAGAAGGGTGCAGAGGGGGGACTTTTTGTCCCTGCAGCTTGGAGAAGGTCCCAAGTCCAAGTAGTGCTGTGAAATTTTGGGACAGTAGGTCTGATCTGTGTTGAGGGTATGGGAACAGTGTCCCAAAAGTGGATTTGGGGAAGGATGCTCCAGGGACATCCAAACTGGATGCTTGTCACTGGGGCTTTGTTCCAAGGAAGTTCCAGTTTCCCCAAAGGGGACCAGGAAAGCCCCAAGTTCCCAGGTCCCCTTTCCATTACCCCCAGGTCCATCCTCTATGCACCACTTGTCCACAGCAGAGGCTGTGCCTGCTGGTTTTTGGCACATCTGGCACAGCCATGCTCCCTTCTGCTGCACATTGGCTGTGACCAGACAGCAGCAGCATCCCTCACCTGGAGTTGGCATCATCCTCCACTCTGTGCCCAGGTCCTGGCACAGCTCTTGTACAGGCTGATGCTGTGCACCATCTTCTGAGGTTTTTGTCACCAGCAGAAAGGAGACCCTGTTCCTCTCACAGGAGGGGCAGAACCAACTCCAACCCAACAGGGTCTTGTAATTTTCTTGGGGCCAGCATGAGGACATTCACTGCAGCCTCTGTGCAGGCTTAGGATAAAACATCATACACACGAGCCCAAAAAATTCCCTGGCAGGAGGAAAGAAGCGCTTTGGCTGTAGCATGGGGACCACAAGGCAGAGAGGAGACACAGTGCTGCTCCTTCTGCCTTCTCCCTCCAGCATCATGGATGCATCCCCACCCCAAGTACTGCTCTGTAACAGCTCTTCTCACCTCTACTTTCCAGACACGGCACGAAAGAGATGGTCTGTGAGAAGGATATCTATCCCAAAAACAGGTGTCACATCAGATACCTCCAGCTCTTCTCAACGGTGAAGTACAAGGTGACTCTGACAGTCACGAATGCTCTGGGCAAAAACTCCACCACTCTCACCTTTGACGAGGTCGCCATAGGTAACTTCCGCGGCAGCAACTGGCCTCTCCGAGACGGTGTTGGGGTTGGTTTGCTCTGCATGCAGTGTTGCCCACCGGAGTGATGGGCCAGGGAAGGGGCAGACTCTCCAACTGGAGCTTCTGCCTACCCATGCATGAGGTGGAGACAGTGTCTGAGCCACCCTGGCATCCTCCCCGAGCCCTCCTGGTCCTTGTGGCCCTACTATCACAGATGCCAGCATCTGAGCATCCTGGAGGAACCAGGCAGGATGCCCACAGGCAGCCCCCATGCTGGTCCTGTTGGTGGCCTAGTGCCCTGCCTGGTTCCATCCCCAGTGGTCCAGGTTGCTGAGCTCATCCCTAGTTGGGGCTGGAGAAAAGGCTGCCATGAACTGGGGCAGAGGGCTGTGAAACTGGTGTTGTCCAAATGGTATTGCTCTTCTTGCCCTGTGAGTTTTCCCAAAAGAAAGGTTTGGTGTTTGTGCTGGAAGAAGAGTCATGGGAAGTAGGACTGAAAGAGAAATTAAAAGGTCCGGTTCTTTTCCCCCAGTTCCTAGTCAGGATAAAACTCCCCCCAAAGTCATCCTCCACCAGCCCTTCCCTCACATGTGCCTAAAAAACCTATTCCCTCCACCTAAAAACCTCTTCACTGCCTGCCCTGGGCAGTGGATGCTGTGTGATACATAGGAGTAGCAGGCGGCCCTGTGGCCTGGGGTGTCCATGCCACGAGCTGTGAGAAGATGGTCTGTGCACCACCAGTGCAGATGCTCCTGTGACTGTGAAGGACTGGTGTGGACCAAGAGCGTGGCAAAGCAGGGAGCTGAGCACTCGCTTTTGCCACCAGCCAAAGCCAGATTACAGCTGGTGCCATGACAAGACCGTCCATCCTCAAAGAACAGGAAAAATGGGAGAGAATAGAGTTCAGGAATGCGTCAAAAAACAATTTGCTGGTTGCATGTGGCAATTACTGGACCAGAAAAACAAATAAATGAATCCTTGAAGTGCAGCCAGCAGTCAGTCTTTGCCTTCGATGTGCTGCGTGTCCCAGTACTGAGCAGCTGGAATTGTTGGAGTGCAAGAAGAGGAGCTCCACTGCTATCACAGATTTTCCCTTTCTGTCCCAAATCCTGGAAAATATCAAACAAGAAAAAAGGTGCCAGCTCTGAACAAAACAGGGAAGTTATTGTGAAGCAGAGAGTGTCCTGCCATGTCCCTGCAGCCATACTTGAAGCTTGTATTTGTCAGTGTATTGAAAACATTGATAACAAGGCAAGGAGCTCAGCAGAAAGGTGGTGGAGTTTCAGTCACTTGGGTGCCTTTAAATGGAAATTGTTGTGTTTGTGGAAGATACACTCCCTAAAAATGAAAGTAACCTCCAGCCTGCAGGGCCCAGGGCAGCAATTAAGCTGCATTTTCTGAGTTCCTTGCATTCCCTTCTGCAGGAGTTCAGGGCATCATCCTGTAATGTCTGCATCCCACCCATGCCCTGCCTGGCTTCACAAACATCTGGCCCTCTGTCCAGCACACAAGGGCAACCCCCCAGGGAAGCACACCCAGCCGCAAACCCCGGGCATCCCAGCACCAGCACAAGCCGGATCCAACCCAGCAGTTTTGAACTCAGCCTAGGTTCAGAGGAGTGGTGGTGAGCAGAGGCCAGTCCTGCCCTGGACCAGCCATGAGCAGGGATGCAATATCATTGCCTGTTGCAAAAGGACCTGGAGGGTTACAGGGTGCCTGGACATATCCCAGTGGATGTGGTGGGAGGTAAGACTCCCAGCACCACCTGGCAAATGCTCTAACACCCTCCAGGATGGCATCTGGGAATGGGGTGATAGGCTGGAGCTGATAGGAAGGGCTGTGTCCAGAATCCTCCAGCCAGCTCTCTCCCGTAGACACTTTAATAACTGGTGGCCTTAAAAACTCTGTGTTCTGTACAGCTACAAAATTCTGCTCCTCGGGAACTGGTACGGCTGCTGTGGGTATGAAGCACAGATGTGGTGGTGATTGAGTGTTCAAGCAGGTAGTCAGCAGGATTAGCAGGTAGTCAGCACGATTAGCAGAGTCATTACAGGCTGCCACCACTCAACCACCACCTGCCCTGAACGGAGCTTTTCCTTGTGCCCATCAGGGTGTTTCCAATTAAAAGAAGTGCACTGCATTAATGTGTTTTGCCTCCAGGTAGCCAGCTCTCCTTGCTGAAGCTTCTGCATTTCAGCATCTCTTTTGCAGCTGCAAACCCAGGGCTGTGTCCCAGCAGGGTGGGTGCTGGTGGTGCGGATCCAGCACCCAGTAGGTTCACTGGGGATCTCTACCAGCATCGGCTGGGCTGAGACTTCATCTTGGAAGTTGTGCTGGGTTTCACTCTTTTAGTTGGAGGAGAGAAAAACCAATGGTTCAAGACAAAGATATTGAATCATCTCATTGGAAAAATGCTGCGTGGAGAATTGCAACATGGGCACACATCCTGCTACAGCAGAGAGACGGTGTCAACCAGTGACTGCTTGATGCTTCTCCTAAAATCCCAGGGCCAGGGATGTCAGAGCCTGCCCCTTAGCCTAGAGCAAACCATCAGACCTTCTGCATAGAGGTTAAAACCCAGGCGTGAAGTCCTGATCTGCGCTACTGGGAAAGGAGCAGCCTGGAGTCAAGGCCAGAGCAGTGCAGTGCCATCTGAGCCAGGAGCAGACCCACCGCTGGGTTGGACCACCCACCCATCCTGGGCAAACACAAAAAGCCCCCTGGGAAGGAGTGACCTCCTTTGGTTTTTCTTCCTCTTTTCTTCCTTCCTCCCTCCAGCCCCCAGCAGAAAATCCCTTCCTCTGCTGCTCAGAAGATGGGCTCTAATTGAGTGGAAAATGACTGGTACTTTCTTTTGATACCCAGAGCCCATGCCTTGCTGGTGGTCATGTCGTGCTGGTTATTAACACCCAGCTGCGAGGGGTCACTCTGCATTGTCATTTCCAGTGATGACTGGAAATACGTTTCCCGTGCTCTGGCCCCCATCTCTCATTGGCAGGAGATCCGGGCTGCCTTCCTCCTCATCTTGCTCCTGGAAATTGTTTTCATAATTATGTCTTCTTCAAATGTATCAATATTAATAAAGGTGAGGGCAAGGTTCTGCAAAACCGTGCAGACAACAGGGCTGCAGCCCAAGGCTGGAAAGGGGCTGAGATATCTGGAAGGTATAGGACCTTGGGGCAGAAGAAATTGCCAGGCAGCAGTGAGGTGGTATGTCAGGAGATGCCACCTCCCTTGAGATGGCTGGGACAGCATGGGGACATTTGTGATCCCCCAGGACACAACCCCACCTTTCTCACATGTATTTCAGCCCAAGAACCAGGTAGCTGGCACATGTGTCCCCCAGGAAAGCAGGGAAACCACCACTACATCCCACCTCAGCACCTTTCTCCTCTTGTTAGGCTGGGGCAAATTATCAGGAGAAGATGGAGAGTGTTAAAAAGGAAGGTACCATCCCCAAATGTGTCAACAATCCCTGGTGTGACCTTGGGAAGGTCACTGGATCATCCTAGCTCTGGCTATCTGGGGTGATTAAAATGCAGAGCATCTCGAAGGGGCTGCATAAGGACAAACATGCCCATGTCTATACGAAATTCAGAGTCTCTGAACACGGGTATACAGTTGCCTAGGCAGAAGGTCAGTTCAATTCATACTACTTAGGGAGGCAGAATTAAATTACCTAGACTGACATTTGGCTAAGACATGGAGTTTAATGTTCCCCTGCTCATGGAAAATGCCAGGGGATATTTAACGGCCGCAAGGGATCCATTTTAGCGCTCACTGGAGAGGTGGGATGGGCGACAGGCCCTTCCATGCTGCAGAGTCTCAGCTGCCTCTCTGAACTGCTGGCTCCGTTTTGAGATGTGTCTAGCAAGAGTCAGGGGTGAAGGATAGCTAAAGACTCACAGTTGTGCACGAGGGTGCAGAGTCTTTAGGAAAAAACACTCTCCCTGGCTCTTCTTGCACACCGAGCCCTCACTTGGATGCCGCAGCTGAAAACAGAGCGAGAAGAGCTGCGAGTTGCCTCCCGGCCAAGTCCCCTTCCCAGGAATGTCTGATGATGCTCCCTCAGCTCCTCGGGATAATATTACATCTGGTTTTGTAGCCGCTTAACCAGTACTCAGTCTAATGCCCATCGTCCATTATTATTATTACTATTACTGCTGTTATTACGTTACTGCCTGCAGGCCCTTGCTGAGGACAGGACTCTATTATGCTGGCTGATGTACAGCCAGACAGCCCTTGCCTCACCGTGTGTGGGATAAATGGAGGCAGACAAAGGCTGGGGAAGGAGGAGCACTCATCCCCCTGTGTGGAGCAGGGACCCGGGAGTCTAAAGAAGATGAAGGACTCCTTCAAGGTCACAAAGAAATCAGGGAGCTGGACACAGCCTGTCTCCCCTCACTTCTCAACTGGGCTCTGCAGGGCCAGCCCTGATGTTTCCCATGGTGAACACAACGTAAGGATGTCTCTCCTAAGAGACATAGGTTTGTCCTCACTGGACCGGCTGCCAGAGGTGCAGTCCCCTCTCCCGGCTCTTGTATCCCCACCACCTTGGAGGGACCTGGCAGGAGCAGCTTTGGTGTTGTGTTTTCAGAGAGGGATGGCACTCTTGTGCTTTCTAGCCTGGGCAGGAGTCCCAAGGATGGGGAGGGGTACATGGGGAGGTAACAGGGGCTGCTGGTTTTCCCATTAAGCCGCCATGCCTTTTGAAAGCTCGCCACAGCTGGGAGCACAGCCCTTTCGATGGCTGGGACCTCCTTCTTCAAGCCAGGGCAGCTCTCCACTGTACACCAGGAACAGTCTCCAGCCCACAGGTGTGGGGCTGGGGGTCACATCCCTTCAAAACAGGCAGGTGACTCACACTTCTGCATCAGGATATCTTTTTTTATGCTTTCCTGCAACCCACCATAGTGGCATCTCTCATGGCTGCCTAAGCACCTGTATCCTACCTGGCACAACTGCATTTAAGCATCCCTGGAACCATGCTTCAGTCTGGCATGTCAAAAAGCAGAGCCAGGCTCCCTGCACTACCCCAGGGAATATCCCACCACGTCCATCCCCAGCCTGGTGCTTTCCTGCCTACTTCCTCACTGCAGAACTGCAGCTCACAGTCATCTGCGTTCGTTCAGCCAAACAGACTTTTGTTTTCCAAGCTGAGCCCGCCGAGCCAGCACTGGATTTATACTTTTCCATACGCATTTGGACTCCAAGTCCCTGTCAATGGAAGCTGATGTCCAGCCCAAGCCCAGGGATTTAAAGGGAGCGGAGGAATTGCAGACATCTGGAGTAGCTCAGCACAGTGTAGGCCCACAAGTCGTCCCTCCTGCTGAGGATAAAGCTGTAAATGGAAAATTTTGTCCCATCCTACCTCAGAGAGGGGTCAGTGGGAGATGTGAGGTGGCACAAGGTAGCTGTGGTCAGGTCCATGGGTGCTTGCTCATCAGCCACTCCCCAAGCCCCCAGGAGCATCCTCTGAGTGCCAGATGCAGTGGGAATGGAAGAAGATGTCCAGCCGTCTTAGCACCCACTGCAGCAGAGGGAAGGTAATGGGAGGCAGGAGAAACTGTCACAGTGGTGGTGATGAAGAAGGACTACAGCAGGGTGTGTGCCAGTGTGCTGAACAGAAGGGTTGGGGGGAAAAAGGTGGTGGTAGGCTACATCTTGGGAAGAACAAGGGCCAATTCTTGGTCACAACAAGGTGTACGAGCTGTGGCTTCATTTCAGCAGCCTCTGTACCTAGCCCACAGCCAAGAAAACAGGTTTGAAAGTGTCACAGGCTGGTTTCTCCTAGGAGGAGCAACTAGTGGTGATGCGAAGAGGATGTCTTCCTGGAGAGAGTTGCTGCAATGCCACCATCATCCTGAAGCAGAGATGGCAGTGAACAGCACATGGATGACCCCACTTGCAGCTGACTAGCTCCAGATCAGCACCCAGTCCCATACAGCTTCAAAAAGAGGAATAGATGCTCTTCATCCATAGGGCAGTGCTGCAGGCAGCAGGCAGGCAGGCCAGCGAAGGAGCAGTTCACTCCCCACCACTACCTTCTTCCTCTCCTAGGGTAGGTGAAGGTCCTGTGTGGACATCACCTCCCTCTTGCAGCAGGTGAACCCTTGGGGTCAGCATGGAGAAGACCTCTGACCGGAGGGCCGGGCAGAGAAGAGCCCCAGCATTCCTATTCCATGCTGGGGAGTAGAGTTGGATGCTGTCACCTTCAGAAGCTGCTGCTTGAGGTGATAGTGACAGGGGACTATTACTCAGTGCAGATATTCTGAGGCTAGGAAGGAACCATTGGCCTGCATGTGGACTTTGGAGGAGGTTAAGGGCCCTCCCAGGACATGAGGACTCATGTGCATTGCTATTCTTAGAGTGCACAGAGAGCCCTCTTCCACCGTAGGCTAGCTGTGCACCCAGCTCCTCATGACTGGCAATTTTCTGGCAAAGAACAAAGGAGAAGTGCAGATGTACCCGAATGTCAGTCTTCTTGTAGCTTTGCTATTGCAAATGGGGAGTTTGAGCTATTGAGAGTTGAGCAAACACTTGGTGAGGAACAAGGCTCGCTCTACAACAAGCAATGGCGTTTATCACAGCCTGTCTGTGATTTGCCCCCAGCACTCTAAAAGTAGATACAACTTCCAAGTAAGTTACAAAGCTCACAGCTAATTAAATTTTGCTTGAAATACTTGTCAGGGAGAAAAAAAAAAAGAAAATACCCGTATTCCAAAAGCAGAGCAGAGCTGAGCAAGACATACCTGGGGTGGAAGGTGACCATGGCAATCCTTTGCCCTTGGCATATATGATGTGTTGCCAATGCTTTGAATGCTCCAAAGCTCAACCCTAAACTGAAGGGCCAAATGCTGTCATGATACTGTGAGGTAAGTGGGTTTGAACATGGGTCCTACTTCCAGGAATCAGGACATGTGAGGGCAGTGCAGGATTTCGTGGAATCATAGAAACATAGAATGGTCCAGGAGGAAAGGGACCTCTAGGGTCATCTAGTATGACCTCCCCGCAGTCAGTAGGGACACCCCCAACTAGATCATGTTGCCCAGGGCCTCGTTGACCCTCATCTTGAACGTCTCCATGGAAGGGGTTTCTACCACCTCTTTGGTCAACCTGTTCCAGTGTGCCACCACTATTTGGGCTTGCTGGGCTCCTTGTCCTGACCCAAGTAGCCCTGGAGAGGAGGGATGCTTTCTGGTCCTGTTCAGCTTTTTTCTGTGTGTCTCCAGCACTGGTATCTCCTTGATGGTGGATTTTTTTATTTTTTTTTTATTTTTTTTTTTTTTTGTGCCAGGGCAGCTGTACCACTGTCCTAGATAAGGAAAGGTGATTTACATCTAACTAGTTGGGGAAAAGAAAATGTCCTGCATGTTGGCTGCTCCCCTTGGAAAGCAGATGGTGCAAAGCCCAGCAGCTGTGCTGAGGAGTGTAAGGAAGGATGCCACATGCCAAACTTTACCGGCCACCTTCTTCTCTTCCAGTAAAGCCAGACCCTCCGGAAAGCGTGGTGGCCAAACCTGTGCCCAATAACCCTCGGAGGCTGGAGGTGTCATGGCAAAACCCCTCGTCCTGGCCCGACCCTGAGTCTTTCCCGCTCAAGTTCTTCCTGCGCTATCGGCCCCTCATCCTGGACCAGTGGCAACATGTAAGTAATGCTGAGATAGCCGGGACGGAAGGGAGAGGGGGGAGATGTTGGCTGGGAACAAGTGGTCAGGGACCAAAAGAATGTCTATTTACTGCCCAGGCAACCCAAACCCTTTTCCTTTCCTTCTCTGTCACTCCTCCTTTATCTCTTCCTCTTCGTCTTCCTTGTAACTTGCATTCTGCCTGCAAATGGCTCTGCAGGCTCTCCCTTTTCCACATTTTCATCTGCAGCTCCTATCTACTTTTCATACATATGTTCTATATAAAACCTGCCAACGAGATGTAAAAGGCATTTAAAGTATAAATGTCACCACATTTAAATGCGCCTCTGCCACATTTAGATTTTGAACTGAAGATAAAATACCGCTCACCGTAACTCAGAGCACAGTCACAGTGCGATTGCTGCGATGTTATCGTATTTCTTACTTTTATTTCTTGTTTCTTTAAAAAAAAAAATAGTCAGTGAAATCCTTGGCAGCCCGGAGGACAGATTTCATTTGTTAGCTGCAGGAAGATAACAAATGGGCTTTTTTTTTTATATATACATTATTTTTTTTTATTTTCTCCCCCTGCGTGCTGCTTGCATGCTCGGCTTGTGAAGGAAAGCAATCTGCTACTCAAGGAGAGGTGCTGCTATGCTGGCATGGCTCATCCCACATCCTCCCCTGCGCTGAGGTGGGCCAGCTGAAAGCCAGTTAGGCGCTTCGCTTGATAAAATGTTTTGTCATGTCACACACACACCCCCTACCACCAAAAGACAAAAAGGAGGCAGCACTCAGTCCCCAGGGAGCTCACCTGCATGGTGGAGCCAAGCAGGGTTTTCTGCCAACCAGCTCTTCTTGGGAATAGAAACAGCCAAGAGAGGGGATGGGAAGCTTCGTTCATGTCTCTGCAAGATGCTGGTGTCTCGGCAACTTTTTCTTTTTGTGTTGGTTGGGTTTGGGTTTTTTTTGACAAGGCAGCGCCACAGGTCATGTTTCAGACTGAAGAAATTGTTTTGCTGATGGCTTTGAAAATCAGAGAAGGGCTGGGAGAGGGTTTTCCTGCTTG
>VXBJ01005448.1:111049-130224 GCA_013400055.1 Nycticryphes semicollaris | reverse complement strand
AAAAAAAGAATCAAAAAAAAAAGGAATAGAGGGGATAAAACAAAGCTCACACAGAGACAACGCACACACACACACGCACCAGGAGAGACGGTCTTCATTAAATGATCATTTCATGATGATTGGCAGCTCTGGGTGTTATTTCCCGTCTGGCCAGAGTGGGTGGGTTTGACTGCCTGCTCCCATGTGCGGTGCTGGCAGTGACAGGGAGGCTGTGGGCATGGCAGTGAGGGGGACGCGGACACCCTGGGGCCAGCCCCGGGGCTTGAGCAGGTAGCATCATCTCCCTAGGACGGGGGAACCCCGTGTGGCACCCACAACATGATGGGGAGGTGCCACCTATCCCCATTTACACACCCTTCAGGAATCCCATATAGCCCCAAGCTCCAGCTGTGCCCTGACATCTCTTGGGCAGGCAGGAGGATGGAGACCTGCCTGCTGCCCACTGTAGACTGGAGGCTGTAGATGACACACCATGCCAATTAATGCACTTTCCTTGTCTGATTAATAATTTCACATTAGGAAAATGCCACTGGCCCAGATGCTCTGAATTAAACTTCCATCAGGACAGGGCTCACAGGGACATGGCACAGGGGCAAGGAGTGCAGCACAGCACACTGTGTCTGGGTCTGGCCTCTCCCCACATGCCTTGCTTGTGAGCACCAGCTGCAGCAGAGATGTCATCAAGCTGCAGTTCATCCCAGGGGAAGAAAAACTTGATTTTTTAAAGTAAATTGCCAACAACATCTCTCCAGCTGGGAGATAGATAGATAGATGGTTGGAAGGATGGATGGATGGATGGATGGATGGATGGATGGATGGATGGATGGATGGATGGATGGATGGACGGACGGACAGATGGAGGTGAAGTAGCCACAGCCCTGGCCCTGCAAAGCCTGAAGACAGCACCAAGCTGGTCCCTAGTTCCCACCAGGCACTTGCTATGACTTTTACCATGCTGGGGCTTTATAAGAAGAGAACTTAGTCCCACCCAGCCTCCAGCGAGGCCGTGCCAACAGCAGCACTGCCCCATGTGCTGGCTTGGTTCACTGGTTAATGTTCCATTACCAGACAACATGCCTCCGTCATTTATTAATGTTTCATTAGTGTTAAAAACATCTGGTAATTAATTATGCACTAATTATGGATTCACAGTGCTAAAAGCCAGGGTAATCTACCATAGCAGATGGCTTTTCGGGGCAGGGGGAAGGGACAGCTCTTAGCAGAGATGAAAATGTCAGGCCCAGCCCTTGCCTGGGGGAAGCATCCCAGACAGACAGATTGCCTTCATCTCCTCCCAGGATCTCCATGCCTGGTCCACAGCCATGTGTCTTGTCTCAGGTTATTAAGAAGAGGAAACCTGTCCCTCTCAAGCTGTTTCAGGGACCTGCAGCCACTGCCCAGGGCAGCTGTATGAGAAGCTACCCGAGTGCAGTGGCTTTCACACACAGCCCCAGGCACCCTCCAACACTTGGAGCTGGCACAAAGCCTGCTGCCATCTCTGGGATGCCGTTCTTCAGCCCCTCCATGGTGCCTGTCCAGATTAAGTGGCAGTCCATAAAGCGAGGGGTGTCATAAAAGCCCACTCGTGAAGTGCCCCAACAATATTACATACAGATGTGCAGAGATGTTTCTAACTGGGGAAGGTCCCAGAGGAGCATCCCTACCAAGCAGAAAATCCATCCACTTAGCAGTATAAATCCATACAGGAAGAAAGAAGGAATTACAGCACTCAGAGAGACCTGTGCATCACATAACCTGAAATCCAATACATCAGCCGGGCGCAACTGGTCCCTGCATCTTCCCAGCACATATGTGGCAATAAATCCCACCTTAGGTGTTGCTTTCAGCCATTGCTGATGCGAGAGCAGCCTTGCACCAAGCTCCCCAGGCTCTTCAAGACGGATAAGAAGTGTGGCTGGAAAGCAGGAGCTATTTCCTGGCCACGAGGCCTCATAGTAAGCAGAAAGCTCCCTTGCTCGAGTGATGGGCTGAGCAGCAGAGCAGGTCCAAATCAATGCACCTCCTGCATCCTTCCCTGAGGCAGGTGCCAGCTGAGTTCTCATCCTCCACAATCCAATGATCAGAGAAGCTCCCTGCTGCCACGTCGGCCTGCCAGGAGCCTGGAGCCCCTAGGTGACAGCAAGTAGCTTATTTATCACAAATTCGGGGGGCAGCGTCAAGTCGTTAGGCTTCAATGGGGCACCATGCTTTGGTGGAACAGCAGGCATGGTGCTGTGTGCACAGGGTTCGACAATCCCAGATGAGAGCAGGGAGGCAGAGGTGTGGGAAGGCAGGCTTGGATGTTGAGAAGTCACACTGAGAGTTGCACAGCCAGACCTAAGCATGGGAGCATCCTGCCAAGCTGGATGGAAATGCCGGGTGGGATCCATCAAACCAGCTGCTGCTTATTGTCACATGGGTAGCTCTGGTCCCCAAGGGGCAAACATCCTCCTCCATCACAACAGGGAGAGCTGGGAAAGGTGGAGCCAAGAGCAGTAGGAGCTGGTGGAAAGGTGGTCCTCAGTGTGAAGAGCTGCATCTGTGAGGGCTGAGGATGCAAATAGAGTCATCTCGGGTTGGAGGAGCCCTGACTCCCCTGGTCCTCAACCCACAGTGGTATCAAGTCCAGCAAAATGCAAGAGCCCACCTCAAATCACAGGATATTGGTTCAGAAAAATGCCTACATCTTCTCTACAGAGATGTAGCTCTGGATGTCCTTGCCAGGTTGTAGTCTTCCTCCAGGACTTTCTTCCCCAGTGGCAGGAGAGATGGCTCAGACACCAGGGTCCCACTATGAGGAAAGGATCCTACCTACTCCCAGTGGTGCAGGCACAAGCCCAGGAGCTTAAAGTGATTCAGCCACCACCACCACACAGAGAAGCAGACAGACCTGCTGATGGGATTCTTGGGGATAACAACAGCCCTGCACATCCCCACAATCCTGTAGTGCAGAGGGCTGTAGTAATAAGAGGTGGGGGATGGTCACAGCAGACTGAAAAGGACAGACTTGGACCATCTTATTCCTTGACGACTCCAGATCACGACTTGATGTCTCTCTAGAAGAGGTGTCTTTTTGAAGAGCCTCAAAACATTGGCTCTCCTTTACCTCATGTCCATCTTGAAAGGTTTAGCCTCTGCCCTGGACCCAGATACCTCTGCCTGCTGCTTCATTCCTCCCCTTCCCACCAGACCATCTTTGACACCTCCTCACCCACCAGCTGCACTATGGCCAGATGGGCAACACCCACCACTGCCTTCCCAGCTCCCCATCACCTCCCTAGTGCTGTGACCTCTCCAGCCACCTCCAGTCTGTCCCAGTCCCCTGCTTGCCCCGGTCATGGTGACTCACAAGGACAGGCCGTCTACTCACAGCATCCTAAACCTCCCTGCATGCAGTCACGGCAGCAGAGCACAGCCCACCCATCTCAGCTGCAGCACACAGACCAGACCACACCACACCAGGGTCCCCTAATAAGCAATTGACTCTTTTTTTTCCCTCCCTTTCAAGAAAAAGCCAAGCATTAATTTGGCTTCTGCCACTTTGTTTATCTAATAGCATCGCTGATTGATTGTCTTATTTATAACCCAGATCCGGTGTCTGGGTTGCTTGCAGAGATGGGGTGATTGATGGAAAGAAGATGGCCAGGAGGGGACTTAATGGAGCCATGTGGCTGAGCAGCAGAGTAGTGGCTTAGGCATGAAATACAAGCATCTCCCAGAAGTCTGGGCTACTCTTCTTTCCTGCATGGTTCCTGGGGAAGCTCTAAGAGAGCAGCATGCTTCCTGTGCCCTGGCAGAAGTGATCAGGGACTATTGTCAGGTCTCCTCCAGCAGCCTGGAAGAGGACAGGCCAAGGAGACATGGCCAACAGGGACTTGGCTTGTTTCCTAAGAAGGCGGCATCATATAGTCTCTGGGCACATTTCTCTGTTCCAGGATGGAAGGGGTGGTTCAAAGGTGTGAGACAGCCCATCCCTGTTCAGCTACCAGACTGCTGTCAGAATGCCAGCTCTGCAGGCTGGAGAACAGGGCCCTTGCACAACCAGGTGATGCAGAGAGGAGCCTTTCCCATTGGTGACAAAGTGCCATTGAGGTAGGGTCTTGCCCTCCTGCAGGCTGGCAGCATCTTCCGGAGTTCTCAGTTTTGTCCAAGGCTGGACTGGAACATTCCCATGCCCCTAGGGGAGGTTTCCTTGTTCCTCATATCTGGTGGGCATGGACTCCAACAGGTGAATCACCCCATGGAGACAGTCACCACCATAAAGCACCAGCAGACAAGGAAGGAGCACAATCCCAGGAAGAGACATGCCATTATTCTGGGTCACAATGGGAATGTGTGACAGCCTGGACATGTCCCAACCCTCCAGCCCGTAGACTCACCCCAGAGAAGCTCATCCCCCAGACGTAAGGCCAGGTCATGGTCAGGAGATGGCTGACAACTCCAAGTCCCCAAGAAGGCATTCAGCTTTGATCTGAGCCAGAACTAAACCCTCATCTTGTCCACAAAGATCAGTTAGGGAAGAAATAACGACATGCTGGTTCAGTCAAAATATTTCATTACTGTTTAAATGTCTTTATTTCATGTCCGATTGTAGCAGATAATCTAATACGAGCCTAGAGCAAAGCCAAACATGGTTGTTTCATTATGAGAACCCCATCAGCCAGTTTTGATGTGGCCAAACCCCACTCCCTTCCTTGATTTTTGTTTTTCCTTTTTTTTTTTCCCTACATCTGAAATTTGAGCATAACTGAAGCAGCTTCATGAATATTTGCCGTTCAAGCAGGCAGAATTAAACCAGCTCAGGGACATGTCCCGTGCTCACCAGTCTGCCCCGTAAAATCTACCCAGTGCCTTATGGTAGAGATTTATTGCTTCCAGGAGAAGCCCCCTTGGAAAGTCCCCCTGGACCATTGGACAGGAATAGGCTGACACAGGCTCCCTTCAACCAGGGTGTCCCCAGCCACCGTGGTCCCCTTATGGGTAATGCTGCTGCCACCTTACCATGTGTCTGAGGCTATGAGGGGAAGAAAGGACCAAGATGGGGCAATACTTGTAGGATGTTAGAAGGCTGAGGGGGCCCGGATCAGCAGGAGCGGAAACAGCCTTTGATGTGGAAGTTCCCCTTCTGCAAACACAATGAGTTGCAGAAAAGTTTTATAAACATGGCTATTGTTGCTCCGTCCCTTTGGTGGGAACAGATGGTCTGAACACTCTGTTGAGCTCCCCTCCCCTTCCCTCACCCCCACCCCCCATTAATAAAGCCCCAGCAAGTCCAGCACTGCTAAGGTTTTCCCAAGGGGGATCAATAAATAAATGTAATAACAACAAAGGGGCCCATGCAGACGAGATTGGGTTACAAAGAGGCCTCAGCCCCCCTCCTCCTTTCCGGGTGAGAGTCATTGTGCACAGGCATTCTGGC
Source organism: Nycticryphes semicollaris (assembly GCA_013400055.1). Classification (NCBI taxonomy): domain Eukaryota; kingdom Metazoa; phylum Chordata; class Aves; order Charadriiformes; family Rostratulidae; genus Nycticryphes; species Nycticryphes semicollaris. Next base: position 124,805 of record VXBJ01005448.1, on the reverse strand, counting down.
TGGTTCTGGGAGAGGTTGTTCCATCCCCACTGCCCGCAGGAAGTGAACATGGCATCTTCCCACCAAAAGAGCTAGGTGCCACCTGGAAGTCACCATCCCACAGTCAAGGATGGTGACATGTGACCTTGGTGTCTACCTTGCAGCTGTAGCCTATGGTTTCCATGGTACATGGATCCTAGCTCCCCATAGGCATCTCCTATACCTTCAAAAGTCACCTGGTGTCAATGGGGCCCTGGGGATGGGCTCAGCCACTGGCCCTGGATGTGTGGCAGGCAGATGCCTTCTTCTTCCAAGATTTCCTGGACAAGCAGCTGCTCTGAGTCCTTTCCCAGCAGGACCCTACCCAGCACAGGGTACTCAAGAGCAGGCTTTGGGCCCCACTTTCATTCACTTTCTGCCTTGCTCTTGCCTGACACTGGACCAGGCAATTTTCCGTCCAGCTGAAAAACATTGGTGACTCCAACCTAATCCTCAGTGACATGATGAGGTTTCATGAAGGGTTAGGACCCAAGGTTTGCAGGGATTAAAACAGGGCAGAGCAATCTGCAGACCAGATACCACTGCAGAAATCATCAGCATGGATGATGGATGTCCCCACCAAGCAATGCCTGTCAAGCTGTAGAGCAGCAGAGCAGTTTCCCCAGGACTATCAGTGGGTATGAAAATGGGCATGGCATCTCACCAGGCTCTGGATGCTGGAGATGTCACACTCAGGCACTCCATCAAGTGGGCTCTCCCTTGGGAAAGGAGGAGACCAGCTCAACAGAGCTTTCCAGGGATTTGTCTGCTGAGGAAGAGGCTGAGTCTGGAGAAATCCCAAGGGACCAGAGAGGACTTCAATGATGTGCAGGAGGGGCTGACCGGAGGGTTTTGTCCAGAGGGCCAGCTCATCCTGCCACCACATCCCTGCTCCAGGCATGCTGCTAGCAACCAATGTCCAGCTTCCTCCCCAGCTGCTGCCCGATGTTCAGAGGTGATGGGATGCTGTTTTTATCTGCCGAGGACTCCTGCAGCTGGGGTCAATGGGACGAAATGTGTCTCACACACGCATATGCACACATCACCGCCTCCCCTCTGAGCCGCTCTGGGAATCTTCTCCTCCTCCCAAACCCTCACTCATAAAAAAATTAAAACTCTCCATATCATCTCACATAAACGTGGATTTGAGGCCCCGTCAGTCACCAGACACGTCCCACAATCTGCGCTGGCTCCAGACAGCTGGAGGGGTTTGCTGGAGGACCAGAATGACTTCATGCCGCCTCCCACAGACCGGGGTTACCCGGAGTGCTTGGTGCAGGGAGGGGAGCCGGGGGCTGGGAGCGCTCCGTTCCATCCCCACCAGGCTGCCACCACGTTGTGCCCTAGACCCACCAGGATAGGTGCTGGTGCAGAGAAGGCCCCCAGGTACCACTAGCGAAAGGCACTGGGGACGCAGAGGCCATCCCCGCGGGCGCGAATGAGGCAGCTGGCCTGGGCTCCAGTGCTGGAGAGGTTTATGAGGGCTGACCCATTGCACCGAACGCCTGGGGCAGGATAAATCCCACTCCGCCTCAGAACACAGGTGCACGGGGCTGATAGAGAGGGGAAGGGACTACAGATGCATGGGGGATCCGGTTAGGGGGAGCTGGGGCCGGCTTCAAGCTGTGTGCTGCTTCGGGTCCATTCCTGAGGTGGGAATGGTCCCCTCCGTCTGCTCTAGAGCCCACTGCATTGCCTTGCAGAAACTTCTGGCATGGCTGCCTGCATGCAGACTACCATGGTGCTGCCCAGGAGGCACAAAAAGACCTACATTGTGCCAGTAGATGTGCTACAGGATGCCCAGAGGAGGCTTATGACATTCTGGGTGACAGCGGGTGCCTGCTGACATCCCCTGGGTACCACAAGTACTTGGGTACCTAGATCCACAACTGTGTGATTCACATTAAATTCTTTTCTGGTTTAAGTCCTACCAAGGACCTCCTAACCACTATAATGAGGGAATCAGGCAGGAACTGGAGAGATCATCTGGTCCCTCTTTCTCCTGCCATCTCAGCCAGGTAGCATGAAAGAAACTGTACCAAGTGCCTCAGAACAGGGTGACAGTCAACGAAGTTCCTGCCCTTCCTCCAATGCTGTGAGACAGTTGAGACCTGCACTAGAGAAGACACCAAGGACAAGCTGTGGGCCACGATTCTGCAAGCAGCACCCCAAGCAATGGGTGCTACTGGAGCTGGGATGTGGGGAACATTGTCTGCAGGGCTAGCAGGACACTTCACAAGAGCAACAGTGATTTTAGCCCGTAGCCTACCTCCCCTCTTCCATGTAGCACTGATCTAAATCCTTGCCTCAGGAGCCAAGCAGGGGGGTGGGAGCCCTTATTCGACTGAATTATAATAATATTTTTTAAAAAATAATAACACAAAGCAGGTGGCTGAGCTTGAAGGTGAATGAATACCCGACACATAACACCTGTCTGAAGCCAAGTGCAAGCCTGGCTTTGGACTCCTTGAATTCAGCTCATCTTCTTGCTCCCAGTGAGTTTGGGGTTCAAAACTGCCTTGCGTGCCTTCTACCAGCTCTTAGCTAATTTATAGAAGTGCGAGGCTATCCAGAAAGTTCCTCTGTGAACCTGTAACACCAACTCAGTCCAGCTGGCTGGGTTGTGTCTGCCTCCCATGAACAGATTGGTAGGAGCACTGTACACCACGAATCACCCCCAAAAGCCAATGCTGGCACTTGGTGTCCAAATCACGTTCATGGACCTGCTGCATCCCTCAGGCACACTGTCCCCTTACTGCATGCTGCCAACCCTACCCAATAGGCAATCCATCGACTAACAAATGTGCACACCCTTTAATTACAGCATTAATTAGTTAGCTTTTGTTAGCTAGCTCGTCTGTTCAAGGAGCTGGAGTGGTACATACTCAGCTCCACAGCCCAACTCTGTATTTTCAGGCCTTTAATATTCACTCTGATCTGTTCATAAGTTATTCATAGGGAGTGGGAAATGCCTCACAAGAGAACTCCCTCCAAATTGCGAGTGCTGCTGAGGCAACTTGCAATCTGCTTGCACAGGGAAAGGAGGGGAAGTAATAAATAAATGATTATTTACAAATTATTTACTTGTCTCCGCTAATTTCCATGCTGTTTACCTGGCAGAAATCTGAAGTCAGGAACAATTAGAGAAGACTTTCTTCTGGTTTATCAGTGGCTGGAAGTTGTGCAGCATGGGAGGAAGAGCACCAATACAAGGAACGTCAAGAAGGAGCTAGTTTTGGCTGACAGAATTGGCCATCAGGTCCAGTCTTCCTTGGTCTTTAAACTCCAGAAAGGATCGTCAGTGTAGCATGAGCAGCTAGCTCCTCCAGCCACCTCTGCTCATCCAGATGGCTCCATCCTGTCATGGCAAATGATGACCTGTCTCCAAAGTATCGCTCTTAGCATGACATCTGAGAAGGCAGCCCAGACGCAGCACACTGCAGTGCGCATCCCCAAAATCTGGCAACACGTAGCAGCATCAGCGCTGCTTGCCAAAATGCATGGAGTCAAATCCAGAATCATCAAGGCTGTCTGGAAGTCCTAAAGCCCTCAATGACACTGATCTGCAGAAGAGGGCCAAGCCTTGCTAGGAGTACCCTCCTTTGCTCTTGTGGATCCAGGGCTCGTGGAGATGCCCAGGAGATGGTCTATGCAGCCGTGAGACAGGATGGGAAAGCAGTCCTGTTTTGGCATCAATAGGCCACAAATATGGGCTCACAAATGTGGGAAAGCCCACGGCGTGTCACCCGAAAAAGCAAATGGGAACTCTGCCCTAGAGCAAAGTCACCCCAGCAGACAATGGCTACCTGAGGTAGGCAGCAGAATGAGCCTGGCCTCCTACCTGGGACCATTTCAGACTTATCAGTACCATCTTGAGCTAATCTCCCACCAAAAAGCCAGAGCCAGAAAATCAGTGAAGAGCGATGGGGATCAGGAAAGTTAAAGTGTAAATATCTTTGGGGGAAGGAAAAGATAAACTGGCAACATCAGGAGATGAAAAGAGTTAATCCCAGCTGGGTTGATGTGTCTTGCAGACCTTCCCATGCTTCATAGCCCTACTGTGATTCAAGGGTTTGTGGATTTCCTCCAGCTGATCACTTAGATCCTGTAGCCTTACAGGCTGGTCCTGGACCATCTTGGGCAAGTGTAGCTCTATAAGGAGACACAAGATGCCGATATGGTGGAGAGGGATGTGCAGACTGTGAAATGCCAGCTGAAGCTTGAACTGGGACTACCACCAACTGCTGGCAAACCTCATGTGAGGGCCCAGAGCTTGGATAATACAGTTAACCAGTGCGCGACAGATCCACCTTGCAGGACGGTGACCCACAGGAGGCAGAATGATTCTGTGTATAAGGAACTGATGAGCTACACAGAAAGGGCAGGTGTAAATCAGATTACCCAGCCACAGCCTGCTGGACAGAGATGTAACATTGTCTGTCACAAATAACATATAAGGTGGATAGACTCGTGCTAACAATACCTATGAGTGGCCTGTCCCCAGTGTTCACTCTTACCTGTGCCATGACCATAGCGTGGGGCCATGCAATGGTGTCCAGGCTCTTGGGCTGCAGGAAGCCGAGCAGGGCTGCAGGTACGCCAGGGATGGAGGGGGAATTTGTGATGTTCAGTCCAGATCCATGCTTTCTCACCTGTAACATGGAGAGAAAAAGTTTTCTGTGGGCTGTGGGACTCTTCTGGAGCCCTGTATTTTCTGTTCCCCCCTCTGGTCCCAGCCACCCCTTCCACCAACTCTCTCTCTTCCATGCCCCAAGCTGCTTGGCACTGACCCTGCTCCCTGCAGCCTTCCAGCTCATCACTCCCAGCAAGCGGCCCGTAAATCATCCTTACACATGCATCTCCCTTGGCCTTGGGGAGAGGGAATTTATCCCCCTGACTCAGCTGTCAGAGAGACCTCCAGCTGCCAGGAGTGATCAACATGCTCTTAAGTCATGGTGAGGGGGCCTCCAGTGAAGGCTCCAGTGCCTGCTTCCCTGCCAAACCTTGCAAGCACAGTCTTCAGTACATGCCTGCATCCAGGCCGTGGAAACTGTCTAGGGGAAATTCTCCAGCATGAGTTAATTGCTGTGGTCCTTAAAGAGGGCTCATGCAGCTGGGTGTTCTGGTCAGGCAGCAAAGAGGCAGGAGGGAACTGCAATAAGGGGTTGCAGACTGGGAGCCCCACGTATAGTCTAGGTGGTAGGCATCTACGTAGTAGAGACTTTCCCAGCTCCTTGGAGAGTCCTGCAGCATCCAGACCAACAGACAGCAGAAAGATGATTCAGGATTACCTTAACCCTCACCAGTGACTGGCAAGTCCATCACAGGTGCTGATAGAAACACAGGGAGCAGATCCAGACACAAACATCTGGATGTACAGCCCCTCTTGTCATTGGCCTGAGGAAATGGTGCAGACAAGGAGGCAAGAGGGGAGAAAGGCATGGAAATGCCTGTAGGTCCTTTGGCCAGCACGTGGATTCAGCAGGGAGGGATTCACAGCTGGGTGAGCTGGCCAGGAGTTGGCAGCAGTTCACTTGCATACACCAGCACAATGATCTCCTTCCACAGCCCTCCAGAGCCTGGCTTTCTGGTGTGAGATGAACACTGAGCAAATACCCTCTTTTTTCCTGCCAGAATAACCCTCCTTAACTTTTCAACATATCACCTGCACAGAGGTTTATAAAATTTTCAAGCTAATGGCGTCTCCAGTAATGATACTGCAGATGTACAAAGCTGCATCCTGGGATGAATAAATTATAGGAGGCAGAGTGGATTGCAATGGGAAGGACAGCAGCTGTGGGATGGAAACAGATGGCTTTGCCGTGCGCCACAGCTTGGTCTCAGCGCGGGGTATGTTCCCAGGGCTGGGCCTTTCATGGTGGCCCTGAAGACCACTTGGGCACACCTGAGGCTGCAGATCCCTGGAGCAGAAGAAAATGCTGTGGCCACTGTGGAGCTCTGCAGGTGGTCAGGTGCTGCTGTGGGGTTGGACAACGTAAGTCAGCATGAGGGACCTCTCTTCCTTCTGCCACCCACTAGTTTCATGCAGGGAGACACTCGCAGCCTCCAGGAGCTGACAGGACACTTGGAAGCTTTCTTGAACAAAGGCCGCGGACACAGTTTCATTTGCTACCACATCTCTCCCAGCAAGCCTTTTCCTGCCTTTTCCTGCCAGGCAGAGGCAGTTTCCAGAGCAAGGTGCTTCATTCTCCTCCTCTGCCCCATGGCATGAGGCAGCTCAGATGTGGGATGAAGATGCACATGGGGCTGGGCAGCAAGTGCACACGTGCCCTGGCGATGTGACCACAGCTTAGCGGTTGGGCTCCTTCCCATCCAGGGGCAGCACAGCCCCAGCTGAAGTCTGACAGTGCCACATTTCTCCAGCTCTGGTTCCAGCAAAGCTGGCAGCATAGTTGTGACATTCAGCAGGGTGACAGGACAGGACTCTCTCTGTCCCAGACAGGGGACAGGGTAACAGAGCAGCTGTGATTCCCAGCTCTGTTAAGCAGCGCATCCCCTGGCTGCACACTCTGCGTCACTGCTGGACTGCTGCAGTGCCTGCCTTACCCCCTGCACTGGTTCATGTCATCCTGACACAGGTAACTCCTGACAGGGCATGTCCAGGACTCCTCAAACACTGATGCCATCATGGTCTCAAATATTAAGCAGCCTGGGATGACCCTCACTGTAGGGTTAGGATCTCAGCCAGGTGCCCGGGTCTTGCTGCCACCTCTGAGGTTGCTGCTGGAGCAACTCAGACTTTGTGACATTGAAGGGACACAGGGTGAGCTACAGGTGGCAGAGGAGCCAGGGACACACAGACAGGCAGCCCTTAAGTCACTCCATTCCCTGCATCTCCTCGTGAGCAATGTGGTCCTCTGCCTCTAGACGCACACCATGGACCCCCTACCGTAGCCAAGGGAACCCCAGTGAGGCTGATGAATGACAGGAGCTTCACTCCCAGAGCTCTCATTGTCACTAGAGGCTCTCTGACAGAAATACAGCTTGGTAACATACAGCCAGCCACACAGCTCCATCTCTGAGGGATACATGGCTCATGCTGACCCACATCCTACACACACTGCCAATGCTCATGGGGTCCAACCAGCCTCAGCCATGCCATATGGTGGCTGCACCATACTGCTCCACCCATTCCTCACAGGGTGTCCCTGGCCTAGGTCAGTAGTGTGCAGGAGGTATTCACCCTCCTCTGCTCCTGCTGCAGGGGTAAATGATGCACCGGAGGGTCATGCTGTCATCCTGAGGGACTTAGACAGGCTAGAGAAATGGGCCAACAAGAAACTTTATGAAGTTCAACAAGGAAAAATACAAAGTCTGGGGGATGAACAATCTGGGGATGAACAATCCCATGCACTAATATATGCTCGGGGTCACCCAACTGGAAAGCAGCTTGACAGACAAGGACCTGGTGGACACCAAGCTGAAGACGAACCAGCAATGTGCCCTTGCTGCAGAGAAGGTATCCTGGTCTGCGTTACAAAATGTATTGCCAGCAGTTCAAGGGAGGAGATTCTTCACCTCTACTCAGCACTGGTGAGGCCACATCTAGACTGTTGTGTCCAGTTCGGGGCTTCCCAGAACAAAAGAGACATGGATGTACTCGAAAGTCCAGCAGAGGGCCACATAGATGATGAAGGAATTGGAACACCTCTCCTATGAGGAAAGGCTGAGAGAGCTGGGACAGTTCAGCCTGGAGAAGAGAAGGCTCAAGAGAGGAACTTACCAAGGTATATAATTACCTGAATGGTAGGTGTAAAGAGGAGAGAGCCAGGGTCTTTCCAGTGACAGGACAAGATGCAATGTGCACAAACTGGAATGCAAGAGGTTCCCTCTGAACATCAGGAAATGCTATTAGCTTTAGGGTGACCAACAATGGGAGCAGCTTGCCCAAGGAGGTTGTGGAGTCACCATATTCAAAAGCCGTTTGGATATGGTCCTGGTCAACTGGTTGTAGGTGGCCTTGCTTGAGCAAAGACAACCTCCAGGGATCCCTGAAAATCTCAGCCACTCTGATTCTGTGAATAATTTTGCATGCATTCAATATTTGCATTGCACTTTTTTGCAGGTTGGAGGCTGGCCAGGCTACACTCAGTCACCCACAAGCAGGAAGATGGGCATCCGTGGAGATATAGCTAGGCCTAAGCAAAAGGGAAACGCTTTCTCAAAGCCTGTTCACCAAATCACAGAATGATAGGTTGATCTCCCCTGGAGATCATCTAGTCCAACCCTCCTGTCAGAGCAGGGTCACTCAGAGCAGGTTGTACAGGAATTTGTCCAGGCAGGTTTTGAATGTCTCCACAGAAGGAAACTCTACAACCTCTCTGGGCAGCCTCTTCCAGTGCTCTGCCACCCTCAAAGTAAAGAAGTTTCTCCTCATGTTTAGATGAAACTTCCTATGTTCAAGTTTGTGCCCGTTACCTCTTGTCCTGTCAAGAAATTCATGTCCATGGGCTAAGGGAGCCCAACCTAAGCATGGTGGAGATGTGTCTGTGGACAGATGAAAGCCATCTCAGGCCAGACCCAGCTATGCCTGGCTGGACCTCAACAGATCCTGCACCCAACCTGAGCCAGGGAAGGGACCTCCTTGGGTTGGGTTCCGACACCAAACCTGGACTAGGACTGTGCATGATGTCCCCCTCCCCCTGGGATAGCAGGAACCCAGCACCAGTGCTGGTGGGGCTCACTCCTTTGTCAGCATCCCCAAACGCTGCCAACACTCAGGGGCCTCGGAGCACCAGGGATGTAGCATCTCCAGGGCTGCAGTAAGAGCAGCACAGGGAGGGGACGGGGTCACCGTTCTCTTTGTCTGGAGAAAGTTTTACTGCACTGGGTAACACCATCTAACTCCACTTTCTTTCGCAGTTTCATTGCCTCATTCCAGAGCGATTGCACAGGCGAATGTGTCCAAAAGCAGATGGATCTGTTAAGCGTCTCTTTGTTGCACATTATCTCATACAGTTTGGGTGCAATAAAACTTCCAGGCAGAACAAATCTTCAAGCTTGTGCCGTGCCTTATTTTTAGCTGTGAAGTACGTCTGTTTTAGTGCTCCTAATCCCTAGCTGGGTAGTAATTTATGGAGCAAGCTTTTGGCTCACTTGGGCCAGAAGATTTGTAGTAAAACTTTTATAAGTTGCAGAGATAAATCCCATGGACTCTTGCAGTCTCGGGGGACTCTCCTCCAGAAGTGTGTTTTGCTGTGCACTCCCTTGGCGTGGGAACATGTTCGGGTGACGAAATGTCAGATGGCTGAGAATAAACCATCCTGGGTGTCGTCACAATCTGCAGATCACCTAGAAAAAGAAATCAGGGGAGGCTATGGATTCCCTGGTCTCAGATATCCCAGAGTTATGAAAGTTCCCACTTGGCAGGAGCTGTTTGCCCCAGGTCAAGGTCCTTTGTATGGTGCCTAGCAAACCCTAGGGATGAATGGCATTATCAGGCTATGCTTGGCAGTGAGATGCCTGAGAGGTAGCATGGTGGTTCTGGCTTTGATGGGATTATTAGGGTGACCAACCACTTGCTCGTGTAGGGAAACTTGCTCACATATGCAGGATATCATGCTTGACCAACCTGATGGCCTTCTATGATAGTATGACTATCTGGGTGGATGAGGGAAGAGCAGTGGGCATTGTCTACCTTGATTTCAGCAAGGCTTTTGACACCATCCCCCATAATGTCTTCATAGGTAAGCTTAGGAAGTGTGGGTTAGGTGAGTGGACAGTGAGGTGGATTGAGAACTGGCTGAATGGCAGAGCTCAGAGAGTTGTGACCAGCAGCACAGAATCCAGTTGGAAGCCTGTAACTAGTGGTTCCCCAGGGGTCAGTACTGGGTCTGGTCTTGTTCATCAATGACCTGGATGAGACAATAGAGTGTACCCTCAGCAAGTTTGCTGATAACACAGAACTGGGACGGGTGGGTGACACCAGAAGGCTATGCCACCATACAGTGAGAACAGAGTATTGGACAAAGGGGAATCTTAGGAGGAAAGGATGAGAGACCTGGGTCTGTTTAGGCTGGAGAAGGGAAAACAGAGAGGGGATCTCATCAATGCTTATCAGCATCTAAAGGGCAGGTATCAAGAGAACGGGACAAGACTTTTTTCCGTGGTGCTCAGTGATAGAACAAGGGGCAGCAGGCACAAACTGCGACACAGGAAATTCCTTCTCAACATCAGTAAAAACACCTTTACTTTGAGGGTGGCAGAGCACTGAAACAGGCTGCTCAGAGAGGTTGTGGAGTCTTCTTCTCTGGAGATATTAAAAATCCACCTGGATGCATTCCTGTCCAGCTTGCTCTGGGTGACTCTGCTTTGGCACACAGTTGGACTAGATGATTTCTAAAGGTCCCTTCCAAGCCCTACAATTCTGTGATCGCCTTGGAGCTTTTAGCACAGACAAGGCTACGACTTAGGAACAGAGGCAGTAGAAAATGTCTTTTCCTCCACTGCCTTGGGAATGCCCTCAGGGAAGGGGTTTGGAGGATGGAGCACTACTTTAAACTTCAGAGAAGCAGGAGGTTGAGAAAAGTCAAGAACCAGAGGAGGGGAAGGAGACTGAGACATAGGATCCAGAAGCAACCTCTTCCAGATGCCAGTGGAAACACTGGCCTATAGCTGTGCTCCCAGCTCCCTCATCCAAGGGTGCTATGGATGCATCCACTCCATCAGACCTGGCTTTCTTGGAGCCCCTATGCTTTCTGAAGCTGATAGCTCTGAGACATCCTGTGCCTGGTCCCTGAGCCTCGTGCCGTTGATGAGCTGGAGGCACTTGCATTTGGTCCAACAGCTGGGGTGGGAGCTGCTGCGTAATTACTGCAGCACATCCCAGCGGGGATGCCGGTGATTTGCCATCTGCACTCCCCGCTGCGATGGGGTGATATTCCCTTTGACGCTGTATGTAGATTCACACAGACCTGTATCCCTGAGTACTTCAAATTCCCAAGAGCACTTTTTTTCAGAACAGAGGGAATGTTTCCAAGAACCATAAAGGAAGGAAGGTCAAATTCAGAGAGGAGACACTGCAGTTCTACATAACTTTAAATCCTGAGCAGGTATCAAGGTTAGCCGCAGCTGATGGATGGGTGCTTTCCCTGTGTGCTAGCTCCTCCAAGGATGGAGCAACCTTCTCTGTTTTTGGACAGGACAACATGCTGGTGCCACTGCATACTGTTACAGTGGGGAGGATGGGTCTTTCTCAAATGTTTCCAGGTAAACTAGTCAAGGAGAAGGTCAACCAATACCCAAATTTAGTGCCTCTACATCTTTTTGGTGTCCTTTGGCAAATGCAGAGAGTCCATCCCATCACAACCCATTGGGAGCCTGTGGGGCTGGGCTAGGCAGGGCAGGTAGAGAGCCCAGACAGTGATCCTTCTCACACAGTCCTGGCTGTCCTCGCAGAAATGTAGAGCTATCCCAGTCCCAGTGTCCACCAGGGAGTTTTTTCCCCAGAGAAAAGTCCTCCAGACACCATCTGGAGCTGGGAAATGTTGGAAACTCCCCTGTGCCTTCCTGTCTCTTATAAATAGTGTCCTCAAGGGGGGACAACTGCCAGATTAGCAGGAGGATCCTGCACAAACCATTCCCTACCCACTCACACCCTTCTGGCTGACAGTCCCAAAAGCCTGCTGCTCCCTCTGGCAGATCACAATCCCTACACCTTTTGTCCTGCAACCTTCCCCATCCCCGACCTCTGTCTCTATCACTTGTAGGAGCAATGTGGGCTTTCTGTCACACTGGAGAGGCTCCCTTCACCCAGGGCATCCTCCCTTCCAACACCCGTGGGGCTCTGTAGGCAGACCCCTCTCCCATCCCTCACAAGGTGCTGCCAGCGTTGGCACATGATTGGCACAGATATATTTCCAGTCCCTTCCCCCAGCATGGTGTGGGATCGTGGCCTGTTGTGCACAGGGCAAATTCTGGGTGAGCAGGGCTCCCTATGTAACTCCAAAAAAGTTTAATTTCTTTCAGCTTTTCTTATGTTTTCTCACAGTTTTCATCCCCAGTTTCCCAGTGAATGAGCAGGATTACCAAAGCTGGAAGAGGAGAACGTACAGCTGGAGCCACATGCACCCAACCAGGCTTGTCACTGCATCTCATCCACCATGGGGAAAGGAGCTAAAAAGCTTCCTGAGCCAGCAGCAGGCATCGCAGCCTCTCCACTCCACCCTGGCAAGCAGTGGCCTGCTGGAGGGAGAGAGCTGAGCAAGGGTCCTCAAAGGAACTCATGCAGCGAGTTCTCAAAAAGTAGGTGTGCAATCTCTGGTCTGCTCCTGCTGCTGCTCCCTCTTGCTGCCGCTGTGGCTCCTGGGCGGGCAGCGGTCTGTGCTGCCCTCGCACGGCTGTACTGCAGGCTGGGCATGCTGCATGGATCCTTCCAGGATGCACAGCACTCCATCACGGCTCATCCTGCTGATCTTTGGCTCAGGGCACTGCCTGGTCCCCACACCGGGGCTGGGGTCTGTGCATGAGTTTCCTGCTGCAGCCAGCACTCCTGCTCCCAGCACACCTGCCAGCACCAATGAAGGTCCTGGTTTGAAATACCTTTCCACTTTGCCCAGCAGAATCCAACTCCTCATCCACCAAACACACACAGAGATCCAGGCTGTGCTGCAGGACTGTTAGGAAGCCTGCAGGACACCCCTCCAACAGCCATGGATTTACTGATACATGCCACCCCACTGGTGGTAGGTCTCATGGGGACTCCCACCTTGGTGACACTGCCCAGGAGCTGCAGCAGGTACTCTGCACCAAGATGGCTCACACAGCCCCTCAATGAGGGACAGAGACATCCCCTAAGGGGGAATATTTCCGCCTCTTCCAAACCCCTCTCTTATTCTGGCCCCAAGAAAGAGGCCCAGAACAGCTTCCAGCAATGAGCCATAACCCACCACGACAGCGAACCCTTAAGACTTACTAGAGATAACAGTTTTATGGCACAATGTATAAATCCTTCATTTCTGCTCTCCAGTTTCCCTACTATTTCCCACTTCTCCTTGCATACACCTGCTCATGACCCTGCAAATGGCACCTGCTGCTCCTCAGGTGTGCTTTCTCACAGGGGGTTAATGAATCCAACCATGCCCAGGGAAACAGCAGCTTTTCCTGGTGCCTCACCTAAATTTCCAGCCCACGGCATCCCCAAGGTGGCTGTTGCTCCTTCCCTTTCTGAATGGGTGGGCTATTCTCCATCTAGACCTGCTCAAGCTCAAGGGATGCTTGCTATTAATTGCCAGGTCCTCCTTTTCCTTGGAGCCTCTTAACTCAAGCTCCATGTGCCATAGCGGCAGATGCCCTGGATTGTGCTGCTCCTTCTTTCCCTGGTACCCCACACCACCTGGAGCAGTGTGGAGCCACACCAGTTCAGACATACTGGCCAAAGTAGATCCTTTTTCTTTTTTCTAGGCTGGAAAGCTGTTACCCAAAGTATCATCCTTGGAGGATGCACCTGCAAAATTCAAAACCCTGGTGGAATTTTGAATGGGGCCCCTTTCAGGAAATCCTGCTCCCACAGAGACACCCTCTCTGATGCCTCCCTCTGTCCCTAAACCCAAGCAGTTCCTGTCCTGCCCAGGATGAGACCTATCACAGCCCACACAGCACCACTGCCCTTCCCACCATAGTTTTTCTGCTTTTTTTCCCTTCCAAAACTTGGCTTTTCAAAGTTTTTTTTTTTGTTTTGTTTTGTTTTTGAGGGGGGGGGGGAGTTGTTGGTTTTGGT
>VXBJ01005448.1:47960-89927 GCA_013400055.1 Nycticryphes semicollaris | reverse complement strand
AATGGAAAGTTGTCCTCCCCAAGGAATCTGCATCGGGCTTTGCCAGGCCATGATGGGGCATGGCACAGAGCGGCTGTGCTGGGGGACTGTCACACCCTGTGTGGGCATTGGTGTCAGTGCACATGACTCTGAATTTGGAGGATGTTTCTGGCCCACAGCGTTTTGCTTTGGATGCAGGAAGGGGCTCAGGGCAGGATTTCTTCCTGCAGCTCCCCCCAAATTTTTGGATGAGCTCAAATGATCCCCAGTGGTTCGGTGCAGGATGGAGAGCGGTACCTTGTGTTTCTGGCTCGCAACCATGGGTGCCACACACAGTCTGGTCACCCTGGCCATGCCAGTGATGAGAGCATCCCATGCTGAGGGAGCAGAGCCTGGCACCACTGCCCTCCCTGCTGGGGCCAAGCCATGGCCCCAGGCTGGGCTGGGTCCCTCTGCCCCAGCCGTGGCCACAGGAGGTCACTCAGCCCTGGGCGGGTGGCAGATGCTGAAGAAGAAAAGCTCTGATTGTTCCCTCTGTCCCGGCTTGGGTCCAGGACCACTGTCTCGGGACTCTCTGTCCCTGGGATGTGTCACTGCCGGTGTCAGCATAGAGGGATGGTTTCTCAGCCTGTGTGCCCATCCGTGGGGGTACCGAGGAAGGTGGCCTGGCAGCACACGTGCGTGTGCGTTCATTTTGCATGCCTTGTCTTCCCCTCGGCAAGGAAATTTGTTTGCCAAAAGTAAGGGGATCCTTTCTGGGCAAGCTATTTTGCAGCTCTGCCTAGCCCAGAGCTCCTGGCCCCCTGCCACCCCGCTGCACCCGGGGTGGGTGAGGGCTCTGGGTCTTCCCCGGCTCTGTGGCTCCTTCCCCTTTTGTTTGTGGCCTTGGGGCGGGCGAGGAAGGGCTTGCCCTGCTTATTCTCTCTGCAGCGATGATGCTCCGTTGTGGCTAAGTTTTGGCAGTGCTCAGGAGGGTCATTACTGAGGCATTGTGTGTTCTTCGTGGGGGTGGGGAGCAGAGGGGAGGCACTTGGTGCTGCTTTCACCCATGCTGCGCTGGCAGGGGTGGCCAGTTGCCCAAAGGAGCTCGTCTGAGACTGGGTGATTGGGTGGGGATGGGGAGTGCTAAGAGGTCCTTGGGACAAAAGATGCAGGGTGGTCCTTAGGGTGAGCAGTGGGGGACCCCTGGAAGGGGTCATCATGGAGATAAGGGGTTGGGATGCAGCTGGGGACAGGGTCTGCAGAGATGGCATCTGCCACCATGTAGGATTCTGATGTTCCTCTGGGCCTGTTGGCAATGCCATCCACAGCCAGGCTGGCCAGGCAAGTCTGGTGTGGTTCCCTGGGGATGTTAACAGTGCTGACTGCAGATCATGCTGTGCCCCCACCTCTTCCCTTGTCCATGCAGGGAAAGATGCCTTTCAGCATCGGGGCTGTAGGATCATTTTTCCAGGCAGGTCTTGAAGCACTCAGTGACCCTGAGACCTGGCAAATTCATGTCAGCAGTGAGCCAGTATCCAGAGTATATCCCCCTGCCACAGAGGGGCACGGTGGGTGACGGGTACAGCAGCTCTGCCTTCAGCCTCCACAGCATTTGCCAAAAAAACCAGGGCGGTCAGGAGAAGAAATGATTTTATTTTAAAACTATTTATCTCTCTCCACACTAATACACTCTCCTTTCTCCCTGTGCGCCCCCTGCCCCAGCCCCAGCACCGCCCCTTAACTCTGGCCCACATGGTGTTTGGAGCTATTTTTGGTTGCTGCTTTTAAGTGTATTTAAAGTCTGTCTTTTCTTTTTTTCCATCACCAAAATATTTTACTTTCAGGCCAAATGTTCCCTGTTAGTTACCAGCATAGTATTGGCAGAGGCCTTTTAATTGATGTTTCTTAGGAATGTTTCTACGGGTGGTTTGGTAGGAAAAGCTTATGACAGTCTTATGCAATTATTTACGTTTGGGGCTTGCATTTGAGGCTGCCAGGCGTGTTCAGGATGGGGCTGATGTGAGGTGCCACACACTTTTCCCGTGCACTTGCTGGGTTGCAGCACATCACCTTGTAGCTCTCGTTTCCTTTGCCACGCGGTTTGGTCGGTGGCCATGGGCACCTGCCTGCAGGAGAAGAACTGGCAGCTGCTCTAGGGTGCCTTTCCAGGGCTGGAGCATCCCTCCCCTGAGCATCCTCCCTCGACTCTCAAACCCAGGAGACTCAGGGGGATGTGGATTTGTGCCTGTAAGATGCAGCCTGTGCTTGAGGCTGGCAGGGAGCTCACTGCCTCCTGTGCCCTCAGCCCTCTGTGTGCCTGCAGCTGGAAGAAGAGCCGGACAATATGGGTGTAAATAAACAAGCCCACCTATTTCTGAGGGGTGGGCATGGGGGGGATTTTCCAGGGAGAAATTATTCATCTGTCTGTGCCTGCTGGGGGCAGGCAGGGCTGGCTGATACGGACAGTGTGATGCTGTTGATATGCATGGCGTAATGCTGGCCAGGACAGATGCCCTGGGGTGATGCTGGCTGACACAGACAGGGTGATGTTGGCTGGGACAGAAAGCATGATGCTGGCTGGGATAGACAGGGTGACGCTGGCTGGCACAGACATGGTGACGCTGGCTTATACATACAGAACAATGTGGGCTGGGCTGGACGTCTCAGAGCAATGCTGGTTGGGATGGACAGGGTGATGCTGGCTGACACAGACAAGGTGATGCTGGCTGGGACAGGCATCTCATGGCAATGCTGGCTGGCACAGACAGAGCAACACTGGCTGGGATGGACAGCGTGATGCTGGCAGATGGACAGGCTGATGCTGGCTGGCACAAACAGAGTGAAACTGGCTGAGACTGGCAAGGTGCTGTTCGCTGAGATGGCCGGGATGGACAGGGCAATGCTGGCTGGCATAAGCAGGAGTGGAGGAGATCTGGGTCTACGGCTGGTGTTGACCCATGGAGAGCTGGGTGCACATCCCTTCCTTAGGTCAATGATAGGACAAGGGGCAATGGGTACAAGTTGGAACACAAGAGGTTCCACTTAAATATGAGGAAAAACTTTTTCACGGTGAGGGTAACAGAACACTGGAACTGGCTGCCCAGAGAGGTTGTGGTGTCTCTTTCTCTGGAGATATTCAAAACCTGCCTGGAGGTGTTCCTGTGTGACCTGCTCCACCAGGGGGATTGGACTAGATAATCTTTCAAGGTCCCTTCCAATCCCTGATATTCTGTGTGATTCTGTGTGTGATTCAGCATCCCCCTCACTGGTGGTCTCTGAGTGGGAGAAAGCGATTTCAGGGTCGTTCTCCTTGTCCCCAGAGACACCAAATGTCCCAGAAGGGCACAGACTTGTAGGCACCAACCTGCAGCGGGGGTGGGGATAGGCAGTGTTGTGGGACCCCCAGACAGCCCCACTCGGTGCAGTCTGAGGTCTCATAGACCTGCTGCCCTGTCTGTGTGAGGTGGTTCAGATATAATTGCTGTCTCCTGCCACATAAAAACAGGCCAGGATTTCTCCTCCATCCCTTCCTGCTCCAGCTGCACCAGGGCAGGTCTCTGGACCACCCTGGGGCTGGAATCCAGCCAGGGCTCCCCAGCACAGGACTGCAATGGCAAAGAGCCCTTCATCACACCAACCTATGCAGCCACTGGTCACTGTTTGTCCTTTACATCCACCCTCCCGGCATGGGTACTCCCTCAGCAGCTCAGGACTGGCTGGGACAGTGGCACAGACCTGTCCAGCTGTGTCCCCCCACCCAGTTGTCCCAGAAGTATAGCCCCTGTGCTCTTCCTGGTGAGATACGAAGGAGATGGAGGGAGCATGGTTTTGCGGGGCTGCTCTAGGCTGTGGACCCTGCCATCTGCCCCATTTCAGGGAATAACATCCTCTCCCTCCCTGCTCTCCCTTCTCCAGATGCGCAGTCCCATCCCAGGTCTGGGCAGGGTGATGGTGTTCCTCGCAGCAGCCCTGGCATCAGCCTCCCTGGCCATCCCTGAGGGCTGGGGAGAGGAAGGTGAGACCCCCCCGGCTCCCTGCGCACAGTCCCTGCATCCCAGGCATGGGAACCCTGGGGGGAACCACCCCATTTTCCCCCAGGCAGGTACAGAACTACCAGAATCAGGGTGAACATGAAACACAGCCCCACGGGGATGGGTGTTGGTGCTCCAATTTTCAGCAGCGTAACCCGTTAGTGATATAACTGCCACTGTTTTTCCATAAATAATGTTGTTGTCCCTGCCAGCTCTTGCTGCTCTGTGATCAGAGATGCAAGGGGAAGGGATTCATGTGATTGTTCATGAATCACATTAAGAGTGGCTTTCCATAGTCTGTTTAAATCTGGGCCATGTTACAGAAGGCTGAGAACCATTAACATAATACATATTCTGTAACTGTAATAAGCAACTCAGACGCCTTTCCATGAGTCTATCTGTTAAAATCATGCAATATTTTCTTGGCTTTTTAATGTAACATGAAACAGACCAGTTGGAAAAGAAATAATTATTGAGTCTTTTGGAAGCAGCCCACCCCTGCAGCTGCCCAGCCCCAACCGGGACCTTTCTAGTCCCTTGTGGTGGTTGGTACCCACCTGAAGCAAGACCCCACAGCCACCACCCAGCTCCCCAGTGAAGGAGTACAGCCCCAGCCTGCCCACCTTGACCCCCCAGCCCTGGCATAGGGTGGCGTGAGGTGTTAACACCCATGTGGGGATATGTGTGTGTCCCTCCAGGTGTGCAGTACGGACAGGTGGGAACAGATGTGACCTTGTTGTGCTCCGGTGCCCACCCCGGGTAGGTCTTTTCTGTGCACACCGGGACATTTATCCAAGGGTTTGCAGGGTAGGCTTGGGGTCACCCTACAGTTCCCATCCCCTCATGCAGCCTTCTGGGTCTCTCCTGCCCAGCTCCATGGTGCAATGGAGGCGGGTGGGCACTGCAGAGCTGCCAGAGGGATCAGCAATCCGTCAGGGAGCCCTGGTTCTGCCACACGCCAGCTTGGCCACCACAGGGACCTACAGCTGCCACAGCGAGGATGGTGGCCTCCTTCACACCTTGTTCCTGCGGATGGGACGTGAGTAGTGTCTCCACGGGCAGGGGTATGGAGGTGGGTGGCCCTACCAGGATGGACCAACGGTGCCCACACTCCTGGCCGTGACTTGTCAAGAAGAGACTTTGTGGTGACGCAGGGGTCCCTGCATCCCAGCTGGGCTGCGGGACGGGAGACCCTTCACTGACTGTCGCTTTCCCTCGGACCCCAGACCTGCCAGGGGTCCCCTTTGTGTCCTGCAGAGCATCTGACTATGAGAACTTCTCCTGCTCTTGGACCTCCAGCGTGGAGACCTTCCTCCCTACCAGATACATCACCACCTACAGGTGATGTACCCCTACAGGGCACAGGCTGGGGAGTTTATGTGGTGAACCCTGGGTCCCAGTCAAGGAAAATGACCAAATCCTGTTGACCATCTCACCAACAGCCTGGGTTCACCTCCTACCCCAAGGACCAGGCTGCACCCCAAAGCAGATCATGTTTTGGGGTGAGCAATGCACCAAGCGTTGGCTTGCTCTGAGGTTAGCCCCCAGCAGCATTGGGGGACCAGCACAGGCAGGCTCCCTCCCTGCCGACAGCTCTGCCAGCACCAGAGGGGCTATAAAAGAGAAGCAAGTCATCTGCAAGCCGCCAAGCACTTTGGCATGCTTCAGGATGAAAGGAGCCCCGGCAGCATTGCTGCTTTTAATTATCACGGCAGGCCCAATTAGTTGGCTGCTTTGAAGTCAGCCGGAGCTCATAAAGCACAGCCCTGCTGAAAGCTGCAGGAGCAGCAGGCAGGGGGCTTGGTGGGGAGGGGGCTGGGCAAAGCAGAGGGCTTTGAGGGCTGTAGGGTGAGCATGAAGCCAGCTGCCGGGGAGCTTTTATCAATGTCCCTGTGCCTTTGCTGCTGCTGCCTGGTGTGCAAGGAGGTCTTCAGGGGGACACTGTCCTGGGCACCCTTTTGCCTTGTTCCCCTAAGACCCCCATCTTCTGCTGCCATGCTGCTTACCAATGGAGCGGAGCATGGCATTAGCTCCATCCCCTGTGCCATATCACCTCTCTGCGTCAGTGTGGGAGTGGGGAGCAGCTCTGCAGTACAGAGACCTCTGTCCCTCCTCTGGGTCATGGTGGGGTTGGCTTCATGTTGTCCCCTCATTCTCACCATCTGCTTTTCCATCTCTTTCCATGACAGGAAGAAATCACTGACGGGTGAAGAGAAGCGGAGGTAGGACTGGCTCCCACCCTGGTCCTGCTCCCTGGGGACTGGCCATCATCCCAAAGGCTCTGCCACTGTCTTTGGTGGGGTGCCTGAAGCGAGGGCTGGGTGTTCCATTGAGGGGAACCATCTCCCTAAGCCTAGTGCCTTGGGAGAAGGGATTGCTCCAGGAGAGGGACCTTCCCAGGAGGAATGTGAGGATGCGATGTGGGTCATTTCAGTCATTCTCAGAGGGACGTGCTGGGCTCTAGAGGAGTGAGGGCAGCTGCCAAACCCTGTCTGAGCCATCACAGGTGCTGCCTTCTGCACCAGACTCTTGGCATGGGGGTCTTCCCACATGCCAGCACCTCAGTAGCATCAGAAAACTCCATGGAGTTGGGGTGGGGGGGATATGTCACCACCCTGTCTTTTCTTCTGCAGGAACAAGAATGGGCATGTGGGGCTGTGCCTGCAGGATCCATCTCACCCCGGCACCTGCACCGTCCATGGATCAGAGTTCTGGAGCTCCTACCGCCTGAACATCACTGAGGTAAACCCCCTGGGCTCCAGCTTCCGCCTCCTCGACGTCACCATGCAGGCCATCAGTGAGTCGCCATCCACCCCTCTGTCCCTCCATCCCCTGGGCATCCAGCCCTGGGTGGCAGTGGGGAGCCCAACACCTCTGGTGTGACAAGGGCTCCCTATCCTCCTCCACACAGTTAAGCCAGACCCTCCAGAGGGCTTGGTGGTGGAGCCCGTCCCCTTGGCGCCGCGGCGGCTCCACGTGAGCTGGAAGTACCCCTCCTCCTGGCCCAAGGAACCCCACTTCCAGCTCAGGTTTCGACTCCAGTACCGGCCCATCATCCACCGCTCCTGGTCTGTGGTAAGTGATGGGCAAAGGAAGGCAAAGCCCAGAGTGGGGTGAGCATGGGGCCAGGGAGGGCATCAAGGGGTGTCCCTGCCTGTCCCACAACTCCTTTCTGCCCAGCACAGGTGGAGACGGTGAACCTGTCCGAGGTGATCACAGATGCCTTTGCTGGGCTGGAGCACGTGGTACAAGTCAGCGCCAAGGATTTCCTGGATGCAGGGAACTGGAGCGAGTGGAGTGCCGAGGCCCGGGCAACACCGGTCAGAGGTGTGATGGGGAATGGGGACAGGCTGCAGCGCCCAGCAGCCCTACTGGATTGCACCATCCCTTCCCAAAACCTCTCCAGTTCCCTGGGCTGCCCCTCTGCAGCCCCTTCCCCTCAGTATCCATTCCCCTAAACATCTCCCAGAGTGAGTCCCAGCTCTTAAAGCTGATCCAAAAAGCTGGTCCTGTGCACCAACCAAAAATTGGCCCCATGGTGGGAGGCAGAGCCGCAAGAGGGCAAGGCATCTCCCAGCCCATCTCGACAGGCTGCAGCCCTGCTTCCACTTTTGGGGGATTGCCCCCCATAGCATTGGGGAAAAGGGGGGCTCCCAGAGCACCACTGTCACCCTGGGGTCACCGTTGGGCTCATGGGACCCCTCAGGCAGAAGAGGCTCCTCTCTGTGGGTATTTGGGGTGCTGCCCATGCTTTTGGGTGCCCATGCTTTCCTATCCCTTCTGTCCTTCCAGACCTGGCCACCACAACAAGTGAAGAAACCACTACCGATGCCAGCCTGGAGAGCCTGGCTGAGGAGCCCTCCCAGGCTCCCAACCCTGAGCCCATCAGTGAGTAGAGCTGGGGCTGATGGACAGGAGTGGGAACTGCCTACAGGCAGCCTGCCTGGGCACTCCTGTGGCTGAGTAATGGGAATAGGTCTCTTGCCCCATGTCCCTGTGTGGCCAGGGTATCCAGGAGCTTGCAATAGGGTTCCCTGGATGCCTGGGCCTGTGGCATCCCTTGGCCATGACAGTCTCTCTGTCGCAGACCGCAGTGACCCCCTGGAGAAGATGGCTGTCCTGGTGTCCCTCGGGGTCTTTGCCTTCTTCGTCCTGGCTGCTGTTCTCATCATCACCATCCTCATCTGGTAGGTTGGGTTTTGAGAGGGACGGGTCTATACAATTGCTGTTCCCATTCCACTCTGGCCCCCAAAACCCTCAGCATGCAGTGCCCCTTGTTCCCCCAGCCCTGCCCTGGGGTCCCTGCCCAAACAGATTTGATGCCAGCCACATAAGGTGGTTTATGCTGCCCTTGCCTTCCTGCCACATCAGTGCCTTTTCTCAGCACACCCCTCTGGTGGAGATACTGCCCAGCCTGCTTGGGGCCCTCCTGATGAGCCTACATCCATGAGACCTTTCTTTGTATCCCCCAAAGATGCTGCTGCTACTAACATCCTCCCAGAGGCTCCTGCTCTGTTAGGGCCTCGTGCTCCAGAGTCGGTGTGGACATCTCTCCATGTGCCTTTGTACCCTGGGTGTCCTGCCCCCGGGCAGTGCCTGCTGGTCTTGTTCCCAGGTCCCCCCTCGTCCTGCCAGGGCTGGGCTCCCCCTGCCATGCTGTGGCTCTGCTGTCGGTCCTTCTTCCCAGCCCTGCTGTATCTCCACTGGTTCCTGCTGTAGCCGTGGACCTGTCCCACTGGAGTGGCCCGCCTCAGCTGGGCGCAGCTGGCAACAGCTGGATGAAGTTGCAGAGCGGGATCACCAGGGATGAAGGCAGTCCTGGTGAGGGGGTCCTCAGCCATTGCTGCTTTGTCCCTAGGCTCCGGGTGAGGAAACACGGCAAGGAGAAGACCAAACCCCACAACTTCTTGGTTGCTGCCACCCACTTGAAGTCACTGCCAAGTGAGTCGGGGCGCAGGGTGGATGAATGAGGGGAATGGAGGGGAGGGAGCATGGAGGCAGGGGGCAGGTCAGTGCCCGCCCTGACCCTCTTGCCTCTCTTTTGGCAGAGGCCCAGATCCTGTAGTGGCCGATCCCAGCTTCCTGCACCTGCTTGTCCACATGTGGGACTTGATGCCACTGCTTGGCACCCAAGGACCCCACGCCTCCTGAGTCACCCCACAGCCGTGGACATTGCCGAAGCTCCCAGCACTCTGGGGGTGCAGGATGGACCCTAAGAAAAAAAGACTCTGCTCCCAGGAGCTTTGGTCTGCCCGTGCCTGCCAGGAGCCAACTGGAGGCACCTCCAACTCGGCGATGGGCCAGCCCCACCACCGACAGCTGCTGAACACATTTGGGGATAAGACACTGAGCCAGCCCCACTTCACTGCCTAGTGTTGAGGGGGACCATGGGTGCAGGCTCCCAGGGGTGCCGGGCATCAGTGAGCAGAGGATGCTGAGCCTTGCCCGTCACCCCTCACCAGCAGGCAGAAAGGACACCCCCTGTCCCTCTGCCCCTCTCCACCGCTTTGTGGCTGGATGGAGCAGTGATGCCAATAAAGGGGGTAGCGTTGGCACTGCCCAGGCAAAACCCCACCTTGCAGATGGTGATGGGCCAGGGAAGAGGTGAGTAGCACTGGGTGAGGTGCCAGCTTGGGGACAGTCCTTGCAGGAGGTGGACAGGCAGCAGAGCTGGACCCCAAACAGGTCAGCCCCCTCCCCAGGCACCTGGAGGGGCTAAGAGAGACCGTTGCGTGGGTCAGCCCTTGGTGAGTGCCAGAAGAGGATGCAGGCAGCTGCTTGGGCCATGTCCCCTGCCCTCTCCAGCCTGGCAGCAGGACCCTCTGAACAGCCCCCCTTGTTCAGCATGTGCCCCCCCGGCCCCGCCCCATGCCTCAACCTGGTCCCTCTAATGGCTTCCATCTGTTGGCATCTCCTGAGCCTGGTGCTCAGCGCCAGAGCCCAATGAGATCCAGATGGGGCTGGATGGAAAGTCAGGCAGCAGCAGCACAGGGAGCAGAGCCAGCACGGGGTGGGCCCCTGCACCCACCCCACCGGGGAGATGTGTCACTCCTGGATGGGTACTAGGGCTGCCCTTGAACCTGGGGTGCAGAGGGAGCCTGGAGGATGGGGACATCCCGAAAGAGTCCTCATGGGGACTGGGGTGGAGGGGGAACCAAGGCAGGGCTGTGCCTTTTCCAATGGCCTGTGTGTCTATGGGGCCATATGCTCTCACTGGGTGCCTCTGAACTCCCACCCTGAGGGGCTGCACATGACAATGCTTAGCTTTGGGATGTGTCCCAGCCCCTCACTGCCTCTGGTGAGCATGCTCACCCTGGATGGGGGACATAGGACTCAGCCCTCCATCTGCGGTGTGCTACTGGGCTGTCACTCTCCTTGGACAGGAGCAGAGCTCTCCAATGGAGCAGGTAAGGCAGGTCACCAAACTGGGGAGATGTAAAGAGCTGGGTTCTGGTTGGGCTTCTGGGCCCAACAGCCACATCCCTTCTCCCAGGTGCATCCCAGAACTTGCCAGCTACAGCTGTGCCACACTGCCATCACCTACTGGACTCTGGTCCCCAGCATCTGACCCAACCAGCACTCTTTCTGATGTCTCACAGTCACTCTTGTTTCCCCTTGGTCCCCACCATGGCATGGGCAGCACTTTCCCTTTGGAAACCCCCTTTTATAACCATCAGATCCCCATCCCCTACCACCATGGAGGAGATTAGGGCTGTGGTTGTCCATAGGATGCTGTTGAATGCAGGTGATGGCCACCCCATAGCTGTGGCACTAGCATTTGCAGACTGAGCTCAGTGGTTTCCCACTACCTGGTGCTGGTTAGAAGCAGACGCTGGCTCGAGACGCAGGAGCACAAAGGCCAAAAAATGGGAGAGTGTGAGATGGCAGCTCTGTCCCACGTGTCCTGCCTGTTTATGAACTCCAGAAAGTCCAGGTGTGCCCCAGATTAGAAGAGATTTGCTGCTGGCTGGAGGGAGCAGAGACCGCTGGAGCCTCGCACATCCACAAGGGAATGTGTGCCTGCATTGTGGTGACAAGCTTAGGTGGGTAAATGAGAAATGGGAGGCAGAAGGGACCCATAGCTGTGCTGGCCCCATGTGCCAAGCCCTCTGTGCACTCGCTTAGCTGGGGCTTGCCTGACCAGGGCAGTTTGATGGCAGATTTACACCTGGTCTTCATCACCACATCCTGCTGCCCTTGGCTCTGGAGGGTGACTCCTTTCCTCTGATGGAATCTTTAGAGACAGGATCTGCCACCCATGTGGCAGCTGGAGATACCAAAAGCAGGTGAGATGTATACACGCCACCACAAGGTCCTACCTTCCTCCACTGCAGCCCTATGGCTTAGCTCCCTGCCCCAGCAGCCTGTAAATGTGACACAAGGGCATCGGGGATGCCAAGGAAGCAGTGCTTGCAGTGGGTAAATATGCTTGGTGCTGAGTGCTGCACTCCCAGCTGCCCAGGGGGAGGATACCTTGGTGCTGGAAATGAGCGAACAGGGCTTTTCGCTGGACTGGTGGAGATGCAAGGGGAAGGCTCGGGTGAGCAGCAATCTGGGATAAAGGACAGGGCTCCAGATGCCAAAGTCAACTTTGCCTTCAAGCCATGGAGAAGAAAAACAGGAAGAGATCATGAGAGCAGTCCCAGTGCCGGCACCTCCCTGTCCCACCGCGGGGCCAGGGCACTTCCTCCAGGGCTCAGGCTCTTCTTGGGCTCTTCGGTGGCTGGCACAGCCACAGAGCAAGCAGGAGGCTGCCTGCTGCAGGCTGGAGTCCTGCCTGGACGCACCCTGCCCAGATAGGCAGAGGCACTTCCAAACTTGCCTCGCTGCCATATCCCACCCTCCCCAGGGTGGATGCTTAGCCAAGATTGCTGGGGAGCTGGTACAGGCCAGGCCTGGGGATGCTAAGGCTGTGCCAGGTTAAAGCAGTCTGTGGGCTGCTTCCATGAGGAGCAGGGATGGTTCCAGCTCCCTGGTGTGAGAAAGGGACCAGCCCAAGACCAGCAGGAGGAAAGTGCAAGAGAACATGGCCCAGGTCCTGCCAGAGACCCAAAAATTCCAGCAAGCAATCCTACATGCCTGGGGAGACTCCCAGCACCAAGGTGCAGAAAGGTCTATGTCTGTGTCTCCATCTAGTGCAGGGTGGCCCCATCCAGAGCATCTCTCGGGCAGGGGCTGGGGTCCACTCCATGCTTTCTCCTTTGGGAAAGCAATAGCTGGGGAAAAATCCTCTGCAGCAGGGCACTGGCTGTGGATGGTTGCGCAGTGGTGGCTAGGCTGCTTGGCTGCCACCAACCCTGCCAAAGATCTGGTCTGGGCAGTTAGCCTTCCTCTCTCACTGCCAGGATCAGCCCGCGTTCCACAGGGGAGGAGGTGGGTTGCACAGCACTCTGAAGCAAAACAGTCTCAACTTACCTCTCGTGGCTGCTCCTGCTTCCTTCTCCACCACATCCTGAGCCAAGAAAAGAAGTAAAAGCAGCTCCAGCAGATCGTGGAAGCCACAGGGGCATGAAACATATATATGTCAAGAGGTGAGGGAGAAAGGAAAGGGTATGTATACAGTGAGTGGTTCAGCAGGGAGGGGATGATGGATGGATTGAAGGAAGAAACTGTGCAGGCATACAGATGGGTGCCTGGATCAGTTGGCAGAGGGAAGAAGGGATGGATACATGGATAGGTGCTTGGATGGCTGGGTGGATAGATAGGCAGTTTGGACACCCAAATACCATCCTAAGCATCTTTGGTGTCTGAAGGCCAAATGTATAAGGCTGGCAAAGGGAGATCCATGGCTCCCTTTGTAAATGCAATGTGTGGGAAGGGCCAGGTGTGACCCATGCACCCAGACCCATGGAATTGGCTTCGCAGCTCACATGAGGAGTCAGAGCAGCGTCCCAAGAGTGTCAGGGGAACATGTAGGGTATCTCCAGAGGAATTGCATCATCCTCAGGAGCTGATTCCGTTTCACGCTGTCTGGGTGCTGGGAATGGAGGAGCAGCACTGCCCCAGGGACACAGTGAATCCAAAGGCAAATACTTTAAAAACTCAATGCTGACCATTCACCCCAGCCATAACTTTCATCTCACCTGCACATGGGATACCTCTGCCTGGTGTTTTGCTAGAGGGTCCAAGTGCACAGTCAGCTGGAGACCCTGAGATTATCCATACGCCCTCTTCTTTGTCTACCTCCCTTTCTACCTGCAAGCTCATTGCTGATCATCCATTCTCGCTTGAAAAACAGAAAGGGCAACATAACCTGCCAGGACAGATGTGCTGGCACCCAAATGGATGTGGAGAGGGTAGAGGCCTGAGACTTCTCTTCTGGCTGATCCACTTCAGGCTTCTCCCTGCAGGAATGGGTTGTTTCTGTCTTTGCTTGCTGGGGCTGGCCCCTTCCCTGCCTCCAGGATGCTGTTGGTCTTTCAGTGGCCAGGAAACACCAAGCACCTGGTCACAGAGGTGCTGGGAGGTTTGAGCCATCAACTTCGCCATACTGAAACATGGCTGCTTATGATGATTTCAGGACCTGCTCCCTTCTTAGAGCAGCAGCGGTCTTCAAATGAGCTCACCAAGCCCAGGACTCTTCTACTAGCTTCTTCTACGCTGAAAACAATCCTGCTGTCCAAGCAAGACCTCACAATGTTTTGTTGCCTGCCATGAAGCGTGGTGGCACTGGGGGACACCTGCAGCCATACTGCTTTACACAGCAGTGCCCACTGCTTATTCCCTGTGCGCACGCCTCCTCTGCTGTACAGCATGAGGACCGTATCTCCTCGAAGCTGCCATGTCACTCGCTCAGAGGAGATGATGGCAGAATCTTCATCTTGTCCTCCAGCTGCCTCCAGAGCTGCAGGGCTTGAAACAGAGCAGGACCCACTTTGGGAGCTGCCCTGGGGAGGGAGAGGGAGCCTCCATGACTGTTCTCCTCACACTGGCTTCACCATGTGGTCCCTTGCCTTTGCTGCCACATCAGCTGCTTTGTGTGCAAGGGCAGACCAAGCAAGGAAAGGCTATGAATAGCGTGGCCCAGCCCTTTAACAGGAGCTCCTGAACCAGCTGGGGGGCTCCAGTGCTCCCCAGTTTTTCAGTATTGCATGGAGCAGGCACTGGGCAGTCAGACATCCCTGTACAGATGGACCTTTCTTTGCCTCCTGAAAGAGATGGGCCAGAGTTAAATATGACTCTGGGAGTCTCATGTGGATTTGCAGGGTTAAAACACATGGGTCCCTCACAGCATACAAACAACCCTCAGCCTTTACTCCATGCTGGGAGATCTGCCAGATGTGACAGCAGCTGTGTTCCACCTACATACTGGGCACTGGCATAGTCACCTCTGTGCTGATGAATCTGGAGGTGGTGAGGTGCTGAAAGTGCCAGGACCATGTCTGCACCTAAGATTTCCTGGAGGATGCTGACTGATCCCCAGGAGGATAGTCTGACCTGGAAGGCACCAATCACCAGAGGGATGCTGACCTGGAAGGTACCAATACTCAGGAAGGTGCTAACCTGGAAGGCACTGATGCTGGGCAGGATACTGACCTGGAAGGGTACTGAATCCCAGGAGAATGACAGGGATGCCAATCTAGAAGGCATGCATCCCCGAGAGGATGCTGATCTGGAATACAGGGATTCCCAGGAGAGGTGAGGGGCACCAATCCCTAGTGGCACGCTGCCCTGGAAGGCACTATTTACACAGGGCATAGTGCTTTCTCTCCTACTCCAGAGCACTTCTTGTAGCTCCCCCGCTATGCTGGGCACCAGCTCAGCCAGGAACTACTCCAAGGGCTTGAGTCAGGGATCCATACTCAGACAGGCATCCATGGCTGGCTGCAAAGAGCCCCAGTGGCTTGCCTGCAGGGAGATGAGCCAGCACCACCTCTCAGTTTCCCTCTTCCTCAGAACTCCATGCTAGGGCTGGGAGCTACTGCCCATCTATGGGCTAGAGAGAACACAGCCTCCAGCTCCTGCTTAAACAACCACAAGCCTCATCCTTCTGCCGGCAAGAGGAATGCCCAGACCCTGTTTTCCCACTAGATGGCAAACATTGCCTTCAAAACCGCCTCTCGGGGAATTACTTGTCTTCCCTGTGAGAGGAGGCTACAAAAACCCTCAGGGCCAAACCCTGAAGGGAAAGGCCTGATGCTGCTCAGGAATGGAGCTGGGGGAGGCAAGGATCTCTGTTGTACCTGTCATCTTGTTTTCTCTGATATTTCTTGAATTGTTTTTCTTTCTCACCTACCTGGTTTCTCCCTGGTCCTGGAAGACCTATTCCTTACCCTGTGTTGGTGGGGTTGAGTGCCTCAGGCATGCAGGAGATGGATGTACTTGCCATGGTATCACCTTGAACTTCCACAGCTACAAAGTGAAACCCAGAAGCTTTGCTGAGAATTAATTAACTCTGTGGTTTGCAAGCCAAATGTGTGCTCGTTCCTCCTTGCAAGCTCCCAGGTCCACAGGCAAGTCATTACGCTGGGTATAAATAAAGGAGGCAGGGGTGAAGGCTTGTGCAGGTGGATGAGCACACTTGCCTAAGATCTTCTGCCAGTTCAGATGCATTTTCAAGCTTGTGTACATTCGTTTGAATCCAGCCCCAGGTTTTCTCATGGTCTCCGTGTTAACCTTGTGCAGAAGTTTTCTGAGCGCTTGCTGCTGGCTCTGGCACTGCTGCAATATCGCTGTGTGGTTAAACACGATGTGTCATAGCTAATGAAGGAGCTAACTGTGGATGGTAAATGTTTAATACGGACAAATCAAGCCAATTAGCCGGTGTCGGGAGAAAAGTGTGTCGTCTCAGCTGCGTCCCTGAGGAAAGGGTCTGTGGAAGGCACAACCCCAACTGCTACAGGATGAGCGGATCCCAGCACCAGCCAAGGCTAATGACACTGGACGCAGATCTTCTTGCAGACCACCCAGACCATCATGTAGGTACCTTCACCACAGGGAAGAAGATAGCCTCTTAAGAGTCAGGATTTGTTTCTAAAACCACTTCTGGGTGGCTAAAGGGGATGGCAGCCATCAACGGTGCAAGGCTGCAGAATGAGAAGTAAGAAATCATCCTGCTCAGAGCACTTCTTGGAGTTCCTCAGTGGGACTCACAGCCATTTGACAGCATGTCACCTGCTTTTGTGGCACACCTGGAACTCCAGAGCTCCGCAGTACTTCTACAGGAGCACCAGGGAACCACACCAGGAGCACCAGGTTCCCAGAGTCAGCCGCCCCTCCTTCTCCCCTTCCCCACCCCCCCAGCCCCGATCTAACAGCAGCAGCTCCATTTCTTCCACAAAGTGCTTGGGAGCCCTACTCCTGGCCACTACCTCAACCCTTGCTGCCTCCACTGTTTCCTGCCCTGGGACTTTGTTTAGTTTCATTTATTCTTGGGTGAGAAAGGCCCCTTCAGGCATCCTGGCCACTTCCTTCAGGAAGGGATTATTGTCTCTTCCTCCCTGAGGGCTGGGAAGTCCCTCAGGGCTATTGTAGTCAAAGAGAAAGACATGAAAAAATGAACGGAAGAGGGTGAGCTGGGAACAGAAACTGAAGGAGCTGTTGGTCGGAGCTGGTCTGCAGCGTGTGGCTCAGGGCAGCAAGCCACTGACCCATCATGACAACCACTGAGCCACGAGGAGAACAGGTATAAAGTCCTTCTGGCTCTCTCCAGCATAGCTGGGCTCCCTGCCAGCCCTTGTGTTGGCATGTGCTGATGATGCTGGTGGATGTTGGATTGGGGCAGAAGCAGTGACAACATGGGTGGTGTGGGCTCTGGTGTGTCCCTGTGGCTGGGGGCTTCCCCAACCCTTTGCCAAACTCACAGACTCCAAAAGCAACAGAGCAGCAGCTCAGAACAGACGTGGTTGCATTGCTCTGGGAAATGTGATTTACAGACCCAGGAGGGTTTGACCCTCAATCCTGACCTGAGGTCACCAAGGAATGGACAAATCCCCTTGTCTGATGTCACAGGGGATGTCACATCTTTGCCTTGATGTGTGCCTGATTCCAGCTTTCCAGTCCAGGTCCTGGGAGCAGTTCTGGCCCTTCCTTGTAGGCTCAAGGTTCTAGGTTTTTCATCCTGGGTAGTTTTCACCAAGCAGATGTTTTGCATCTCTGCACAGCATCTATAAATGGTGACAGGCTGCCATGGCAGGCACCCCTTGATTCCCCAGGCTTGCTTTTCAGCCATTTCAGATCCCTGGAGGCTGCAACCTCCTTTCATGTCAGTGCCACATGGTCTCAAGCTAACCTGCAAGCCAGGCACTCTGAAGCAAACTGGGAGCCATGTCCCCTCCTGCCTGCAGCAGGGTGACACCATCCATGTCCCTCACCTGGTGCTGCCAGCTGAGAATGTCCTTTAAGCACGAAGCAACCAATGCTTCAGAAGCACTGGTGGAGCTGCAAGGAGCCACTCTTGGTAAGGACCTGCACCTCTCTCTCCATGACCTTTCAGAATATCTTGGCCATGCGCATGATGTGGGGCAGTGGTGGCAGAGGCAAAACGGGTTGTGCTGGGGTCTGTGGGGCTATGCATCCCCTTTGTGCGGGTTCAGATCCCTCAGCAGGTGATGGACGGAAGTCTTTAGCCACCAAAGCAGTTGAGGGGGCCGAGAAAATGTTTTTTTTCTGTGTGCAAAGCAGAGGGATGAGCCTCTCCAGATTCAGCTGACCTTGCTCTCCAGAGGGGTAAAAGCAGTAACCCACCATGACACACAGGGACCCCCAGCAGAAGCACCACACAGAAACCAACATTGCACAGAGAAGAGCAGGGGCCCTGCAGCTATATCTGGGCTAGGAAATCAGCTCTGCTGATTTCCAGCCCTGGACCAACAGGCAGGTGACAGCCAGCCTCCATCCTATTAAACTCTCATCACCCTCCTTTGCTGCACTCAAATCGCATGTCAGGAATGACGCCCACACTTGGGGTCAACTGTCCAGGCTAGTTGACCTGGGACAAAACCTGCCAGGAATGATACTAAGGGTGTTCCAGCAGAAGGGGACATTCGCTTCTGTTGCTGTTACTTACATAGCTCTGATGCCCTGCAGTTGGCACCACTAGTGTTCATGAGACACCGGAACAGCCAAGAAGTTCAGATTACTGCCTGTAGAATAGCTAAGAGTAACTGCTGAGTTAAGGGGCCTGTTTGGAGGATAAATGAAAGACAATGCAGTACAACTTGTATCCCACTATCACTGTGATGGGCAGCCTGCTGTGGCCAGACAGGAGGGAAAGAAGCTGAAGCCTCAGAGTTGGAGGAAAGAAGAAGTCAACATTGCTGGTGGCTCAGACCCTGCAGTGAGTTAGTAGGCTCCACTTCCTGCAGGATTTTAGCCTATTCCTCTTGCATAAGAATGTTGTTTCCGCTCCAGAGCCAAGTTCTGCAGCTGGTAACCTCTTTCTCTACCCTTTCACATCATGATCCCTTAAATGCAGTGGTTTCTCAGCAGTGACCTGAGGATCCACAGTGAAGACCTGGCAGGTGACTTGCAGACCTCTGTAGTGCAACCCTTCTCTGCAGGGCTGGAAACCAATAAGAGACTTAAGAGCTGGTCAGGGTCTGGAGCATAGACGAAAGGTACCAGTGCCTGCAGGGTCATGCTTTCATTTCCTCCTGAAGGCAGCCACTTTGAAGAAAAAAAAAAACCAAAAACCATAAACAAACCAGAAACGATCTGTGGCCTTTGCTGGTGTACTGGCTGCAAAGGGAAGTGCCAGTTCCCTTTCCACAGGAACCAGCACGGCCCACAGTGACCGGTACTGTGATTTCCCCTGGTATAATAATACCCATACTCTTCCTCCAAGCATAGCTGGGTTCCAGAAAGTAAGAAAAGCCAAATAAGACAGCTGCACACAAGGAGGCTGGTGATGGGGATGATAGGCAGCAGCAGAAACCCCACGAAGTTATGATTGCTGCCCAGGCCAGGCAGCCATCAGGTGTTGCTTCTGTCATACCAAGGGACGCCAGGCCTCTTGGTGTCTCTAGGATCTGGACTTTCCATGTCAGACATCTCTCCTGGGACAATGCAACCCTCATTGCCCCTCTGCTGGCTGCACCTGGAAGCATAGTGACAAAGAACCTCTCCGTCCACACAGCCCACCAGTAGCATGGGACAAATTAGCACAGGCAATGCAAGGAGAGAGGGTAAGACTGAGACATGAGGGTTACAAGTGTCCCTTCAAGGATATGAACCCGTGTCGTGTCACTGTGAATGTTTACGCACGTGTTCCCAGGTCTGTGTAATCGTAATCTGCAAACCTGAGAAGATTGTTAAAAATGGGGACAAAGCGCGGAACTCTTCTTTAGTCATTTAGATTTACTTTCACTTTTTTTTTCCCTTGAAGACAGTTACCAAGCTGATCTGTGTATCTTGTACCCAATAAAGATATTAAAAGCCCTTTAATCTACCACTGCATATTCAGCAGCTTATTTTGCTGCAGAGCTAAAAGGCGCTGGTATGAGGCATTAGCTGTGCATGTCCTGGAGCTTTCTGGAAAACATCCTTGATTAGCTGGGAAGTATTCACTGGCATGCACTTGCTGCAGGCTGGGCAGGCTAGACTTGCCCCATCCCTGGCTGTGAACCAGGTGGCTTTCAGTGTCCTCACAAGGGTACGACGGGCCATGCACAGCCTGGTGACAAGCAGCCAGGAATGCGAGGGGGGTGAGGTGTATTTTGAAGGTGTCAGCAAGGATGAACCCAGGAAACAACACTAGGGAACATGTCTGGAGCACTGACAGAATGTTAGTGAGGAACTCATACAGGCTCAAATGTACCAGCAGGGAGGATTGAAAAAAAAAAAAAAAAAAAAAAAAAAGAAAGAAAAGGAGCAGAAATCCACCAGGATGGAGATTTTTTTTTTTCCCATGCTTGCTCTGTGATGTGTGCTCTTTCATCATGAGCAGTGGGGCACATGTGAGGGTCTCCCATTCTTGGTTCCCCCTGCTTCCCTGCAACAACTGCTGGTGCTGATGGAGGTCTGGAAGATGATTTCTCCTTGCTCTGTGTTTGTGAGAGAAGGGAGCTGTGGGAAGCAAGGCTTGTGGACCCATCCCAGCACACCACACAGTCCTTGAGATAACGTCTCCAACAAAGACAAGTGTTCTGTGGCCAAAGGAGGTCTCCTCTGGCCTGGAGGAATGTGGCTGTCTTTTCCTGGGATTTCAGGACAGTGGAGAGGGAAAGAGAGTGCTGAAGCATTTCCCATGGCCAGTGCCAGCACTGGACACTGTGACCTGGGTTTTCGGCAAACTGCAAGGAGCACTTAGACCTCAGGGATGTGCCACCACGTGTGCCTGTCCAAGCCATGTAGGTACCATGAGTTTCATGGGAGGTGTCCAGAGACTCAGACCTACATTAGAACTTGAAGACCTTAAAATCTCAGCTAAACAGACCAGGCAGGCAATAGGTGGAAGAGTTAATCTTACTCCATTACACAGGGAAGGAGGAGAGGGACACCAAGGAGACACACACAGACCATGGCAGGGCCATGGCAGAAGGGTGAGCCCATTGCCACTCAGAAGCAGATCTCTGCAAGGTCATTCCCCCTCAGCTGAGGTGTTTCCAGGATTCAGAGCTGCAACCACGTCTGCCTGATCACAGAATCACAGAATCAGAGCACTATAGGGCTTGGAAGGGACCTTTGGAGATCATCTAGTCCAACCTACCCTGCCAAAGCAGAGTCACCCAGAGCAGGCTAGACAGGAACGCATCCAGATGTGTTCTGAATATCTCCAGACAAGGAGACTCCACAATCTCTCTGGGCAGCCTGTTTCAGTGCTCTGCCACACTCAAAGTAAAGCTGTTTTTCCTGATGTTGAGATGGAGTTTCCTGCTTTGCAGTTTGTGCCCTCTGCCCCTTGTTCTGTCACTGGGCAACACTGAAAAAATTCTGGCCCCATCCTCTTGACACCTGCCCTTTAAATATTGATAGGTGTTGATGAGATCCCCTCTCAGCTTTCTCTTCTCCAGGCTAAACAGACCCAGATATTTCAGTCTTTCAAGCCTGATAAACTCTCCAACACAGGCAGGTGGCAATCTGCTCTGCTGGGGTTGCTCCTCCACTGTGGGCCAAGCTGGTGATAAGGGATGTCTTTCTACAAGTTAACCACAAACCCTTTTGCCCCAGAAATGGTGTTTGGGATAGAGTAACAGCAGCTGCAAAAGATTTAGATGGAAGGTCCCTTACTTTGTGCCCATCTCCAAGGCTTGTCATGTTCACATAAAGCATCCCTGTCCCCAGAAATCACTCTTTTTCAAAATATTTAAAATGTCTTGGAGAGACCCATCAGCAGTTTTTCACTCCGCACTCAGCACCAGTTGTGGTCTGGGCTGCTCACAAACACCATATGAGACCTGCTTCCACCAACCATCCTGGGCAGCCAGGACCTCGCTGTTTCTCTGCTGTGAGGAGCTGGAGGGCCCCATTGCAGTGAGTAGAGAGGTACAGGGAGCACACAAATACTACCCAATCTCATGCATCATGTCCTGAGCTCTGGGCTCCCCTGGATACCCTCAGGCAAAGTCCTCTCCCGCCTTTTTTTTTTTTTTAATGTGCTTGCCTGTTCCTGTGGGTCTCCAGGATGTGCTGGCTCACACCCACAGCCAGGCATGGCTCTGTGTGACAACTAACCTTGGACTTTGCCTGCCTGAACAAAGACAAAGAGGAGGCTCCACGGTGCCTTCCTTTTTCTTCCCGGCGGGTGGCTGCACTTTTCTGCTGGCTGGGATTTTTCGGGAGGCAGGGACAGTCGGTTAAGCATTGCTATGACAGGGCAGGGAGCCAAGAGAGCTCTTGTTCCCGCAGGACTGGAGGTCAAAGGACCAGCACACTCCCTCCCGGACAGCCCTCGCATCTCCTTCATCTGCAACCGCTTCCTCAGGATGTGAGAAATGCTGGGTAGATGAAGACACCCTGGGGATGAAGGACAGGGAAGAGTCTCTGCTGGTATCCCCCCGTCCCAGGCTTGCTTGGGTGTGAGGGATGGCTACAGGAATTAGGGTAAAAGAGAGGGAAGCAACCATGGGGCTCTGTCCACTTGTGAGCGGTGAGCCACCCCAGGACGCCGTGGCACTGGTCACGGGTCATCAACATGAAAGGTGGGAGCAGGTTAATGACACCATCTGATTATTCAGAGGAGTGGCAA
Organism: Nycticryphes semicollaris; assembly: GCA_013400055.1. Taxonomy (NCBI): domain Eukaryota; kingdom Metazoa; phylum Chordata; class Aves; order Charadriiformes; family Rostratulidae; genus Nycticryphes; species Nycticryphes semicollaris. The sequence continues at coordinate 67,808 of VXBJ01005448.1, read as the reverse complement.
TATATTTTACACAATAAGTGGATGTTATAGATACCGGGTGAAATTTAACAGTGCAAAGGGCAGAGGAGGCAGTCGAAGAACAGCAGTGCTGGGCCAGGACAGACACTGTATCACTCTGTGTCTCTCTCCAGCTGAGACCACTACTCAATAATGTAAGAAAAAGCTCAAGAAATGGAGCAAATCAGAGTCTCCCTTCCCTGCCAAGCCCTCCCAGCACCCAGGAGTCACTAGCACAGGAGATTCCCCAGGTGGACTTTGCATGGTACCCACATGCACCTACCCGTGATGGCTTCCTCCAGCCCTTGGCTAAGTCCCTCCAGCACCCTGCACTGCACATTTCCATGACTTATCTACAGAGGGTGTGAAAAACATGCAACATGGTCATTTTGGGAATGGACATGTCTCTTGTCAGGCCTGGGGACAACATTAACAGAAGAGCAGTTGGGCTGGCTCTGGCAGTGCTGCAATGGGCTGCGAGGAGTCAGTTTCTACCCAAAATTGAAAGGGAGTCCTTGGTCAGCCTGCTTGAAGCAGGAAGAGGCTTTAAAAGACCTTTGGGGTTTCTGGTGGCAGGGAACAGTGCACTTCTAAGGTGACCGTGGTAGCATTAGGAGAGGGGAGGGGAGCTTAGGGGACTTAGTAGGCTTCAGTGATGTACTCCCAGACTGCAGATGAGAAGTCCTGGATCTGTTGCCCAGAACGTCCCAACAGTTTAGGGGCTCAGCTAACACAGTGGCTGTGCATGGAGCAGTGTGAAGGAAGGATCTGGCTGCCTTTCCTTTTCCCATCTCTCTGATTACTATCCTTCTGACTCTCCCCACCATTTCCCGTAAAAAAAGGATCCACAGGCAAGTCCTTCCTTGGCAGGGCACGGAGCCAATATACCTTATCAGACACAGAAGAGACAGCCAGGGACTTTCCACTCTTTGTCGCTGTGCCCTGGTAGGAATACCAGCCTGGTATATCTTATTTGCTTCAGAGACTTCCCCAGCTCCCTTGCTCTGTGCTGCCTTTGCACTCTTGGTGGCTCTGCCCCCGCAGACTCCAGATGTACTCTCTTTGATGGCTTTTTCCTGGCTGTGGTCATCCTCTGCCTGGAAATGCTTGGACAGACATATCGCACAGGAAGGCTGTGAAGGAAGATGCTGTTCCTGGGGCAAGACAGACCTGCTCCATCGGGAAGCCCAAAAAGACCCAGCCACTGTGGCTTCCTCCAGCTCCCTTTGCAAGCAGCTGAGAAAAAGATCCACTTGGGAATTCCTGTAATTGACATTTTGCCTGTGCAGTCCCTGATGCCACACAAGTGAGACATAGAGCTGCAGACTCTCTTCTCACCAGAGCTGTACACAGGATAGACCTCCTGGCTTTACAGGGAAAGCCCTTAGTAGCAGGTCCATAACAAATTGTTGCAGAACTACCTGCCCTCTGTCTTCATACATGCTGTTCTGAACAGGAGAGCAGCTTCTGGAAAAGAAGAAGCAATGCTGAGCAGATTGAGATTGTTCAGGCCAAAAAGAACTGACCCTGAAGGCTTGTGTGAATGCAACCAGAAAAAAACCTACAGGGGCCAAGATCCAGACCAGGAGGAATTCCTTCCCGGACTGAGCTGAAGGAGTTCTGGGAGAAGAGAGAGCAATGACCCTCCTGAAGCCCAGCCAGAGCCCTTGTAGAAAAGCACCTCAGGGTCACATTTGCAGGGGTTAATGCCCTGCTGAAGGCAGTTGCTCTCTCCCTGCATTTGCCTGCATGAAGTATGAGAAAGGCTGCAGACACAAAACTGATGATACAAAGGAGGCAGAGTCCCACTGGATAGCTGAAAGCTTCTGCTCGTCACGGACTTGTCCCAACTGCCAGCACAGTCTGTGATGAATGGCCCCGGCGTGTTCTAGCACACCACAGCCCCCCCAGCATTTACTTTAGACAGTTGCAGCACAAGGAAAACAAATGAGATTCAGAGAAACCCAACCTGCTGTTGGCCCCTCTGTCTCCATTTACATGTCTGTTTTCTCCTCCAAGGCCATGTATCTCCTTTGTTTAGGAGTGTGTCTCACTTCTGATCTTTTTCCAGATGTTTTCTGCTTGAGTCCTTCCTCCTTCTGTTAAAGCACTGAGCACAGACAATTTAGGGTCTGCTTTGGCTAAAATTCCCTTGACTCAGGTCTTCGGACTTTGCACCAACCCAAAACCACAACCTCCAGCTGGTGCTACCCAGGCAGTGCACATCTCCTGCCAGCCAAACTCCCACAGCTTCCTCCCTCAAAACCATCACAAGGATGAGGATAAACCAGCAAATGGAAAGGTCTCTGGCCCTTTGAGCTCTCCAGAGAGAGAAGAGACCTCTCAAGATGACCCCAAGCCCTGTCTCTGCTCCAAGCCTGGGCTGAGCATTGAGATCCTGGCGACAGACTCAGCCGCTCCACTGGAGCGTGTGGCACAAGGGCAGCTCCCAGCATCTCTGTGGGGAACGCAGCCCTGCAAGGACAGGTGGTCCAGGAAGCATTTGGCAAGATGGGAAGAGTGTGTCTTGCCAGCTAGCTCTCCAGCTTCAAACCAGTCTTTATTTATCTCGGAGCAAGGCTCCACAGCTGCTTTTGAAAGGCATTTGATGCTAAACTCTTTGAATTCACGTTCACCCTGAAGAGCTCGTTTCTTTTCTCTCTTTGGGTTGCTTTCTTTTTTTCTCAAACCCAAACTCAAAGTATGCTGGTGAAACAGAGCCAAGGCTGCGAAGGCCGCTGCCAGGAGCATACTAACATGTGGCCCAGATGGTGACAGCAAGGATGTTGTTTTTCACCACTGATGGTTCAGACTCTACTAATAGTAACTGCACAGCCTACTTGGCTTCAAAGAGGGCTCTTGAATGCAACACAAGATCTGCTTCCTTCATCCCACCTCACCAGCCTCTTCCCATGCTCCCAAGACATCTTCATTGCATGGGCACCAGGGATTTGCACCCAGGGACAAGGGTTTTTTATAGCCATGGACAGCCTCACATCAAGCACCCAACAAACGAGTGGGGAAAAGAGAGTGTGACTCCATCCCCTCACCTCCACCTTCTCAAGAGATTCCAACGTCATGGTCACTGTGTACTTCATTCAGCCCTCAGAGGAATAGCATAAGGCAGAGGAAGTCTGCATCACCCACTAGAAACCTGGTAGACCAGAATAATAAGGGGGGAAAAAGGATTTGGAAGGACTCTCCCCGGTCATCTAATCCATCCTGGGCTAAGCCAGGATCAGTACTTCTTACAGCTTTCTGACAAACACTGGTCTGACCGTAAAAGTTTCCAGCAGTGGAGATGTTGCATTCCTTCAGCTGCTTCTTCCTGCTAAATGGAATTTCCCCCTAAACTCACACCCCAAGGACCCTTGTGGTTTCCTGGCCTATCAGAAGTAAACTCAGAGAGTACTTTTTTCACTTTCTCTTCACAGCACCCTTCCATGCACTTAGAAGACCATTTTATCCAATACTGGAATCAGGATAAAACCAAGCTCTTTCAGCCTGTGTTTGGAGGCCAGGTCATCCAGACATCTGATTAAACTCACTGGTGTCCTACGTGGGTACACACCTTTCCAGAGCTCAGTTGTCCCATCTGGGACAACCTTTCCCATCAAGACTGGCTTACATAACTCCTGCATTACAGGATCACTCATGAGTGATGCCCAAATTCCTCACTGAACAAAACTCAGAGATAAATTTGGGCCACTGTGATAATCGTAGGAGCACCTTTCCTATGAAGACAGACAGAGAGAGTTCAGGTTGTTCAGCCTGGAGAAGAGAGGGCTCTGAGGAGACCCTATAACAGCCTTTCAGTATCAGAAGGGGGCCTAAGAGGAGCAATGGGGAGGGACTTTTTACAATGATGTGTAGTGACATGAGAGGGACTAATGGCTTCAAACTGGAAAAGGGTAGTATTATATTAGATATCAGGAAGAAAATTTTCTCTCTGAAGGTGGTGAGACACTGGAACAGGTTGTCCAGGGAAGTTGTAGATGCTCCATCCCTGGAAGTTTTCAAGGCCAAGATGGATGGGGACTTTGAGCCCCTGGTCTAGTGGGAGGTGTCCCTGTTCATGGCAAAGGGGGTGGAACTTGATAACCTTCAAGGTCTTTTCCAATCTAAACCTTCTATGATTTTATAAATTAAAACAGTTGTCCCTGCCAGGAGAGAAGGGGACAGAGCCTGGATGCAGTGGCAGCAAACCCCCTTTTCCTCATCCCAACAGCCACAACACAGCCCATGTTTCTCCCATTCATTACCACTGCAACAGCTGCCAAGTTGGGCCAGGAATCTGAGCACCTCTTGCTATGGAGCTGACTCACAAATGGCTCTTTGTGGTTATTTTTTGCTTTAGTCTGCACTAACATGGTTTCAAACACGGGTTCTACAGCACGTGATCATGCCAGGAGATGCTATTTTTTGCAACAAGCCACCTGCATTGGATTTGCTAGCAGCAGGGCTAGTGAGAGGTTTAGCCTGAAAGCAGGCCAAGGTGGAGGGAGAGCTTTCTTCCTACCGACCTCTCTCATGCTGCAAAATATCTACTGCTGCTCATGTCTGTGCTGGGACACAGGACCATGCAACACACACAGGGCAGAGCCTCCTTGCCCCAAGTGAGAAGTGCAGAGCTGAGGGCCAGCATCTCCAGGACCTACCACCCTGCCCAGGCCCACCGAATCCCAAAGGCTCATTAAAAAAGACATTTCATAGCAGGGACGCGGCCTTCAGAAACAACCCAGTGGACTTCAGCCCTGCTTTTGCTCCAGGCAGGCAATGAAACCTACAGCACCACAGGGTCCGACACCGGGAATTCCCTGGGGTAGCTGTCCTTGGCAGGGGCAGAGGAGGATGCTGGAGCATTGCGCAGTAGCTGGGAAATGAAACTAAGCACTGTGAGAAGGGGACAAATCTGTATCTGAAATGTATCCGGGACACTTCTGCTTTTGTTCTTTGCAATGCAGTGGCTGTCATCCATCACTGTAAATGCTGACTTGTGCCTTTCCAAAAGCCATGTCAACTAAATGAAAGGTGAGAAACAACAAATTGCAGGGTTTTGCAAGGAAACTACTTGTTTTCTTCACCAAAGACCACCTCAGCAGCTTGCAAGACTCCTGATAATCAATGCTGCTTTCTGCTTTTCTCTCCTCCCAGAGGCAGTAAAACGTCATGGCTTGAAAATTTAAACAAGGTTAAGGAGCATGCATGTAAACACAGTTGTGTCCTTGCAGTTTGGGGACACTCAGTGCACATCCCAGCAGAGGAGGGGTTTTCCCAGCCAAACCATCTGCAAGAAATAAAATCTTGCTTTCTGTGGGAAAGTGGAGAAGAGTGAGATGTGTTTGTTGAAGAGGCAGACCAAAGGCTGGACAGGATGACTCTCCCAAGCTGAGCAGCCATATCACACCTGGCACATCTGTGGTGACACAGCACAGCTGCCAAATCCCTCTGGACAGGCACAGAATAGCCAACACTCAGGTAAAGCCTGGGGCAGAATAGTCCAAGGAAACTGGGCAGAAAACTTGGCAGCATGGGGCCAAAGAGAGAGAGGGGCAGGGAGACCCCAAGTTTAGAGGTTTGCACATGATAGAGCTAAGCAAGGATCACAAGAAGAGCCTCTGGGTTTGCCTCATGGCCAGAAGTCTTATGGCTATCCCTTTCCATCCCAGACAAGGAAAGGTTTTTCATGCTTTTGGGTTTAATGCATCCCAGACAGCCTCAGGCTGCACATCAATTTCCCAAATTCATGAGATGCTCCAAAATCTATCTTCTTTGCTGCTGTCCTTGCTCACTTCTCGCCACATGGCTGACAGTCTTATCTGCTCCCAAGGAGAGCTCAGGGAGCTCCCAGACCTTCCTTAGTCCCCTCCAAGCCCCATCCCTGCAGTATGAGCTGGATGGTGCTGCCTCACCTCAGTCTCCGACAGACCCAGCTGGGTTTTGCCATGCAGCCATGACATTTTGTTGTGGATGCAGAGTGACTGAGAAAATGAGGGAGACCCCTCCAACCTCCTGCCCAGGGGTGACACTGCAAGGAACAGAGAAAACCTTACCTAGGGGTATAGCTAAGCAGGAAATCAGGAGGAAAAGGTGGTGAATGCCACATAAGTGGCACAAAGCCTCCCATCACTGCCTACCAGTTCATTGAGAGGTATGGGTAACAGGGAAGGTACTTTCCAGAGACTTCTGGCTTGAGGACAAGTCCTGTATTTGCTTGTCCTCCTGGTTTTCCCTTTAATCCCCAGTTTTTACTGCTACTGTGCATAAAGAGAAAATGAGTGCATCTGAGGGCAGAGATGATGGGTCCCTCCTCCCTTTCCAAAGTGTTTTTACCACTGGGACCTGGGCAAGGGTATGCTTGGCTGGTGGCTGAGCTGACACTGCAATGAGCTGTATTCCCTGCACTTACAAAAGTGCAGAGCAAAGCCCTGTGTTGGCACAACAGTCCCCATATCGGACAAATCCTGGTCTCAGTTTGACTCTAGAGGCCCAGGCCAGGAAAAGCACCCTGGTGCCCTGTTCCACTCCTGGGGATGAGACTCAAGAAACAAGACCGCAGTTCAGGCTGGACAATACCACCAGGGAGAGTCCAGCTGCAGGAGAAAGGTGGCAGGCATGGCACCAGCTGGTGCTCATAGCCCCACAGCCTGGCCAAAGGTGCTGGCATCTTCCCACAGGACAAATCTCAGCAGAAAGTGTCCAGACAAGCAGGACTGGTGATGAAATGCTGGGAATGAAAGGGAAGCAAGCAGGGGCTTGGGGAGGAGAGACGCCAGGCCTGGATCCTCTCTCTCACCCACATGTGTTATTGTATAGGCAAGAGTGAACAGCACAACAGGAGGAGACTGAAGGGGCTTTTCCTCATCACCTGGGTTCCCACCCTTCCCAATTGTCCACATGTCCCATCTCCTCACAAAAATCCGGGCAGGTCCCTGAGCCCCTGCCAGCCAGGTCCCAGAGCTGGTGCCAAGGGAGCTGTGCCCATGGAGAGCATCTCCTTGCCTTGGCACCAAGTAGAGGAGACCACCAGGGTGGGGGACAAACGGTCCTTTGCACTGGTAAACATGCTCATGTCATATGCATAGCTTCCGTGGACTCCGCTGCAGCAGGGAGTGATGTGAAGAGGCCATGTGAGAGCTGCAGAAGGGGAACAGCTTTTAGCCTCCACACTGAGCTGCTCATCTTGTCTGTGGGTGGAGGTGCAGCTCTCCCTGGTCCCCTCAGGAGCAACACATGCAACACATTGGGGATGCTGGTGGCAGAAAAAGTCCCCATATGTTATCTTCTTGGAGGCAGGGGACAAAACCAGTTCCAGTACTGGAAGGGGTATTATGGCACCAAATGAGACCAGCATACATTTCCCTTGTGCTACAGAGAATCAGATGAGTGGTTTTGTCGTGGACCTTCAATCTTACCTCCTGGCCGGGAACACCCATGCCAGGTCAGACCCTGAGACTGCAATAGATAATGCCTGCTGCATCTTGTGTCCCTTGAACACAGCCTGGGAAGCCTCTGAGACAGCATTCACCATGCCTGGGAGAGACAGAAAGGCTCTCATGATCCTGGCTACGAGACCTGGCAGCTAGAGAACAACCCAAAGCAAGCTCAGTTTCCTTTCATAGATGGAGCCTTGCCTTTCTTTCCTGGTCTTGTGTACAGTCATGAGAAGAGGGGCTGTTTTTTCAGCCCTCTAGGGAAGTTCTTTGGTTATAATGTCTTGTTATTCCACGTCATGTGAAATAAGTCTCCCTGGTGTGGGTAAAGGACTGCAGGTGGTTCAACCTATGCTCCAGACCTACTCACACTAAAGTGATCCCCACCCTTAGCCCCAGACCTACTGAGGGCACGTATGCACCATCCTGTAACAAAGCCCCATCCTTCCTCAACAGCCCCTGTGAGTGCAGTGACAGTAAACAAGGAGCAGGAAAGGGACAGCTGGGGACAGAAAAATAGAAGGACTTGCAACATTTTTCACTGAAGCCAGCTCTTTGCCGGGACACGAGGTTTTTGACATGGCTGTGACCAGCTACTTTCTCCAAGGAAAGTGGCTGCTTCCCTCTAAAGAGATCATTGACATTTTTTATCAGAAAAACTCCATAGTTTACAGAGAACTGAGCCCTGTTGTTTTTTGACAAATTTCTAAGAGTTAGTCTCTGGGATAAGGACAGCTCCACAGAGCTGGAAGAGGGACAGCCATCCAGGATGACATACCTGGCCCANAGCTAGGGCCTGGCTCATCACACCCTCGAGAACCACAAAGGTCAAGGACTTGGCAGGGATTTGCGATGAAAGGCAGCATCCACACTTTTACAAGCAGTCCCTCAAACCCTGATGGAAACAGATAAACCTGTTTCCAATATCCAAGAAGTCACTGCAAGCCCCTTCTCCCCCAGCTTGCCAAGGAACTGGGCTAGAACACAGTGCTCCTTTTCAAGGTAGCCTCCAGCCAGGGGTGAACCTGACCCACACCAGGCTAGGCCTCTCTTGCAGCCCTTGTCCCACTCAGGGACCTGCACCAGCTGCAGCAGCTCAAGCCCCGTTGTAAATCCACACCAAACATCTTCCTCCTCCCCAGTCGCGGCCCCTCCATGGGTCACCAAGCGAGCAGCAGGAAGGATTCTGCCCAAGCAAGCACTGTTTATCCTCCTTTCCCACTCACACTGTTTGTCTTGGCCTCTCTTTCCATACCACCTTTCCTCCTCTGCCTCCTCCTTCTTGGGATTGTATTGCTGGAGCTGTCACTATAGTTAATGAGCTGGGACCTGAGCTGTCGCTCTGGGGAAGTCACTCCAAGGAGCAGCTGAGCCCAGGACATTGTCTGTGCACAGATACCAGGCAGGAGAGGACCTCCAGAGAAGGGAACACCTGAAAAAGAAATCCTGGCCACCAACCAAGGGAGCCAGCAGACCAGGGGAGCAAAAGGGCCAGGGTTAAGTTTGTGTTCAACAGACCTCAGCAAAACCCATCAGGTACCTGCACATCCCCTGGCTTGCACAGCCCAGCCACTGCACCACCAGGGATGCCATCTTCTGCCTTCAGGAATACTCCTTGGGCCATCTCACTCCCAGCCTGCACCCAGGCTTTCTGGCTGGCATCTAAACCTGGCCAGGGACTGTGCAAATAATTTAACCACATGGATGGTTGTGTTTAACACTGTGGTCTTTGGGAGGACACCATGGCTTGTTTACATTGACCATGTAAACCCCACACATGTATGTTCAGCCCATGTGTCACCCAAACAGAACAGTTCCCAAGGGGATATCAAGCCACTTTGGGGCAGCAAGACCAGTGGACAGGCCCAGGAGACCCAAGACTTAGGAGGAAAATGGCCAGAGAATCCCGCCTCACTGGTGAGGAGGGGCAGGAGATGGTGAGCTGCCATCCATGCCTTGTCCATGGACATGCCCAAGAACAGGTATCTTCACCTGCTTCCATGTCCCCAAAAGCTCTTTCATGTCCCCTGCAGCCCAGCTGCTAGCAAGCACCCAAGTGCCAATTGGCCACTCTGTGCCTCAGTTTGCCCTTGCTGCCAGGAAAAAGCTCCTGATACCATAGTTCTTCATCCATGTCCTACTCCTGTAGGAGCTGAGAGTTGGCGAGCTTCAGCCCAGCAGCCTCACCAGTGGGGTTGAAGTGGTTTGGGATGGAGGGTGCAACACTAGCATGGTCCCTCCCACCCCATCTCTGCCATACAACCCCCTGGAGACCCACTCTGGCAGCCTGGCCAAGCAGCACAGAGCAAGGAGCCCACCTGACCATGGTGCTCAGAGCTCCCGAGAGAGATCTGCAGCCCAGCTGCAGTAGAATGTGTCCTTCACCCCCATGAAAGCCACTTTATGCTCCCCCCTTGCCACTGCAGCATTGCAGGTGTCACTAGCTTCACGCCCCACTCTCCATGTTGGTCACCAGGTTTAAACACAAGACAGGTCAACCACCCACTGGGTTTTCTTTTTATTTAACAAAATNAAAGAAAAGAAACTGACACACATAATCATTTCATTGAACAGATCTAGCAGCAAATACCTGAGACTGGTGCAATCACTGCTTGTGCATCCTAAAGCCCAGGCTTTGAGCATGGTGGCAGGCTGTGGGGACCAAGAATAGGGGCAATCTCCCTGAAGAGTGCAACGTCACTGTCCGCTCTGCCACCACCACATCACTGGCTCTGTTTCTACCCAGGCAAGGAAAGGCAGGAGGGGAAATGGTGCAGGGAAGTCAGGGCATGAGAGAAGAAACGCATTTGTCATGCTCTGCCTGAGGACATCTAGGTTGTCCTCAGTGAGGAAGCTGCACTGTACATGGTCAGCAAGGAGCATCTCCATTCCTCCCCTCCATCCTCATACTGTCCCATCCTGGCAGCCAAGGATGCAGGAGGACTGCAAAGGTTCGGGGCTGATGATGGAAACCAAAGGGATAAGACTGCTTCTAGAGATCACAGCCACTGCAAGGGAAGGATGAGACCCCCCCAGACTTGTCTCCCAGAACAGTCCATCTACCGTTTTTCAGGCTGCAAAGGTGGTGGAGGCTCTGGTCCAGAAGCCCCGGCTCAGCCTCACGCAGGTTGCTGGGTCACACCAGAGAGAGAGGGAAGAAGAGAGAGCAGCCAGGGCTCTGCCCAGCCCTGCGCACTGACATGAGTCCTGAGGAGGATTGGCCTTGTGGCTGGAGGTGGAAGCAGGTCAGCTCCATTAGGTTCAGATTCACAGCTGGGAGCCAGCCATGCTCCAGGCACTGGGGCTGGCCATGGGCTTCTTTGGAGACTACTTGCCCTGGGCTTTGGCCTGAGGAAGTGAAAAACCCAGCTGTGATGAGTGTGATCCTCAGGGCAGGAGCCTCCCCAGAGTCTCTTCCACATGGCAGAAGTGGTCACCAAGGGGGCACTTCCCTTGGCCAAGCCATGATGGTGAAGTGGGGACCTGGTGGGGCTTGTAAAGCACCCACCAAACTCACCACAAACCCTCCCCATGAAGATGTATAAGTTGCAAACTACAAGCTTGCAGGGCAGAAGTGTGGGAGAGGTTTCCTCCTGGTGCTATTTGCCATAGCACACATTCAGCTCAGCCCAGGGTGGCTGGGCAGGGGCCAGGGGGATGGGGAGGCGGGGGCAACAGGCCCAGGTCTGCATTACTTTCAGGTGGAAGAAGGATTGCAGAGGAGCCAGACTGGTCCCATTTGGAGGGAGGAGGGAGAGAAGGTATCCATGCCTCAGCAGAGCCTGTCCCAGCTCTGCCCAGCAGCCCAGTCAGACTGGGAAAATCCTGTTTGGTGGTAGATTAACCCACTCCTGGGCTGCCCCCATTCCTGGCCGAGAACCGGAATGACTCTTACCTTCCTGGCAGAGCTGGCATGCAGCTTCTCTTGGAGGCGAATCACCCATGGGGCTTGGAGCGGAGCACAGAGACGTTTGCCCTTTGTGGTGATGAACCTGCCAGGCCCATGGAGAAAAAAAACAAGATGAGCAGGACACCCCAGAGATGTTCAAGCCCAGCTCCAGCTTTCACCCACTGCCTCCCTCACTGCCCTTCTCCTTCTCTACTTTGGGATGACTTTCTTCCCTGACTTTTGTCCCAAGTTTTACCCTCCCAGCAAGTCCTGCTCTGATTGATCCTCTGATCTCCAGATTCTCCTCCACAACCCTGTCTATTCATTCTGTCCCAAACCCAGCTCAACATCCCTCCTCCACTTTGCTCTGTCTGCCTCCCTTCCTCCCCATGGGGCCCATCACTTGGCCATCATCAGCCAGGAGCTCTTGTCCCTCAGCCATCACCACACTAGGGCTCTTACACAGCAGCTGGGATGTTGCAGCCATCCTGCACCAGCTGGAGCCGGTAATCCTGCACTATCCGCCGTGGGATGGGATTCTCGCTTGTCCGCAGGCAGCAGTCAAGGACATTGTTCCCGCCGTGCACTGGAAGAGGAATACACCATGCAGGCTGAGGATGCTCTCCATGGGTCAGCTGTGCCTTCACCCAGCCTCCCTGGAGGGAGAAGCAGCTGCATGGCCACCCTGGAGGAGCAGGGCAGCATATGGTACCACCAGCTATGCCCTCACACACTGACCCTGCTGCACATGCAGGCAGCAGCTTTATTGCTCCCACACCTTGGTGCCAGGAGCCCTTTGCCTCCTTCTGGCAGAGAGCAAAGGAGATGGGAAACAGCAGATTGGCAGAGGCCAACCGCTCTGCATGCCTGGGTCCCTCCTGCACCCCCAGAGCCAGCACCAGTAGCAATAAAAGCAGGACAGGGTCTTTACCCAGCTTCAGGATGCTGCACTAGGGCAGGGGACCTCGGTCACCCTCCAGGCAAATTATGTTAATACCCACCAAGGCTGGCAGTGCCCAGGTGTGCCTGTAACCCCAGGTAGCAAGGTGTGGTGAAAAAGCTCAAAGTGTCAGGGACCCCCAGCTCCCCGCAGAGTGCCTGGTGTCACCCACTCAGACACCTGTGACCTGTGCAGAACCTGTGTCCAACACTAGCAGTTCCTCAAACACAAACTCTTCCCTAACACACACCTGCCTTCCATCCCACGCCTAGCCCTGCCACTTTACCCCCAGGCTGCCCCAGGCCAAAGGGTGCCAGGGATGCTCTCTCTGGTGCACTGGGGCTAATGGGACCAAGGTGATCCCAGCCCAGTGTGCACAGGCTGGGCTAGGGCACTGGGAGGCAGGATTGCTCCACTGCCTTTCCCAAGCACAACTTTCCAGCACCAGTGCCCTGCAGGCTCCTGCCTGGACTTTGGGCAGGTCAGAGTACCTCTGGGACAGGTTACAAGCAGAGGACACAGGAAGGCTGTGACAGAGCCTCAGCCATGGGTCCCTCTACACATCTGCTGGAAATGCAAAAAAAGAGCAAGAAACTGGATCCTCTCCCTTCCACAAGAAAGGCAGCCACAGGGGTTCCCTCTTACCTTTCAGGATACACCCCAGGACCAGGAGACTGAGGCAGAGGAGACAGAGCCGCTGCATTTTGCTGCTGAGTCTGGCAGATGATGAGGCTGGAGATGACAGTGCTCCGGGCAGGAGAGGTGAGCTCCACACAGCTTCTTTGCACTCTGCTGCTGGTGCTCCACGCTGCCTATTTATCCTTCCAGCTCGTGGCTTTCACTTTCTTTTGGAGAAGAGGGGTGGGAAGTTGCAACAAGTCTTGCCACAGGCTGGATTTTAATCTTTGAGCAGTTCCCGAATATCTGGACAGCCTTCCCTGCAGCCAGCTGCTCCACGGTCCCAGAGCCAAACACCCTCCTGCCCTTTCCAGCACCCAGGCCACCAGGGCTGCTACTCAGGGGTAGAGCAGCTCCAGGGTCCCTTCACCCTGCCAAAGCACTTGGGCAAGCACATGGCGAGTCCCATCCCATGCATTTCCCAGTCCCTTCTCTGAGACATCTCTGGGACATTCACATTAGATACCACATAGCCTCAGCCCAGAGATGCTGGGGTTAGAACTTGCCTCAGCTCCATTTTTTTGGGTCTATATCAGTACTGGGGTGATGCCTGACTCATTCCAAGCCCCACTATCTAGTCACAGGAGCCTGCCCTCCCCAGTGCCTGCACTGGGAGGCACATCTGAAAAAACTGGTGGATGGAGGAGAGCCCAGCCAGCATACTCCACTCCAGGGCTGGAAACCAACATGCAGAAAGGCAACCTGGTTTCCAGGTGTCCCAGCAAACAGGCCCATGGTCCAAAGGCAGCTACAGAGCTTCCTGGAAACGGGTTTTCTTGTCAGAAGAGCAGAAATCCCCCACAGAGGCTGTGTACACCACACGGTGTGCCAGCATCTCACCAGCTGCATGGGCACTGCAAGAAGTGAAAACCAGCACTCCCCCTACAAAACTCCCCTCACAGGGGCACAGGGATGGGGGCTGTTTCTCCTTGGCATGGTGGCTCACCACCGTGACAGTGTCACCTGGGATGATGCCCCTTAACCAGGGGCTTCAGCCCTGACAGGTACCATGTAGGATGCTGAGAGCAGTGGGGCTGTGCAGCAGCTGCCTTGCAGGGGCTTGGAGAGACACCAGAGCCAGGCTTTTCTTGGAGAGGGACAGGATGAAAGTCAATGGCACTAGTCGGACCCAGGGAAATGCCCATAGATAATAGGAGAAATATTTCCCCAGAGAGGTGAACAAATCCTGGAAAGGGACCTCCATCCATCCACCTTCTCCCTTGTTCCAGTTTTGGCCTGTTCTAGCACCTCTCCACATCTCCTGGTGGAGAGGACTGTACAGGCCCTCCACAGGGACAAATATCTACCTGGGGAAAAGACATGGGGCTGGGACCCTGAGGACCACAATGGGTCTCTCTGCTTCTCTCAGCAGTAGGAGACAGTGAACTCTGTCCTGTCTCCACCCCACAGAACGAAGCAAGAGAAGCCTCCAACCGCTGGTCAAGGTGCTCCTTCCCTGGACTGACACCACTCTTGTGCATGGGGTTGGTCTCCTCCATCAGGAGATCATCGCCTCTGGCTGCTGCTGTGCCCCAGCAAGCTTGTGCCTTGCTGAAGGGATTAGGCAGGGGCTGGCGAGCAGGATGAGCAGAACAAATAGGATGTGTCAGCTTAACTTCAGTCAGCACCTGCCTTCTTCTAGCACTCACAAACTATTAGAGAGAAATCTTGGCTAGCACAAGGGGAATTTAGGTGGTGGAGGATTAGCATCAGTCATCAGCCCCATCCTCCCTGCAAGTCTGGTGCAGGCTGGCTCTGGGACCTGATCTCCACTTGATCTTGCCCAGAGCACTGCCAAAGAGATGCCACAGTAGGGAGGATGACAGCTCCTGGCTCCTGGTGGCCAGACCTCTAGGAGCAACAGCTCCTAATCCAGAACAGCTCCTCCCTGGGGGCTGGCCTGATGGGATAGAGCACCTTGCAAAGGAGGGACCCCAAGAGCAGAGCCCTAACCCACCAGCAAATGGTGCTGGGGTTGCTGCCCAACTGCAAACCCTTGCCTCCTTGCACATTTGGTGGGTTTGGCAGCTACCAGAGCATGCCCGAGGACTGTCAATGGGTGATGGGGGTCCCATCTGGGTGCTGGTCCCCACAGCAAAGGCCAGGGCTGGGGGAGGGAGAGGGGGGCAGTGGTGTGGAGAGGAGGAGGGGGCAGCCACCTTTCCTGTCACAAGGAGCTCCCACCCGCTGCTGGCTCCACACCGAAAAGAGTATGTCCGATGTTGGGAATAGATCCTTCTGGGGATACCTTAACCACCTCTGGCTGCAGGTGGCCCCCTGCCCTAAAGCTGCCAACAGTCCTTGCCGACACATGGTTAGGAAAGAGTGGCTCTGCCTCCCCTCAGCAGCTGTCTGGGTTCCAAGTAGGTGAAAGCACAGCTGCTCCAGTTGCCTCTGCTCCCCAGAAAAGGCTCAGGAGAGTGAGGAAAGGGGCTTTCCATTCGTGTTGTGAAAGGGGAATGTGACGGGTTTCCCCCCCTCCACCAGGGTGAGTGGGATTTCTAAGAAGAGAGTGGTCATCTCTGGAGTGTATCCCTGTGGCATACAGAGAGGTCACCCCATCCCCCTCACAGAGCTTTGGGGACCAGATGGGAAAGAGGGGAGATTTTGGGCATCCAGGCTCTTCAGAGGCACACACAGGTGGGGAATAGGCAGGGAATTTGGTGTGATTTGGGAAGAGAGGAGAGCATCGTGTGTGCTGACCCATTTAAGCCTCAATCAGAGCAATTTAGGTGTTGGAGCTCCAGCCCTGAGGACACCACAAGCAATGCAAACCATCCCTGAACACTCATCCCTGCAGAAGCCTCAATAATGCAATTGTTAATTAAAGTTGAAACTGTGCATGGGGGAGGATACCCATGGGAAATTCAACCCATCAAAATGTAAATGGACCATGTGAGTATCACCTCCATCCCCAGGCTCTCCTCAAGGAGTACCAGCCATGCTGCCACCCTCATGGAGACTGAGGCATCTCCCAGGGTGACTGCTCCCTGCCAGACTCATGGGCTCCGGCACACTCCCTGGGGTGATTTGTGGTGCTCTGTTTCCCACCTCTAAGCCACAGAGCTGGAAAGGGCAAAGGGGGAATTTCAGCAAATTCCAGGCACAGCAAGTCCCTGGGGCAGGATCTAGCCTGGCTGCATTTACCTCATTGGGAAATACTGGGCAGACATTGCAGCTATTTCAATTTCCTTTGCATCTCCCAGCATCAGGAAGCCTCCTGCACAGTTCCCATTGCCGTCCCTGTCCTGGTGTGGCATGGGGACTGCAGCAACCACCAGACCATGGGGCTCAGGGACACACTGGATCTCCTCTAGCTGTGGGAACCTGGTCAATCTGATTTAAATGGAGTTAAGGGGGGAAAATAAAAGGGCAAGCCATGACTTTGCCCAGGGGGAGCAAAGATGGTCCTGAGGATCTGGCTAAGAGGGATGCAGAAGGTGCCAATTTCTGCTCTGTTAGAGCCCATCTGTCCCTAACATTCTTTGCCTTCAGCACCATTGACGTTAAGGTCACTGTAGGCAAAGGGCAGCAGAGCCAAGACCTTTCAGCTGAGTCCCACTCAACCTCCTCAGGTGAGCACCCATCTCCCAGAGTCCCTGGAACACTTGTGTCCCTCAGCATCATCTTCAGGGTGTGCAGTTTCCCAGCCAGGTCCTTCCTGCAAATGTCTTTGGACATGCTGTGATGGCACTGAAATGGCAGTGGCCAGGTGGGATGCCTCCAGCCCTGGCTCCCTGCTGTCAGGCCACCTGTCCTCCTCACTGCAGTTTCTTCAGTAGTTTCAGGAGGAAACCATTCCCCCCAAGACGGCTGAGGAACAGCATGGAGACCTATGTGAAAAGCAGCCCATCAGCAATCTCCTTGTCATCTCCCATGACTCTTGGCAGGAAGCATGCCCAAAGAGGCTGCACCCTAACCTCATCTGAGGACAGATCTAAAAGCGCATAGGATGGATCAAAAGCCCTGAAGGCTGCTCTCTTTCACTGCTCTCTTTGTTCTTAGGCTGACACTGGGCAGAGGAGGTGGTGGGGTTCTCAGTCTCTTGCAGTTCTGGGTTGGCCCCACTGCAGAACACCCTCAGGGGAATGCAGATGCTCCTCTATGACCCCTCGGAGACCTGCAGACCAGGAGCAGGTCTGCAATCCCCAGCAGGATGGGAGGCAAGCGGACGGATGTGGGGGTCTGGGCAAGTGGAAGGAGGACACACCAAAGCTAAGGGGCTCCAGCCAGCAAAACAGAGGATGGGGGGAGGAGAGCACTTGGGAACTACCTGTAGGCAAAAAACGGGTTGAGAAGAGGCTCTGAGCTGTGGAATTCTAGGACAGGATAAGTGTCAAGGAATGCCTGGGATTGGAAATACCTTGGAGCGGGAAAAGTGGGAGTCCCTGTCACTCTCCAGCTCCTTCTCCACCTCCTCTCAACTCTCAACATCATGAGCAGAGCCCAGGAGAGTAATGTTGGTGAAGAGAACACCAAAAAAACACCTTGAAATTTCGGTTGGAAACCACAGGCCCCTTGAACAGCCACGTGGCCCTAGGAACAGCCCCAGAGAGCTGCTGCAGGGTAGCCAGGTCCTGCTCCTTGGGGAGGGCACAGGGCAGAGGGATGGACCTAGCACCCGAGTCTCCAGGTGAGCCACACTGGAGCTCAGCCTGACATCGCAGCCCAGCATGTTCCACCACTGGCACAAGCCTGGAGCATCATCTGTGTTGGTTAATGACTTGAGCTAATCATTTGGCCTGGGTTCAAGACTTCCCTTTTCTTGGCTGCACTCTGTGGTTTCTGTCTTGCCTGGTTACTTTTTGCTGTCACTGGAGCCTCTCCGCTCCAGGGTGGCCCAGCTCTCCCAACTTTTCATTCTGCTTGACAGGGTTTCAGCTTTCCTGCCTTACCTGCAGAATGTCTAGGGGGACATTTACCTCTCTCGCACACCCCAGCACATGCCGCATCAACGTCGCTGTGCCTTTGCACGAGGGGCGAAGCGGCAGGTTTGCTCTGCTATGGATACAGCAGGACGAATCCTCTTCTGCTGCACCATCTTGGAGCATCTTCTTTACATCTCTTGTCTCGGCCGGGGTCCGTTGATTCAGCTTCTCTGTGAGGAAGGGGTTTGGGGCCCTGCTGTGCCCTCCAGATCTCAGCTCACTGCCTCTCCTTCCAGTCTCTGGCTGGGAATCTCCTCGGAGGGGTTTTCCCCACAGCCACCTGCCTCCCCGACACCTTATTTGCCTTAAAAGCGGCAAGGAAAGCTGGAAGCAGTGTGCAAATGCCATGCGTGTGCAGGCACGGGCACACATGGGGCTGCATTTGTGCACCTGTGTCAGTGCTCACATGTGCACAGGTACCAGTGCCCAAACTGGGGACAAACTCCATCGCTCTTCCACAAGCCCTGCTTTTAAGGTAACAGTTAGGGAAAATTAGAGCACTCCTATGCACATGTGGGCCTAAGGTCCACCTAGCATCTGCAGGGACAAAACCCAACCATGTGGTATCCACAGAGACAGCAGGATGTATTTCACGTGCGGGTCACCCCAGCCTCCGCTGAGGTTTCACTGTTTGCGGTTGCATACATATTTGGCAGGGCCTCGTTTCTAGGGGGTTTTTGCAATTGTTTCACAATCCTCTGACACTGTGACCCACTCAGCAAGGAGTCCCACAGAAGGCAGGGATGAAGCACATCTCCAGCAAAGGCCAGGCTGCCTCCAGCCCTCCCACGACAGCCCCGGCTGGCTCCCGGTACGCGGGTGCTGGTTCCCAGGCTCCCAGAAAAGACCAGTCCAGAACACTGCCTCATTAAGAACTCAATTAAATGTTGTTTTCCCAAAGAAGCCGGGAGCACAGAGCCTCTGCCTTGACCAAGCAGTTCTTGTGCAGGGCCAGAAACGGAGGGATGGGCTCAGCCCGTGAGCAGAGAACACCCTGTACAAAGCCTCTTTGTGCCCCTCAATTTGCTGGCATCTTGGGACCTCTCAGTGGAGGTCCCAGCTCCTGCACCCCAGGGACACAGCACCTGAGGGTGGGGGGAGCTCCAAAAAGCCAGCCCCGGGGGGGATGACAATGTGTGAAGCAGGAGAGCAGCCCCTCCATGCAGCCCTTCCCACCCCACCACAGCCCATCACAACAGCCAGAAGGAGCAAGTTTGGTTGTAAAGGATATATTTTATTGCCTCGCATCCTGTCCAAAAGCCAGGCTGGCAGATGGCCACTTGCTCCCACATGGAGGGGAGGGCAGCACAGAGCCAGCTCAGCGCCTGGCCCCTACTCAGGGCCGGTATCTTGGACTTCACAGTTTCTTTACACAGCCTTAAAATAATAAATCTAAATGCCCGCCTAATAAAGCAAACAAGGCAGATAAATGTTCTTGATAGAAGCACACAGTTGCAAGCTTTACTCCAGCCAACACACAGCCTTTGCTGATACTGTTAAGCCTTGCAAATCCTATTACTGCAATTATATGACTTAATAGACCTTTACTGACCAAAGTCCACGTCTGAAGTTTCTGCAAGCAGATAGCACTGCAGCTGCGGCACAGCGTTCCAACTAGCTCCTTCTTAGCACATGGGAGGGGGTTAGCAAGCACATTGGAGATGCCATTTCCCCACAGGCCTTTTCCCAGGAATCTGTCCCCCATCTACTTGATGTCTCACCTTATGGTATCCCCGGATCAGTGACTTCCCATTTTCATAAAGATTTGGGGTAGAGCTGCTCTCAAACGGCTGCAGCGTGTCTGCGATGAATTTTGCAAAGTCTTCTATTTCACCACCTGCACAGCCTCACATGCAATTTTCAATATGTGAGCTCTTCAGACTTGGGAAGAAGATATATGAGAGCTTCTTTTTTTCTTTTCTTTTCTTTTCTTTTCTTTTCTTTTCTTTTTTTTTTTTTATTTTTTTCTAGAAAATTAAGCAT
>VXBJ01005448.1:23588-39762 GCA_013400055.1 Nycticryphes semicollaris | reverse complement strand
CTTGTTCCCAGCTGCCCATGACAGCACAGGGGGCCAGGGGGGGGGCACACTGGAGACAGGGCCCCCATCATGGCTAGATGAGTTTGTAGACTCATGTTTCTTATCCGGTCCCACAACCTGCCACTACCTGCTCATTGCTTGCCTGTTTTTTCCCCACACAGGGACCCTGGCGAGTGGCCAAGCCATTAAGGAAACCCAGGAGTCAATCTGTTCTCCTTTCCCATCTCATGCTTTGCTCCCGAGCCAAGTCACCCACCCCATGCAGGTGAGAAGGGGCTCAGAGTGACCCCGCATCCCCGCTCCCTGAGAACCAATCCCTGTCCAGCTGCCTTGGGGGCCTCTCCAAAGAGCTGAACACATCTGATGTGCATGGGCTGGACTGCAAATGGGGCTGGGCGAGGTAGCGCAGCCCACCATGCTTTGGTGCTGATGCTAAATTGTGAGGATGCGTGTGGACTTTTACCAGCTGAAGGAACAGGTTGATGGGAGCCTCTCCAGGTTCAACACAGACAAAACGTGAAGTCCAACAGGTGGGACAGTGTGACCCCATGCAGCTAGACAGGTTGGGCATGGCTGGCAAGATGGGGGCTAGGCAGAAGTGGATGCAGAGGAGCAGAATAAGAGCCCTTCTGGCACTCTGGTGTGGCAAAGGCCACCCAAAGAGATGGTGACAAAGCCCTGAGCAACTGACACACTGGTCATGTTCTGAGCAGGGGATGGTCAAAGACCTCTGCACTTCTATGCCATTGCCAGGACGTGGTCTGAAAGAGATCAAGGGTGGAGGTTTCACAAGCACTTTGGGCAACCTGTTCCAGTGCTTGAAGTGTTCTCATGTTGAAAACATTTTCCCCACTACTTAATTGGAATTTCCCTTGATGCATCCTGTGTCACTGCCTCTCTCCCTGCCCTATGGTCCCTCTGAGAAGACCTGGGCACCAGTGTCTTTCCATCTGCCCGGGGCAACCAGCAAAGAGCCCCCTTTTGCCATCCCATCCCCAGCTTCACCACTCCACCACTCATGGCCCCTCTTTGCCTGCCCTGGCCTCCAGGTCTTTGGCCAGCCCTGCTCCCACTGCTTGGTCACCCATGTCCCAGGAGCCCCAGTGGGACGCAGAGTGCGATGGTGTCTCCCTGACACTTGTGGGGACCAAGCCCCTTCCCCAGCCCCACTGTCTGGCACCCTGGGGTGCATCCCCAGGACTTTTCACTGGTTCCTGATAAGGACCCTCATAAACAGTTATCAATGGCAATGAGTAACCCAGGGGGAGACCAAAGTCCTGACTGTTGTAGGAAACAGAGCCATGATAACATGCCCAGGCACTTGCCCCCATTATTATCGAGGGGTCAATCAGTGCTGACACGATGGTGCGGGGGCTCACCAATATCTGCCCTGCATCCCTCTCTTAGTCAAAGAGACCAGCAAGCTGCAGTGGCTTGTTGCCTTCCTTAGGGATAAGGTGGGTGCCTGGGGCATCCAAGGCTGCAGTCCTGTGGCTTTCCCCATCATCTGTGCAGAAGAGAAAGGGAAATTCCATGCTGGGGGTACCCATGTTCCCAGTGCCTGTATGGGGAGAGACGGTGCCCCATGCAGCTGCTGAGGTCGATGTGGTCACTGGCAGCAGCTCTTGGGACATGGGGCAGGCATGGGCCATGGGCAGTAGTGGGTTGCCCATGGAGGCATCTTCCCAGGATGGCTGATAGCATGGAGAACTGGTGCTTGGAGGCATCCTGTGTGCTGTCCCCAAAGCACAAGTGACATCAGGACAGGGCAGGAAAAGGAGAGCCACGCTGGCTTTTACTGCCTTTCTAGCCTTTATTTGTGCGGCCTCTCCAGGCAGCAACCTCCACCTGAGCCCCTGGATGAACAGTTGCCCTTAGCACATCTGGCACAGTGCCTCACTACAGATCAGCTTGCAGGAGAAGCTTGGGAAGCACTCATCCCATAGCCATCCACCCTGGTGAAACATCTCCAAGAGACTATGTAGTATGAGGACAAGGGATGTGAGGAAGAGTACACATGTCACAGGTTGCTCCCAGCATGGACTGGTCTGGCACAGGGCTCCCTCCACTCCTGAAAGAGCCCAGGAGAGCTCTGTGGTCCCAGCATGGAGCCCATCTCCCTTCCTTGCCCAGTCCCAGCCCCAGCCGTAGCAGCAGGCGCCTGGAAAGCCCCTGGCTCTCTGCATGTTTTCAATGCTCTGCAGCAGCATCCTCTGGCCAGATGCCTGTCCCAAATATGGTCTGAGCTGTTAAGGAGGGTCAGGGCACATGTTCCCTTTACAGGCATTGATCTTTGGCAAGACTGTAGTTGCTGCAATTTGTACCCTGAAAAAGGTAGCTGGCTGAGCAGACCCCCACTACCATCCCACCACTCAGGGAAGGTGGATTGGAGAGGACCAAGGAGGGAACAAATGAAGGGCAGAGGTTCTTGGCCATTGCTCTGCCTGAGCAACACAGATGCACCTGCATGCCCAACCAGCATCACCCTGTGGAAACTGGCATGGAGGTCTGTGCCCATCGTCCCTCCTGCCTCCCTTCCCTCAGAGACCCTCAGTTCACTCCTTCCTCTCCAGGTGCTTTGCTCTGTCACCTGTGACCCCAGCCCAGGGAGAAAGCAGGGAGCTTCTAGCAATGAGAGAGGAGTGAGCATCCCTGTTTGCAGGGGGAGTCACAAGGCAGACTGAACTTTTGGGATACAGAGGAGCTGTTGGTTGTGAGGTGTCTGAGTAAGGCTTTTTGGGGCTCTCCAACGTCAGCAGCCTCCCTGACCAGGCAGTGTCTTGCACGCACTCACAAAAATACATTTCTCAGCAGCTTGGGCTCCTGCAGCCACCAGCATTTTCTCAGAGCTCAGAGATGCAGGATGGAGGCAGACACCAGGACAGGGTCATAACCAGGCAGAGTGCCCCTCTGCGGTGTCTACAGCTACAAAGAACCTTTTTCTGGCCCTAGAATCCGTGTCAGGCACTGTACAGAGTCTTTGCAACAGGGTTTCTTGCAATGGTGTCTCTGGTTCCCACCACACTCGGGCAGCCCAGATACCACTCTCTGTGTACCCCAGTGGTGGAGTAAAGGGTGTCCCAGGCAGAGACCATGGTGTCCCTGCACACTGACTGTGCAAAAGCAGTGGGACCATAGCAAAGGTCACCAAACTGCCTTGCTTGTGAGTCTTCCCCAGGCAGTGAAACCACTGTGGCAGCTTTAGAAAATCACTCAAGCCCCCATCCTGAGTGCTTCCCATGTTTGCACCCAGCACCAGACCCTGGAGTTTGCCTGTGAATTACTTCCCTGGCTTCCAGCATCTCAGTTTCCTGGCATCTCACCCCATAATGCCAGGAGATCTTCTCTCAGCTGACCACTCAGCCCTCTGCTCACCCAGACCCAGGCAAAAGCCCCAGCTCTGTCCCACTTAACCAGACAGCAGGGTCTGCTCCCCGAGTACCAGGAGCAGAGGCTCCTCGAGTACACACACGGGCCGAAGGCATTGAGGGGAACCAACCAGGGGGCTGGGAATTTCCAAATCCTTCTGGATGCTGCCTCCAAGTTAAAGTCACTGCTAACAGGAACAGGGTCGTGCATCTCAGCTCAACCCGCCGACCAGCAAATTCCTTCCTGTAGAGGCCCCAGTTCCCAGGACCCGGCACAGAGGTAGTTTGCAGAGCCCAGTATGGAAAGCCCCCGTGGCTGGGAAGGGGAGTGGGCTGCCTGCCAGGCACACCGTATAGAAATGCCATATAGTGAAACGGTCCTTGGGAAGTGGGGAAGAATTGCTGGAAGCCAGCAGCACAGGAGGCAGGCAGGCTCCCTCGCTGACTGCCACGCCGTACCCAAGGCATTCGGAGAGAGTGATGGGAAGAGCGGGATGAATGCAAGATGCTGGGAAAGGCACGGACGCAACTCCCTGAGATTCCCCTCCCCACACACGGCTGCTGGAGCTGGTTGGGCTTGGAGATGATCTCCAACCACGAGAAGTTTGCCCTGCACTCCCCAGGTGGAAATTTGGTTTTCCAGCTGATTGTGGGTGCAAGGAGTTAACCCTTTGGTTGCTGGCATGCCTGCAGAGTGGCTCAGACACTCTGGGGCAAGGCAGACTAGCTGCTGGGAAATATTCAGGGGGGATGGGGAAGGGGTTGAGAGGGACCCAAGTGGGTCCTATACCATGGAAAGATGCCCTTCCCTCCAGCTTCCTCTGCCTGATGTTCAGTGCGGCCCATAGTGCTCCCTCAGACTGAAATGCAAGGAGACAGGCAGAATCTGTGCTGTCTCCCTGTGAAAAGCACCTGGTGAGGGTTGCTCAGCTCTCAGCCCTCCTGGTCCAGGCATTACCCAACACACATGATCATTTTTGAGCCCTTGTGAGTGTGCCCATTTGTCACTGTGTCACCAGGAAATACATTCATTGCTGAAAGGGGTGATGGTGCAGAGCCTGTCCCTCTATGGCATGGCAGAGACCTCCATGGGATGGCCAAGGTTCATGGTGGAAAGAGGACACTCCTGCTCTTGGCAGGGACGCTAAGCCAGAGAGCAGCTGACGCTGCAGGGAAGAGGGGGTCAACAGGAGTTTGTATAACCCTCAAAAAACTGGGCACCTCTCAGCTATGCCACCAACCACAGGCTCAGCCCTCCCTCTTCCATCAAGAAGCACATCAGTCCTCCATCCAGAAATACCGTGGTTCATCATTTCATGGCATGAAACTTAGTGGAAACTGCTGGCTCACACCCAGCCTTCGCTGAAAGTGGAGATGTAGCAAGTCATCAATCTTCTCATGGCAAAGTGAGCAGCAGCCCCCAAAGCAAAGCTCGGTGTGCATGCCAGCCAAGCCAGGAGCTCTGCACCTTTCAGAAGGGGTGGGCTGGCTGGGCTCTGCCCAGGCTAGGAATATGCACACACGTACGCTTTGTGCGAAGGCACCGTCCCGGTGTGTGAATTTGGAGAAACTTGAGATTCTGCTGGGGGAAAAAAAAAATAAAACAGTTGGCAGAGTGTTGCTGGAGATGTTGGAGAGGGAGATGTTCCTTCTCCATCTCGCTGCGGAGAGATGTCAGGCTTCCTACTTGACATCAGGCAGAGCCGTGGTGCAGACGCCTGGTGTCCACCCAGCAGCCCATTCTGCCCCACGCTTCTGGCAGGAGCTCAGCTCCACGGGCTGGAGAGGCAGGATCCAGCTTCCAGAGCAAACAGGAGCTGACATATGTGGCAAGCTCGTCAGAAGCGGGAAATGGAAACAGAGAAATTAAAGACAGATGAAGGGAAAAGAAGCAAAACATCGAGAAGGCTCTGGAGACTTTGCAGAGGACATTGGAGTAACATGTAAACTAGGAACTGGACACCCTTCAGCCAAGACGCCAGGGAAGGGCTCTGCTCCCAGTAATGGCTCAGCTGCTCAAATCAGGGAAGCAGCCACCCAATGCCCAGGCAGCTGTGGAAGACACAAAAGGCTGAAAGAAAGGAAAGAGAAAGGAGATGAAGCTCCATGGGTCAAAGAGCTGCCAGGCGCTGACACTAAGCAGAGGCCTGCCACGTTGCTTTGCCAGGTTCACAGGTCACAAGCAGCTGGACTTGGCATCAGAGGAAGCACCAGTGGCCAAAAGGGACATTCAAATAGTCCAGCCGAGCCCTTCCCAGCAGCCTGCATGGAAAGGAAACAGCTGCTGGAAGGGAAGGAAAAGAAAGGTCTGGGGGATCTCCAGGAGCCCTGCTCCACACTGGGCAGGTCTCATCCTGCCCGGATATAATTAAAAGATAGGAAGAAGTTATACACTCCACACATAAACATACCTGGTTATAACAAGTAATTCAGAGCAACAGGCAGAGCTGTCAAAACCCTGAAGTAGCCAACTCCACCATAGAGGCAACACTTGAAGACATGAGGAGTGACCTGAGGGTCGTTTTGGCACCCAGGCAGACAGGAGTAATGAGAAAGGGGGATGTCCTGCAGGGCCAGAAGCCGGGAGACCCCCCAGCAGCATCCTCCTGGAAAAGCCCTGCAGAACTGCACAACTTGCAATGGCAGCTCTGGGAAAGTCAGAGAGACAGTTTGCAAGGATCTCTTGGAGGGGGCCCTGGCTCAGGCACCAGAAGAAAGGGGAGACACGCCACCATACCCACTGACAGGTCCCATCCCAATGCCTGGACAGCAAAGCAGACTGTGCACATTGCAAAGGCCTGGAGGAGCTCAGGGTTGCCAAGACAAGACTGAGCCCAGACCCTGTCCTGTGTCCCCCAGAAGTGACTGACTGTGGTTGCAGTCACAAAGGGGAATTTGCGCTCACTCCTAAGACTACCATGAATTCCCATCTGTACATGGTTCCATTCCAGGCTCAAAGTTGAGAGCTGCCAGCATTGTAAAACCCCCTATGGCTGTACCAAGGTAAGGTTAGTCAAGAAAGAGGTTTACAAGACCAGTTGATACGGTTGNTCCCACAGATTTCCAGATACAAAACACTCTCTGCCTGTTCGCAACTCTTCCCACTTCCTTCAGAACATTATTAGACTGAAGCCTGACACTGAGTTGGGCAGGAGGTGTCCCAACAACAACTCACAGCAGTGGTTTCACCCTCCCATCATGTCCCAGGGGCAGCACAGTTTTAACTTAAAAATAGGCTGCTCTGCTGTTGTGGGTTCACCTCAGTAAACAGTTAAACCTCTATCTTGCTCACTCCCTTTACCACCTGGGATGGGGGAGAGAATCAGAAGGGTAAAAGTGAGAAAACTTGTGTCTCGAGATAAAATACAATTTTAATAGATAAAACAAAAGCTGCATGCACAAGCAGAGCAAAATAATGAATAAATTCACTACTTCCAGTTGGCAGGCAGAGGTCTAGCTACTTCCAGAAAAGCCTTCATCATGCTAAGGAAGTAAATACCTCGATTGTGGGTAGATGGGAAGGCGAATGTTGTAACTCCAAACTTGCCCCCTTTCTCCTTCTTTCCCCCAGGTTTTACTGCTGAGCTCAATACCATATAGCAGGGGATATCTCCTTTGGTCAGCTGAGTTCAGCTGGCCCACCTGGGTCCCCTCCCAATTTCTCATGTATTCCCAGCCTGCAGAAAAGGCCCTGAGACTTTGCAAACATTGTTCAGCAATAATTAACACACCCTTGTGTTATCAACACTGTTTTGGTCACAATTCCAAAGCACAGCTCCGTATGAGCTAACATGAAGAAAATTTACTCTACCCCAGACAAAACCAGTGCAATCTCCACTCCTTATTCAATGCCACTTATGTTGTGCTCAGGCCCCACACCATCCAATACATCCTCATCAACCACCACCCTCCCTGTCATCCTTTGATTTATACACAGATATAGTGCCGTTAGTCCATGGGCCAAACCTGTAAAAACTCCATTAAATGTCCATTGAGTTCATTTAGTCTATGATTTTGGGGTCCATCTAACAGGGTGGTCACTCGAACAGGAGAAGTGGTGTGTTGTGTGGAGTTACTGGGCACCAAAGCCAGCTCAGGTGCAGTCACTTGCACTACTTCTTGAGAGGCCCATCCTCCATTGGTTCAGGTGGTTCCTGCTGTAGTAATTCCTATAACATGCAGCTTAAATTATGGGTTATAACCATGTAAAAGTATATCCACTACAATCTCCACCCCTGGTCGCTATGGAATAGGCTATGGGACTTAACACTATAATTAACTCTTCCCCTTGCCCCTGCTCTGCTGTAAATTTATCCATGGGCCGCAATCCCTTGAGGGGAGAACCTGCTCTGGCATGGCCTTATCTGTGGGCTGCAATCTCCAAGGGTGTTCTTGCTCCAGTGTGGTATTATCCGTGGGCCATAGTCTCTACAGGGGTATACCTGCTGTGGTGTGGACTTACTCACAGCCACAGATGCTTTGACGTGTTCCAGCATGGCCATATCCACAGCCACAAAGGCTTCAACATGTACGTGCTGCAACATGGGAATATCCACAGCCCTGGAGAACTTGGGGTGTACCTGCTTCCACGTAGACTCCTCCACAGGTCCCAGTGCTTTCGACTCCAGTTCACACCAGCCTGCCCAGTACAGCAGAACACGAACCGCAGCAATGTCTTGGCCATCTGCCAGCCCAGGCACATGGCTATTGCTGTTATCAAGATGCTCCCAGGCCCAGCAGAGTAAGACGGTAAGCGCTACGGCAAGCAACAGAAGCAAAAAGCAGCTACTAGCAAACACTAGACTCCAATAAAGGCCAACAAGCCTCATGGCAAGCACAGGAGCCTGCCAATTAGCAGCTAAACAGCTGTAACAGCTGTAAGTTTGGTCTAGCACATTCCAAGCAAATCTTTCATTATCGCAAACCTTTCAAGCACCACACTGGGTGCCAAAACCAGTACATCTGCGTATCCCACATGAACACCTTCTTATTCCCTGGTTAGAGTTTCACCAGCCCTCTCCAGCTCTGTCCATGATACTGTGGAAGCCCCAGGTGGGATCACTACAAACACAAACTGCAAGAGCCAACCTTCCTCTGCTGCTGAGGCCAAAACATGTTATTCAGGGACCTTTATTTTGACAGGCATGAAGGACAGAAGCAATGGTTATGTTCATCTTGTCTGACCACAAGCCAGGAGCTATCATCGACTGAGCCCACTGTCATGATCGATCAGGTCAATTCCTTTTCTGTAATCACAACCGAGATAGCCCTGCTGTCCATCAGTATGTCCGGTCTCAGTAGCTTTAGCAGCCAAAATAACCTCTACTTACAAAATGTGAGGCGGGCACAAACGCCAGGGAATAACAAACCCGACATTGGAGTTGATGTACCCTTGTGCACACGTATGTCAGCAGCCAACTACTGACACCATGCAGTTCTGGAGTCAAACTTTCAGACAAAAAAAGAATAGGATAAGGCTTTGAAAAAAGGATCAGGAGGGATACAGCTCATATCCGAGCCAGAACTTCCCTTATGCCACTGAGAATTTTTAACAGATGTCTCTAATGAGGCAGGAAACTGGTCTGTGGCTTTCACAGGCACCCAAAAACGTAGTGTCCTAGCGGATTTGCTCCACAACAGTACCCATCAGACACATTTACTGACTCAAAGCTGCAGGGCTAGACCAGAGAGCAGTAAGCAGTTCTCCATCACTCTAGTTGTCCATGGCCAAGAGTTTGTTCCCCACAGTATTTGTGATGATGAGCTCTCTCACGTTTACAACATCCAGTTTCTATGAGGAACACCCCACAAAACAAGAAATATCAGAAACATCCTCCATCCAATACATCACAAGGAAATCCTACAATGTGCAGGAGGGACTCGGGCTTTCCCAGGGATGAAGAACTGGTGGCAGTTGTGGAGACTGGGAAGCATTTGCAAAGCCCCAGACAACTGGCTGCTCCAGGGACACCATTGCATCAGAGCTGAGGATGAACGTGGCCAAAGTATCCATGGTTCCTCTGTGCTCCCAAATCATGAGCTGCTTCTCACTCCACAAGACTGAGTTGCCTTGGAAAAGAATCTTGGCCAAGAAACAGTGAAGAAGCTGGCATCTCTAGTGGAGAAGAGCCCAAACTCTTCCTCCCTGACCTGGGGAGGAGATAAATGAGCAATCTGCCTTGGCCCATCTGGTACTTCCCACAACCCAGAGCTACTCTGTCCCGATGGGCTGGTGTGTCTTTTCTCCATCCTTGCGATGTGTCTTCAGAGCTTTGGCAGGAGGATGCTGCCGGGAGGTCTCCCAGCTTCTGGCCCTGCAGCTCTCCCCTCACTGTAAACAGCCGTCTTGCCTGATCCCCAGCCCCAAAGGGAATTTCCAACCCCTTGCACTGCTCCAAACCCATCACATACTGCCTGCAGCCACCCGCCCAACCAAAGAGTTTAGATGCTTGCTGGCCGACCGGCTGCGGCATCTCAAGCAGAGCACCACCTCCAAGCACTGGTTTCCTCGTACTCTGGCGGCTGCCTCTTGTCTTCTGCCTCCCTTTAGAGACCAATTCAAAGTGACACATGAGGCCTTTTGCCCTTTGTGAAGGGTGACGGAGACGGTCCTAACAGAGCCGGGGTTGTTGTAGCCTATAGAACATCTCTCTGCACTGAAAGCAGATCTGCCTCTGATGGCCCAGCTCTTGGGTGGCTTTTCCACATAACCATGGAGCCCTGTTCTGTGTGCACTCAGAAGGTCCAGCTCCCCATTATAGGATGCTGGGTCCCAGGACTCCCACCCCTGTCTCCCCCAATGGGTCCTGTCACAACACCTGGGCAGGAAGCAGACCCTGCATGTTGCAGAGGTCTGGAGGAGATCAAGGCTGCCAAGATGAGATTCAGACCAGATCGTGCCCCCATGTATCTCAACAGTAATTGACTGTGGATGCAATCACGAAGGGGATTTTGCACCCCCAGGAAGACCACAAGGGCCATGGCCCTAATTCCCATCTGCACAGGGCTCTGCTCCAGTACCGAAGGTCTCTGTGAGAGTTGCCAGCATTGCAAAATATCAGCTTTGCTGGAGGGAGAGGGGGAAGATGTACAAACCAAGAGTACAGGATTGTGTGCCATTTCAGAGCTGAAAGCTCTGGGGATGTTCCTGTTCTCTTTGTATTCATCTTGTGCTTCCACCACTGGGAGCAGGACCCCCAGGGGTCTGCAAGCCCGGAGCCCAGCTCCCCCCATGAGCTGTGTGCCAGCTGCTCAGTGACAGGACCTTTACACTAAGCCTGGAAAAGCAAAGGGTAAAGCATCTCCCCTCATCACCATGCAATGGCGCATCCCTTTGTGATCCAAGAGCCAAAAATTTGGGGCCAGAGATGGAAATTCAGTGTTGGTGCTAAAAAAACAGAGCAGGAGAAGCAGGGAACAGAGTTTACAGAATCATAGAATTTTAGTGGGTGGAAGGGACCATTGCAAGTCATCTAGTCCAACCTCCCTGCCAAAGTAGGTTTAAGAGCATCTTCTGTTTCTTCCCATGTGGGTATGGTTACCTGTGATGCTGTCAGTGCTGTGGGTTTCAGAGCTGCAGATAAGGGGCTTCTGATCCCACACAGACACCCCCTCTATTTGTCTGATGCCTTCAGCATTATGGAAAGGGGTACCATGTGTTTTTTTGACAAAGCAGGATTTCCTGTAAAGCACCATCTGTATTTTTTTGTTCCAATTGGTAAGACTCCTACAGCCCCACAGCTCCCCTTGACGGAGGGGTGACAGCACCCTGGGGCAGGGGATGAGGCCACAAGCCTCAGCACGTGCCCACCACAGCCTGGAAGGATGTTCTGAACCTCTATGGGGTGCAGGACCCACCATCTTCCTCTGCTCCCATCTGCAGTGGCCCTTGATGTTCCAGGGAGGTTGTGTGTCCCCGTTCTGCTGTCTCCCCCTGTGCCAGGGCAACACTAGCACACGCAGAGATTGGTCCAAGCAGGTTTGGGGAGAGGGTTTGGAGCATAAATGCGTAATCTAGGTAGCATGTTTTCAACCACAAGCACACAAAACACTCTGCTCTCCAAAAGGGGAGGCTGGAACAGCCAGGGTGGATGGCCAGCCTTGCACCTCTGCATGGCTTCAGCTTCTCACACAAGTAACCTCAGCTCGGGGGACCCTCACTTCCCACCATCAGGCCCATCACACTAACCCCATCTCCTCCCTGCCTCTCATTGAGTGACTTTGCATCTCCCATCTTTGTGATACTGGCTTCTTTGTCTGGGATAATAGGTCTTCCCAGAACCTGTTGCAATTTGCAGTTGCTCATGCATCGCAGGGAATTAAAAGATTAAACATCTGTCTAGGCTGCTGAGTCTGGGTTGAGCACGCAGCCGAGATCGCACACAGTCGCTTTGGCTTAGAGCACCGCAAAGATAAGGACAACTTTCCAAACATCCAAGCAGCTCTTAGAGGTCAAGTTGCTCTCCCTTCCCACTTGATGCTATCTGCCTTGGGATCTCCTGGGTCACACATGGATTTCAAGAAAAAAAACATCCCATCTTTTTAAAAACTTTCGATTGCCAAGAGACGCCTCCCAGCATGGACCTGTGCTAGGGCCTAAGTGTCTCCCTAGACACATGCACCGTCTTTCTGGTCACCTTCATACCCCTGTCAAATATTGGCATAACATTTTCTCCTAAATCTTCTGGAAATCCCCGTTGTACTGAGACTTGGCCGGTGCCTGTGCTCGGCACGCTTTGCTGGAATAGGCATTTTATATATGCTAAAGCCAGTGACACAGGATGATAGAGGATGTCTTCTGGGGCGGGCGCAGCCCATCTGACATTGTACTCCCAAATCTCCCTTCGAGGACCTCCCTGAAGCAACATGCTGGGTCTGTCCACCTCTGCCAAAGTCCCTTGACCGTGAAAGACATCAGCATGCTGGTCCCAAGCTGCCTCAGAGAAGTTGAGGGCAGAAAGCTACAGCTGGGGGACCTGCAGCCCTGGTCCTCCACCCAACCCACCAGGGGATTGGCAGCATCCTTTGAAGGTCTGCATGAAGGCAGCAATCTCATGGTCATCTGTGGTCTGCACTGTGCAGGACTATAAAACTGGGCAACTTCATGGTCTCCTCCAGCTTTAAACACCAAACCATGTAAGCAGAGGCCCAGAGGAACAAGAAGCAAAGGGAAATGTGGCACCCACACCTTACTCTGTACCACAGCCCAGTCAAGACTCTCCTGCCCATCCCTGGCTGCCTGACCTGCTGCTGGCCAAAGCCACCAACACACCCCACAGTGCATGTTCCCTTCTTCCACTCTAAAGATGCCCCCATAGAAATCTCTCCTTCCAGTCCCTCATCACTAAATTCAACACAGTGCAATTTATGGGAAGCTTTGGATCTCACATGTGTTTGTCCCTCTTCCCAGGCTCCCCAGCTGCCCAGCTGTTCCTTTCCATTTGAGCTAATCACACAGATTAAGGCAAAGACCCAGCCTGGGAGGTTTGCAAACAGCTCCAGCCTGTTTCTGCAAACAGCTTTTGCAGTCGCACTCTTGCACAAAAGCAGACGGGCTAATAAACCCCATGGCATCTGTGCAGGGAGTTCACAAGAAAGACTCAGTGCTAAGCTAGCCCAGCCAGCAACAGCCAATGCCACTTCCACCCACCAGCTTAGGGGCACTGCAAAGCCACCAGCTACCTTCAAAGGTGAAGCTACGGGAGGTAGTAAGGCTGGAGAAAAGGTGAAAAGGTGCCCAGAGCTGTCAGAGAGAAGGCCCAAGTCCATAACACATCCCACAACAGAACTTGGGTCCCAGTGTCCCCTGTCTCCCCAAGAAGCCTGCCTAGGTGTCACCTCCATCTTCCCAAGCACACTAACACACTCAAACCCTCAAGGAAGGTTGGAGCCCACCATCATGGCAGGGCATGGGTGAGCCCACCACCCCGTCAAGGCATGGGGAAGCTGAACAGCAAGCCCAAGGCAGAGGAGACCCTCCATCCCAGTACTCCCAGTCAGAGTCCCCTGTCGTCCTGCTGCCTCATGGCTGCAGGCAGTAGCTGCTGGCTGGAGACATTTATTACTAGATTGACTCCAGATTTTGCAGACTTTGAACTCTTGTGGCCAGGAGACTCCAAGACGCCATGACAGAGAAGCCATCCTGCATCTGTCCATCTGTGTGCTGAGGTTTCTGCAGCCACCCATGGAGCAAGCCACTGTCCTTGTCAAAGTAAACAGGTTGTCTTCCCTCTACTAACAAGCTGGAGGGATCACTTCGAACCCTCAGCCCATCTGTAGCCCCGTTTGCCATAGTATGAAGCAAGCAGCTTGCAGCTGTCCTCACTGTAACTGCACAGGGAAAGAAGGGGGTGCAGCCGCTTCGAGGTCCTGGTGGGCTTCAGTATATGATGGACCGTTGACAAACATGAGCCTTCCCAGCCGTTCAGCCTGAGTCTCAGGGGATGGACTTGAGGGTGAGCTGGGGAAAAGAGAGAAGCCACATGGTCCCATAAGAGGGTCTTGTGATTGAAATGCACTGTTTTCCCCCAGCATGGTGGAGAAACTCCCCCAATATTGCTGCTTTTGAGGTAAGGAAGATATTTCCTTCAGTAGTTTGCCTGCAAGAGCATGACACTGGGCTAAAATGCACATGCTCTGGGGACACGAGGCACCTGATGTGCCAACACTCGGACAGGATTAAGAGCACACAACCCATTTCCCTGGCAATGCAGGGACCCAATCAAGCTTGTCCAGCTCTAGGCATGTCAAATGGGGAGATAATGTCCTCTTCTCCTTCCCCTCCCTGCCACCATCATCCTCATCCTCCCAAGGGCCAGCACAAGACAGGTAGACATACTGCTTATGTTGTCTAGTGATGGCTTTTGTCAGTATTAGGTTGTCAGTTGAGCTAGATGATCTGAACGGTTCCTTCCAACCCAGGAAATTCTGTGATTCTTTAAGACAAGGCTGGGGAGGATTTTCAGCAGGCTCAAATGGCTGCAGACATTTTTCCTCTCTTGCAGCTACAGTAGGACCTCCTCTGCCTGCCAGTGAGCAGCTTTTAAGGTAGGCAAGAGGCAGTGCTTGCATTGCTGCAAAGCACAAAACTCAGGCTAATCTCAGCCAGATTTTGACAAGGCACAAGGCGAGCAAGTATTTGGATGACTCGGGCACAGGGAGCCTACTGGGTGTCCCATCTGTGGTGTCTTGGATAGTGAAGATCCTGTCTCTTTCTCGGCACAGCTGGCCCTTCCCAGGGTGATGTCTTCCAGGCATGACAGCCCGAAGCGCTTGCCGATAATACAAACAGGACAACTTGGACCCCAAACATGGAGATTTTGAGACAAACAGTTTAATTAATTCAACTGAGGAGCACAACTCGGGGAAGAAACAAGAAAAGTATTTTCAAATTTCCTCGGTTGTTTTTTTTTTTTTTCTGGTTGTTTTTTTGTTTTTTAAAGTCATGTTCCTGAAAGGCACGTGGTTGAAAGGCATGGGTTTTCCAGCCGGGGGAGCTGCCAGAGGAGCACTTGGGACCCTGCACTGACCAGGGGACCCTGGGAACCCTCAGCACTGATGAATGTCCTCACCATGAACCATGGTGAGAGAGGTGACTGTTTCCCGTTAGTCAGGAGGACAAAAGCATCCCAGAAAATCACAGGAACACAATCAGATAGAGAAACTTTTTGGGTGACTAACTGTCCATGCATAAGGGGTAAAGGAGGACAAAAGGAACAAAAAGAGAGCACATAGACCCGATTTCTCAACTTCATGACATAGTGGCAACGTCTCTTGGGCAGAGAAAACTGCAGTGGTCATACAGTTTGTCCCTTTTCCTGCTGGTTTTGCCGTAGCTACAGCCCCCAGTCCCTCAGCACCTCAACCACGAAACCAGGGGTTGCCTATAGTTTCAGAAAAGTCTCTTGCATCCATATCTCCTGATTTATTACTGCAGCTGCCCCGGAGCAACATTGTCCCCTGAAGCAATGCTCTGGCTGCAGTGGCACCACTGGGACATCACTGTGTGTGCTGATAAACTGCGTGGATGCTCCCTCACATGCTTTAAGCCAGGCCAGCCAGCGCCAAGCTGAGTTTACAGGGGTGAGTAGGGTCAGGGACCGTCCTTGAGAGATGGGGGATGCGGCTGCTCCGTCTGGGGTCGAGAGAGCTTGGACCCTGGGCTGCTCCCTGCCAGCTGGCCGAAGTGCCTGGTGGCCTTCCCCCTCACACTTAATCAGCTCGTCCAGACCCAGAAATTCTCTCATTAATCACTGACGGATATGCATCCCACCAAGTGCTGAGACAGCCTGGCCAGCTTCCTTCCCCCGTGCACCCCGCACATTCCCTGATTTACACTGGAACTGCCGCTGAAACACAGGCCTAACCCTCTACGCTGCTCCATTCTCAATGCAGGCGTCAATGTTCCAGTGCTTTTTCCCCTGAAAGGCAGTTCTGGCCCCATATCACCCTAGGAGATCTGCCCCAAGCCCCAGAGCATGCCCTGCCTGGGAACCTCCTGCCCCACACTGCTTTTGTCCCCTTACCCCAGCTCTCAGTGTGAGGCCAAAGTATTTACTAATGCTTTCCAAGAAACTCCATTAAATTTCCTTCTCCCGTCTCCTTCAGAGCTGGCAGAACAGCATGTGGGATAAGTTCGAATCCAGAAGCAAGTGCTAGAAATTGGCCTCATTTCTTATCTGTGTTTGTCTGGCTCCTCAGGCTCTTTGGTCTCACTCTTCTCCACCAGCTCCAAAGAGCCCTGTGCTCCAAGCAGGTCCTTGCAAAGACCAATTCATCTCCAGCATCGGACTGGGCACTGGGCATTG
>VXBJ01005446.1:32065-44795 GCA_013400055.1 Nycticryphes semicollaris | reverse complement strand
CGGCGTTGGGCGCGGCGGGGGCCTGGTGCGCCATGCGGCCCGGTCCGCCCGTGCTGCGTCCGCCCGGGAAAGCTGCCGCTAACGGTGGCCCGGCCACAGCCTCGGGACGGCCCGTCAGAGCCCCGCCACGCCGCCTCGGCCTCGGGTAAGCGATGGAGAGAAGGAGTGGGAGAGGGTGGCGGGGGAGCCCTAGGGGCTGGCGGTGCTGATCCCTCTGTCTCCCCCCGCAGGACCATGCCGGCCGGTACCCGCCGCCGGTACCCGCTGCCGCAGGCCCGCAGCGCGGTGCCGGTCGGCCTGCCCGCCGCTCGCTGGGAGGGCTACTCGCCGCGGAGCGCGCCCTGGGCTCGCCGGGCCGCCCCCCTCCGCAGCCCTGTCACAGTGAGGATCGCCCCGCCGACCGCCGGCGTGGCCCACTCCCCAGCGTGAGTACGGGAGCGGCCACCGGACAGAACAGGGAGGTGGGGGGACGAGCACTAACCTGGCTCTCAGTGGGTCGTGCTGCCCGTCCCCCGGGAAGAGGACAGCAGTCCCAGGCTGGCAGTCGTGGCTCCGTCCCCTTCCCTGAGGTGCTGAGGGACGTGGGTTAGTGATGGCTCTGTCAGTGCTGGGTTGACGGTTGGGCTCGATGATCTGGAAGGTCCCTTCCCACTGAGAGAATTCTATGATCCTGAGCCTTGCAGGGAGGAGCGTGGGATCCTCCTGGAGATCCTTCATGGGAGAGCGCTCTCCATGCTCCCATGGGGGCAGCTGGGACGCTAGATGAAGGGGTCTCACTCTGGGGATCCCACCATGCCTAATGTCGTGCTTGGCTTTGCCGTGCAGCCTGGAGCAGCTGATCTCGCCCGTGGCCTTCCCAGCCGGCAGCAGCCCGGACCCGTGTGCGAAAGAGACTGTGCTGAACGCCATCAGGGAGAGCAGGAAGAGGGCTGTGGAGGAGGAGGAGGAGGAGGAAGACCAGGCTTTCGTGAACAATCAGGAGAGCAAGAGGAGGTAATAAGCCTGCAGTCCAAGTCACTGCTAGTGTGCTGGGAAGGTCATAAACAGGGCTAGGGCTTTGCTGGTGACAAATGGGATATGTCCTAGAGAATGTTCCAAGCCTGGAGTGACCAGAAGTGTTGTGGGAAGTGAACTGCAGAAAGGAAGCACAGCCTATCACCGGTCCCTCTGGGCTGTGTCAGAAAGTCCTCAGAGACTTTGTTCTGTCCTTGAGATCAAAGGGATGTGGTTTAGGTTTTTGTCTGGGCAGCTTCCCGGGTCAGTTGTGTTCCCCTGCGTTGCTAGGGTTGGGGGAGGCTGGGATGTGGGCTCGGGAAGCCTGACAGGGCTTCCTGGCTGAGAAGTGGCTTCTGTCATCATGGGGGTTTGCAGGCTGGGGAAGCATGCTGGGAGACGCTGGTATCAGCTGCAGGGTCACCAGCTCTATCCTTTAGTCAGCCCTAGGCTTCCAGGAGAGATGGGATCCACAGATCTTGCAGCCCTAATGGAAGCATCACACGTTAAAAAAATCTGTGTGCTTCCTTGGTGCACTCTAGGAGGTTAAACACAAGGGTAAACAACAGAGACTATCTTCTGCTTTTGCTAGTCAAGGTCAGTGATTTCCAGCTCTGAGCTCAAAGAAATGAGG
This sequence comes from Nycticryphes semicollaris, assembly GCA_013400055.1. NCBI lineage: Eukaryota > Metazoa > Chordata > Aves > Charadriiformes > Rostratulidae > Nycticryphes > Nycticryphes semicollaris. The sequence continues at coordinate 43,168 of VXBJ01005446.1, read as the reverse complement.
GTGCAGTGTCTTTGCCAGCACTCTGGGAAGGATAAGGCATAAATCCTGGGTGCTGAGGTCTGCTGAGGCCTTTTTAACTGCCTGGGCACAGCGCTGCCTCCCTGTTCTGCCCTCCTGTTTTTCATCCTTCCCACCTGCGTATGTAGAGGCCATTCACCTCATTTTCCTCTGCTCTTCGTGTGCCAGAGCTGCCTGCCTGGGCTTGAGCAGGAGCTGAGACCACAGAAAAGCAGTCTGGGCAGTGCCCAGGCACTTTGTCCCATGTGCTGCACTGGGGCTGCTGCTTGAGGTCGTCCCGAGAGCGCATTGGAACAAGCAGCAGTTTGAAGTGAGCCACTGGCTGCCTTCCTGCTGCAGGAGGGCATGCTGTCCTCTCCACCATCCTTTCCTTCAATCTTTGAACCTTTGCCGGGGCTTGGTGAGTCTGAGCCCAACAAGAGCCAAGCAGGACAACAACAGAGTGGGTGCACAGACAGGATCAGTTTGGTCTTTTTCTTTATTCTCTTTTTTTTAATATGTCAATACCCAGCTCTGCCACGAAAGCCAATTTTGAAGGCATTAAAGCCTGGCAAGCACGAAGAATGCTTGTAAGCAGAAAGTTCTGTGACCTTTGAGGGATGAAAGGAGCCTGCTTCAGCTGGAGAGCCCTGGATCATCTGTGCAATGGGGTCAGCATGCTTGAGTCCAAGGGAAGGTTTGGGTTAAGTGACAGGGCTGATCATATGCTTCGAGCTCTGCTTCACAGCAGGGTTTGTTTTAAGACTTTCAAACTTCAGATCTCCATGAATCAGTGTGGGAAGGGGGGTTTGGTTTCTGACTTAAACAGTCCAGGGCATTGGCTGCAAAGAAGTAGGAGACCTGAGTTGCAGAGCTGAGAGATCCATATCAGAAGTGAGCTGCTGAGATTCTCTCAAATGTTTTGGTTTAGAATAATGGATTTGACCGACGATTTCATTACATCATTACATTACCCAGCTCAGGGTGAGAGTCAGTGAGGACAGGACCGGGGGGAGAGAAAATCCACAGCAGGATGTGGAAAACCTCTGTCCTTGGGTATTGGGTGGCAAGAAAGAAAAGTGCTTTCTCAGTGCTCAGCCCACCTGGAAGGGGTCTTCTCCTGAGGCTGGGAGGGCAGCCCCTGTCACCTCTGCCTCTGCACTACCACAGGCTTCTGCCCTCTCTTCCGCAGGCGCCATGATAGCAGTGGAAGTGGGCAGTCAGCGTTTGAGCCCCTGGTAGCCAATGGTGCCCCTGCCTCTCTCATACCTAAGTAAGTGTCCTTCAGGCCAAAAGCAACTGCTGTGAGCCTGGCAGAGGGGGAGGGGGGTGGGTCTGAAAGGCTGCAGGCCCTGGAAAAGGCGCTTGGCTTTTGCTTGTGGAGCCCAGCTTCAGGGGAGAGCAAGAGAAGCTGTGCCTGTGCCTTTGGGCTTGTCACCCAACAGGCCGGGGGCTGTAAGGGCTATGCTGCTGAGGCCTCTTTCCAAGCTCTGCTTTGTGTGAAAGAACTTTCCTCTACCCACCCTGCATTTGAAGGACCTGTGGGCGGAGTGATGGGGAGCTCATAAAATTTTTAATTCTCTTTAGGCCTGGCTCTCTGAAGAGGAGCCTTGTCTCACACTGCCTGGATGACTGCTCAAACAAGAGGTCACGCACCTCTTCCATGAGCTCCCTCAATAATACATATGCTGGTGGGATCCCCAGCTCCATCCGCAATGCCATCGCCAGCTCCTACAGCTCCAGCCGGGGCCTCTCACAGGTAGGAGACACCCTGCTGAAGGCAGCACCAGAGCCCAGTGCTTCTGGCTCGACCCTGCGCTGGCATCGTCCCGTGGAACCCAAACCCCGGGCTCAGTAGGAGAGAGCAGTGTCACTGGGTGCCTGCAGTGAGCACTGTGGGGAGCCCCAGTGCAGCTTAGCTGGGCAGTTCCATCTCCCTGTGGGTCAGGATGGGTGGGCAGCAATGTTCCCTGTCCTTCAGTGTGTGCTGCTGGAGCAGTCCCTAGGCTGAGCTGTCCTGCTCCAGTGCTTGTTTTACACCAAAGGAAGAAGGAGGGAGGCTGTTTTTCCCCTCCCTACTCAGCTTTGGCCAGTCTGTGAGGGTGGATAGATCCAGGGGAAAGGAGAAAAAAAAAAAAACCCAACCACTTTGCTGCACTGCCACCTTTTCAGCTGGAGTCAGCAAGGATTTGAGTTGTGCTCTCCTGCTTTGAGCCAGGTCCCCTCAGCAGCTGAGCTGTAATAAACAGCTCACATCCTGGGTCAAGCTTGCAGATGTGATGGTGGGACATAGCCATGACTGATGGAGCTCTGCAGTCTGTGTGAGGAAGGGTTTCCTCTGGAATAAACTGGGAGGGAAAAGTTTACTTTGGCTGGAGTGAGTCTAAAATCCTTGAGGTGGGATCCATCTTCTCTGTGCTCAAGGTGAGGAGGTGGCCTGCTCCTGCCAGAGCAGTTCCATGCACATGAGGGCATCTGGGGCAGCCGGGCAGCCATAGCCTGTGCTGCTCGTCGGCGAGAGCCAGCAGCATCCTCCCTCCTCATCCTTGGCCAGGCTGTAATGAGCCTGGAGGCCGCTCGCTGTCAGAGCAGATTCATTTTTGGGTGGACAGACTTTGCACTCCAGGGAATGTGGAGGGGAACTGAGCAGCACTGAAGCCAGAGAGACTCTGGACTCGTTAGCCACCGCCCTGGGAGACAGGATTTAACCTGCAGGCAAGCAGGAGGGTGGGACGGTGTGCTCCCTGCCAGCCTTCGTACTGAGTTATTGCTGGTTTCTCTCTGTGTTCCAGCTGTGGAAGAAAAGTGGTGTGAGTGCATCCCCGCTGTCCAGCCCAGCATCCTCCCGCCCCCAGACACCAGATTGGCCTCTCAAGAAAGCCAGGTAATTAGCTGCTTGCCCAGAGAGCACCCATTCATCAGTGCCAGACGGGAAGGGAGTAGTCACCTTCCCAGCCATCCTGGTACCTGAGTCCCGCTTTCCACCATGCCTGGGACAGGCCAGGCCCCCTTTCTGAGACATGGCTGCTGCATCACTCACTGGTGTGGAAACCCCCTTGTTGAATTGATTGGCATCTCTGCTGCCTGCCTACACCACAGTCCCAGCGGCAGCATTGAGCTGCAGCATCCCTGCCTTGCTCCCAGGCTGGGCTAGGGAGTGAAGGGCTCAGATTGCTGCAGAGGCAACGTGGCTGTGTGGTCTCGTTTACTGGTTGCCAACATGTTGGGAAGAGACAGGCCCTGGGTTTTTTGCTATCTCCTCAAAATCAACTCATGGGAGTTAGAGTAGGGCTGTATTTTAGTGCCTGCCTCGGAGCACAGGCCCTTTTTTTCCTCTCTAGGCTCAGAAAAGTACCTGAGCTCGTGTCAGTACTAAAACTGACACAACCATGCACTCTGGCAACCATGTAGGTCCCAGCTAGGGACCTGTGAGGGGCAGCAGCTCCTGTATGGGATCCCTGGCTTCTGCCCCAAGGGTGACTTGTGCTGTGAGGGCTTGCAGGGTCAATGGCCTGGCTGAGCTGGGATCTGAGGGGGGGAGCTGCTCCGCTGCCTGGAGCTGCGTTCAGGCTGGTGCTGTGAGGGCAAGGCTGTTGTTCTGAGGCCTGTTGTTTGGTGGAGGCAAAGAAACCCAACAGGGATGCTGGTGGAGGTGCTTGGTGTGTTTGGCCTTGTCCTGCTCCCTGAGGATGGGACCAAGCCTGGAGTTGACCCTAATTCTCTCCTGCTTGCACAGGGAAGAGGAGTTGCATCGCTCCAATACTTCCACTCCAGTGAAATCGGACAAGGAGCTGCAGACAGAGAAAGGTGAGCGTAGGTGGGCCTGGCTCTGTGCCTGGGTTGGATGGGCCACCAGTGCAAGCAAGCAGTGGGACAGGAGGTAGCTGAGGTCTGCAGGTGGGATTGGCTTGAGATATCACCCAGAAACTAGGAACGTGCTGGTCCCAAGGCAGTGGCATTTCTGCTGGCCTCAGGGACTACCTTAAGCAAGGGGTGCTGCCAGTGGCAGGGTGCTAGCAGATGTCTGGGAGCTGGTTTGCAAGCAGGAACACCAGCCCCCAGCCCAGCATGGGTCCTTGGGGCAAGATCTGCTGTGGTACAACAGCAACCTGATCAAATTCCAGGCTGAGCTTATTCCAAGGCTTCCTTAGTCAAAATGGAGAGGACATCACAAGTCCACAAGACACACATGCCCATCACAAGCAGGGTCCTGTGGCACAGTGCTGGATGTGGCTCATATGGTTTGTGGTTGGGGAAGGCAGTGTGCAAGGACCATCTGTGGAGGTGGGAAGGGGCTATTGGCCTGTGAATCCCCAGCAGGATCTTGTAACAACAGACTGCCTTAGGATGTGTTGTGGCCAACTGCTCTTCCAGGGCATCACAGTCTTGTCCTCAGCTTAAAGCCATGCCCCTGACTCTGCCCTCTGAGATGGATCATCATGAGGGGTCAGAAGGGACAACCCAGCCCATGGTACAAACCAAATGCCTCCTCTGCCCAGAGCCAGTTCTGACTTGTCTCCTCTTGCAGTGGTGGAGACACCGGTGCGGAAGAAGCAGAATTCCCTGAGCCCGCCGTCTGTGTCTGGGAGCAGCGGGAAGCGCAAGCGGAAGATCCCGTTGCTGTCGTCTCGCCCGGGGGACCAGCTGGTGCTGGTACGTCACTGTCTCGCAGCCCCTTTTGCCCTCCTCTGGCGATAGAATGTGCTCACTGCAATTTCTGCAGGGCTGGGGGGAGACTGACCTGCCTGCCCTCAGGAAGGAGGCCCCGTCCTTGGCCGAGTGGGAAGTGACGCTATCCCCAGCCCCAGTGTCTGGTGGGCTGTGCGTGATTGTGCTGCCTGCTGCCGGACCAGGTAATGGCCTGGGGAAGGCCTGCCGTGCCCTCAGCGCCAAGCCGGGGGCCAAAAGGAATGGGAATCGGAGCTCCGCGGTAGCGTATTGTGGCAGAACCACCTGCTTCACGGTCTTGCGACAGCCAGTCTTCACCACATGTTCAGAGGCTCTGCTGGCTTCCCTGAGAAGGAGCTAAGCTGCTGCTCTCTCTTGGCAGCCCCCGCCGCCTCAGCTGGGCTATTCCGTCTCGTCGGAGGACCTGGATGCAGAGAAGAAGACAGCATTGCAGTGGTTCAACAAAGTCTTGGAGGATAAGGCTGGTAAGGGCAGAGGGGGAACGTGGAGGGAACAGCAAGGAGTAGAGACCTAAGGCCAGGGCTGGCAGGGCAGTTGAGTGTCTGTTGTGCCCATGGGGGAAAGTCTGGGGCCAGTCCTGCCTGGTTCTCATGTCTGGGGATGTTTTTAGTGCCTTCAGGCTCAGGACAGCTCTTGCACTGGGGTCCCCAGGGTGTTGGGTGACGTTTCCGAGGGCTGGAGCTGTGGGGTGTTTGTGCAGTTGCTGTACCCGCCGGGGAGACTCTGCTAAGGGATTTTCCCCCACTGTGAGTGAGCTGTGGGTCCTGATTTCTCGCTCCTTCCTGGTAGACGTGGTCCCCAGCACCACTGCAGAGACTACACCCATGTCTGGGACGCTGGCGTTTGCTGTGACCACCCCAGGTTCTACGCCTGCCTCGACAGCTCCTGCCCCAGCCAGCAGCAATTCGCTCCTGGACAGCCTGAAGAAGATGCAGAGCAGCCAGGCTGCGCCTACACCAGCAGGTGAGGAGGAGGAGGGTTGGCAGGCTGGATTTTGGGAGAGCAAGGCAGGCACAGCAGGAGCTGTGAGCCAGCAGTGTGCCCAGGTGGCCAACAGCATCCTGGCTTGTCTCAGGAATAGCCTGGCCAGCAGGAGGAGGGAAGTGATGGTGCCTCTGTCCTGGGCACTGGTGAGGCCTCACCTCGAGTGCCATGTTCAGTTCTGGGCCCCTCACTACAAGAAGGACATTGAGGTGCTGGAGTGTGTCCAGAGGAGAGCCACCAAGCTGATGAGGGGTCTGGAGAACAAGTCCTGTGAGGAGAGGCTGAGGGAACTGGGCATGTTCAGTTTGGAGAAGAGGAGGCTGAGGGGAGACCTCCTTGCCCTCTACAGCTCCCTGAAAGGAGGGTGTAGGGAGGTGGGTGTTGGCGTCTTCCCCCAAGGGATAATGGCAGGACCAGAGGAAATGGTCTGAAGATGCAGCAGGGCAGGTTCAGATTAGGTATTAGGAAGAATGACTTCACTGCAAGAGTGGTCAGGCCCTGGAACAGCCTGCCCAGGGACGGGGTTGAGTCACCATCCCTGGAGGTATTTAATATTTAAGAAATGTGTAGATGTGGCACTTCAGGGCATGCTCTAGTCGCTGAGATGTAGGGGGTTTTTTTGGTGTGTATGTGGTTGGACTCAGTGATCTCAGATCTCCTTTCCAACCATGAAGATTCTGTCATTCTGTCAGCGCTGTGTTGCCTCTGTGAGAGGCTGGTGGCAAAATTCATTGTTAAAATGCTCTGCTGACAGCAGAGCTGGCAGACAGGTCTTAGGGGTTAAGTCTAGGGACACTGAGCCCTGTTGGGAGCTGTACTAAGCTTGGAGGGCTGGTTCTGTCTGGTAAAGACGGGTGCTCTTCCAGAAGCCTTTGCAGCAGCAGGGTGGGGACCTGGCAGAAAGGTTGGCTGTAGGTGACCCCCTGTCCCTAAGTAAGATCTCTGCCTCTTTCCAGACTCCACTGGAACTGTGGTAGCGTCCCAGCCACCTTCATCAGCTGTGCAGCCACCCGCTCCTGCTGTATTGCTGGAGTCAAGTTCTCTGCCAGCCACCTCTGCTGACACCAAGGCTGTGCCCGTCTTGAGCACAGCTGCCTCTGCTGCCCCCCCAGCCTTGGGGGTGCAGGCCCCCAGCAGCCTGGCATCTCCTGTGTTCACAGAGCTGGGCCAGACCCCCAGCAAACCTCCATCCTTCCCAAAGCCAAGCATCCTCTTTGGGACGCCGAACACCCCTCCTGCCAACCAGCGTGCAATGACCACGGCCCCTGCTGTGCCCACCACGACGACCCCCGTCTTCAAACCCATCTTTGGCGCTTTGCCGAAAAGCGAGAGCACAGCACCCTCTACAGTCGTCAGCTCCACCACAGTCACCGTGTCTGCGAGCTCAGGCCCTTCCTCAACATCCTCTGCCACCACCATGTTCAAGCCTATCTTCGGCAGCATCACCACAGCTTCGTCTCCAGTGAAGGCCTCTCCTTTTGCCTTCAAACCTACATCACAGCCAGCCTCGGCCACAGATCTGGCAGCAGCCTCCACGACTACCCTGGCAGGATTCACAGACATCCCTAATGTCATCTTTACCACTGCAGCTACGACTGCCACCACACAGAGTTCCTCTACAGATGCCACCATTAAACCTGTCTTCAGCTTTGGACTCAACCCGCCTGCCTCTACCGGCCCTGCTGCCAGCCTGACTGTCACCGCTGCCACGTCCTCCAGCATGTCACAGCCCTTCCTGTTTGGGGGCCCAGCCAGCTCAGCTCCCAGCACAGAAACCAGCTTTGCCACCCCAGGACCTGTGTTCCAGTTTGGAAAGCCACCTCCAGCCACAGTCACTGCCACCACCAGTGTCCCAGGAGGCCCTGCCTTTGGCCAAGCACCTTCAAACTCAACTGCTCCTACCACCACTGTGGGCTTTAGCATATTTGGGGGCACGACACTGACCTCTTCTACCCCAGCCACCACGGGTCAAGCAACATTGACGTTTGGTTCCTCCGTTTCAGCTTTTGGCAGTTCCTTCAGTGCAAGCACAAAGCCACCACCACCGTATCCCAGTGCAGTGAGTCAGCCCTCCTTCAGCGCCACTGCTGCGGAGAACCAGCCGCCTGCCAGCAAACCCGCTGCTGGCCCTGTCAGCTTTGCCCCCCCATTCAGTTTTGGAGCCCCCACAGCCCAGTCTGCAGCTCAGCCAGCATTTGGCAGTGGTGCTCAGCCAGCCTTTGGCACAACCAGTGCCCAGGGTTCTTTTGGCACCAGCAGCACCCAGGCAGCCTTCGGGACCACCACATCGGTCTTCTCTTTTGGGACAGCCACCTCAACCACTGCCAGCTTCGGTTCCACCACGCAGACCACGAGCAGCGGCACCGGGTCTGCCATCTTCGGCACCACCCCTTCTCCTTTCACCTTTGGTGCGAGTGCCCAGCCGGGCCCCTCTGCCAGCACCTTCGGGATCAGTGCACCGGCCCTGAGCACCAGCTCTCCCGCTGTGGCCTTCAATTTCGGGGCTGGGCAGAGTGGGGCAGCCCCAACAGCGACACCGTTCGGCTCTTCCCTGACACAGAACGCGCTGGGTGCTCAGAGTCAGAGCACGCCCTTCGCCTTCACCGTGCCCAGCACGCCAAACAACAAGCCCATGTTTGGAGGTGGGTCAGAGCAGACAGACCTTCTCAGGGGGTGAAGGGCAGGGCGAGATTTAGGCAGCAGCTTTCCTGACAAACCTTGTTGAGCTCCCCAGGCTCAGCAGCCCGAGAGGGGCTGGCACTCAGGCTGTGCAGTGCCTTGTCATGCAAAGGCGCTTCTGTCCAGGTCCCCAGCTCTCAGTGGTGATGGGGAATCCTTAAATTCTGCTCCCTGGCCCCTGTGAATGCGCCAGCTCCCTGGCTCTGTGCCAGTGCTGAGCCCAGACAAGTGCCCCATAAGAAGCCAAGGTCTTGCCAGTGCTTAAAAGTGATCTGGAGTTTCTTGGTGAGTAGAAACGTTTGCAATCAATTCTTGCTCACTCTCTGAGGTTTCCCATACCATTTTGTGCCCTTGATGGACCAGCTTGCTTCCCACAGAGCTGAAACCCACATGCTGGGCAACTACTTGATCTAGAAAGACAGAGGCTGTTGTTCCTCCCTGGCCTCCAGATTCTCCTGTGCTGCTCTGCTGGCAGGAGAGTGCAGGGATTACCATGGGAGCACAACTTCTTGTATTAAAAGGGCTTCTTGGGTGAAGATGCTGGTTGAGGGGACTGTTGGTGCTTCTGTCCGCAGAGGGAGATCTGGGCCTCCTGCAGGTACCATCAGCTCCTGAAGGCAAGGCTCTTCCTCCTTTGCTGACCCCAGCTCATCATAGTGCATTGTTTTCCAGGAACTCCCACGCCCACCTTCGGGCAAAGCACACCCGTCCCAGGAGCAGTGGGGAGTGGAAGCAGTAGCCTTTCCTTCGGGACGCCCAGCACTCCTGCCTCAGGCTTCGGAGGAGTTGGCACTTCCTTCGGTAAGGAAGGAGTTGGTGCTTTGGCCTTGGGGAGTTGATGGGTCATGTCGTCTCCTTGGGAATGGCAGAAGGGCCCGGGTGTGCTGTGGGTACTCAGGTGCTACCTGCTGGGCTCTGGGGGATGTGAAACCTTCCATTCCCCCTAGGATGGGGATTAGGCTACCCCCCCCCACCCCGTGTCAGCTCTGAGCGAGGTTGCTCAGACCTGAGCAACTTTTCTGCTTTCAGGTTCCTCCACCCCAGCCTTTTCCATCGGGGCAGGATCCAAGATGGGCGCTCGCCAGCGGCTGCAGGCGCGGAGACAGCACATCCGCAAAAAGTAACCCCCAGTGGTGCGGGCGCCCGCTGCCAGCCTGTGCACAGAGTCCCTGCGCCCTGCTCCAGGCCAGAATGGTCCCCGTGGTGGGACCAGAAGTGATGGGGCCAGATCCCCATCCAATGCCAGCTGGATACCAAGCTGGATGGCAGCGACCAAGGTCGGATGGAATAAACCAAACTCTTCTTACTTGAACAGTTCCACAGCCAAGGCTGGAGGGACATCTGTACATATCCACAGCGTTTTCTCCCCTACTTCATTTTTCTGTGTTTCATAATGTGTAAATTTTTCCCCCATTTGCTTCTTCTAGCTCCTCCTGTGCGCTCCCCTTGAGTCCCCCAGCGCTCAGCTCCCTGCCCCACGGCATGCCAGCCGGCAGAGTTGCGCTCCTGCTCCCAGCTCAGCCGTGGTTCCCAGGTGGCTGAGGGATGCCGTCTTCACCAGGTCCCTATGTCTTTCCCCGATGTTTGATCCTGTGGCCTGATGAACACGCTCCTTCCGGAGGGCTTTGCTTCGTTGCTGTCCCTGCAGAACATGAGCCGGGGTTAGTTCCCACCTGGCATGGGTGGCTCGGTGACATGGGTGACCAACCCAGCCTCTTGCTGCTGGGTGATGACTTCCATGCTGTGACTTCATCTCCCATCAGACCTCCAGCCAAGGATGTGCCGTAGCCTGGGACCTTGGCTGGAGGCGTGGGGTGGAGATGGGGTCTCTCCACCCCTTTCCTGGCCACCAAGCTCCTCCCTGCCGGGCTGCGGGCTCCCCCCTCCCCACCCCGGCTCGTGTAAAGCCCCCTCTGTTTTGCTTTATTCGTGCTCCCATTTCAATGCGCTCATTGAATCGAGTTTGGAGGAAGAACTGAACCGTGTGTGTGGCGGCATGTTGGTTATGCCGGATTTGCTGTTTGGAGTTTATTTTTTTGGAGGGCGCCTGTCCCCTGGCGGGGGACGTGCCCTGGCTAATTGGGTGTTGACAGTAGCATCACTGCGTGGCTACTCGCGCTGGGGGAGGTCACCCCTCACCATCGTGACTGGAAGGCAGGCAGCTGGGTAGGGGAGCAATGGGGCCTGGACCCTCAGGCACTGGGGGCTCCCACCTTGGCAGTCTCTCCCCTCCCTTCCCCTCTCTCCCGGTGCCCTTTCCCCACCTCAGCTACTAAAGGACGGAGTCCAGAGTGGATGGNCAGAGCTGAGGGACACCCAAGAGCTGTCCCTGTCCCTGCCCCTGCCAGAGGGGAGGGATGGACACTCTTGCCCACAGGCCTCCCCACCACTTCCAGGAGTGATTTGCTGCCGGGTTTTTNTTTTTTAATTTTTTTTTCATTTTTAGCTCATCCCCTAGGCTTTTTTGGGTTTCACCAGCTCCCAGGAGCTAGGGTGCTGCCTCCCCTCTCCCCATCCAGCCAGGAGTGGGACCCTCCCCCTGCCCTGGAGCTGCTATGGGAAGAGACAGCCAGAGCNCCCCGCAGCACTGTTGGTAGAGTGGAGCTGTGCCGTCGGGACCAGCCGTGCCCCAGCTCTGCCCGCGGGACCCCGCTGCACCGGGGAAAGGCAGCTCTGTCCCGCGGGCTCTGCCGCTGCGCGCTCCTCCCGGCTGCCACAGCAGCTCCTCTGTTTTAAAATGTGATGTATGTGGTT
>VXBJ01005446.1:5141-32030 GCA_013400055.1 Nycticryphes semicollaris | reverse complement strand
TTTTTTTTTTAAATTTCTTTTCTCTGGGGATGAGGAGCAGGAGCTCTTGCGCATTACAGTGACAAGCAGTTTTCCAGGAAGGAGACGTGTCTCCCTACAGGCGGAAGGTGGGGGCAGGTGATCAGGGGCTGTCTAGTGCAGAGGGTACACAGCCCCTTGGCAAGGGGGGATGGGAGGTTCAGGCAGGCACTGGTGCTGGCAGGGGGTTTCTAGTGTTTCCCTCCCAGCGGCTGGTTAGAACAGGAGGAACCACCCTGGGCATGCATGTCCCTGGGATTTGACAAAGCAGCCAAAAAGGTGCCCAGCCCTCACAGGTGGCAGTGACACAAGGCAGCACGGTGGCTCTGGGGGTGCCAGAGCCAGGGCTGAGGTTAGGCAAGGGCTGCTCCAGCAAGACCAGTGTGGCAGAGGGGGCTGGGGATGAGCAGGAACCATGGTGAGGGCACCCTGGGGAGCATGGGCTGTTGGCACTGCCCCATTTCAGTGCCAAGTACCCAGTGCTGGTGAGGACCTGGGCTGTGTCCCCTCCCTGCCCCACAGACCCCTCTGTGAGAGGGGCCTGGGCTGTCATATGTGGCCAGGGGAGGCTGGGTTTTAACTCAAACTGAAGACTTGGATCATTCCTGGTATGGCTGATAAGGATTTTAATGTCAATGTGCAAGTTGTTTTCCCTGCTTCTTATGTCCCTGGTTTAAAATAAAAAGACTGTGTTCAAGTCTGCTGTGCCCATGTTTTAATTCCCAGGCTTGTACTGGGGGTGAAGTACAGGGTCACAGAGTGCTGTGGCGTTAGAAGGGATCTATGGAGATCATCTCCTCCAAACCCCTGCCAAAGCAGGTCCCACAGGAACATGTCCAGGTGGGGTTTGAATGTCTCCAGAGGCAGAGACTCTCCCACCTCTCTGGGCAGCCTCTGCCAGGGCTCTGCTGCCCTCACAGGGAAGAAGTTCCTCCTCATGTTTAGATGGAACTTCCTATGCTCAGGTTTGTGCTCACTTCCTCTTGTCCTCTCACTGGGCACCACTGAAAAAAGCCTGGCCCCATCCTCCTGACAGCCCCCTTGAAGTATTTCTGGTTGTTGATCAGATCCCCCTCAGTCTTCTCTTCCCCAGACAGGCCTCTCATCATCTTTGTGGCCCTTTGCTGTGCCCTCTCCAGCACTTCCCTGTCCTTCCTGAACTAGGGATTGGGCCTGGAACTGGTCCCAGTTCTTCACATGAGGCCTCCCCAAGGGCAGAGCAGAGGGGCAGGATGACCTCCCTCCACCTGCTGGTCACCTCTTCCTGATGCACCCCAGGATGACATTGCTCTTCTTGCCCACAAAGGCCCTTTGCTGGCTCAGGGTGTTCAGCCTTTGAGCTGGGAGATAGGATGGAGAGCAGAACAAACCCCCCCAATAATCCAGAACGAAGTAGTTAATGATGTGCTTCTGCACTTGGACACCCGTTGCCAGCCAGCAGCCCAGCAATGACTTCTGCCAGCTCCCTTAGAACTCATCGGTGCATCCCATCAGGACCCATGGACTTGCAGATAAATGACACGCTTAACTCGTCCTTAACTTGCTCTTCCTCAACCACGAGGCAGTCTTCCTTCATCCAGACTTTCTGTTTCTACCAAAGTGCTGGACTCCTGAGGGCTGGCCTGAGCAGTAAAGACTGAAGCAAAGAAGACATTCAACAACTCCACCTTCTCTACATCCTCTGATGCCCAGGTATCGGTCTCACNGCCCAGGTACCGGTCTCACTCAACAGCAGACCCATATTTTCTCTCATTTTCATTTTGCCTCCAATATACTTGAAAAAACCCTTGTTGACTTTGACATCCCTTTCCAATTTTAATTCCAAGGAGGCCTTGGCTTTCCTTGTTTCATCCCTGCATACTGTGACGTCATTCTTGTCATCTTCCCAAGTGGTCAGTCCTTTTTTCCACTCAGTGTAAATTTCCTTTTTCAGAAGCTCCCTACTCAACCATGCAGGTCTCCTGCTTCCCTAGCCTCATTTCTTTTTCTTAAGGATGCACTGATGCTGAGCTTGGAAAAAGAGATATTTGAATATTGTCCCGCTCCCCTGCCTTCCAGAGCCCTGACCCACGAGATTTCTCCAAGCATTTTCTTGAAATTAGCCCTCTTGAAATCCAAGGTTTCAGTCCTACTTCTTGTTTTGCACATTCCCTACAATCCTGAACTCTTACCTTTTCATGGTCACTGCAGCCAAGGCTGCCCCCAACCTTAATGTCCTCCACTAGTCCCTCTTTGTCAGCACTAGGTCAGTATTATACCCATCCTTGTTGGCTCCTCCACCACCTGAGTCAAGAAGTTGTCATCAATACACTGGAGGAACCTACTAGACTGTACACGGCTGGCTGCGTAGCCTTCCCAGCAGATACCAGGATGACTGAAGTCCCCATGAGAACCAGTGCCTGCAATTGCAAGGCTACTTTGAGCCGACTAAAAGGCCTCATCAACTTCATCAGGTGGCCCGTAATGAACTCCCACGAGTGTCCCTCATATGGCTCTGCCCCTTAATCCTCACCCACAGCTCTCGACTCTTCCTTCATCTGCCTACCGCAGGGAGGGCTTTAGGGACATCTCCTCACTCTCTACCCATTCCTTACCATAGAGGGGAACACCTCTCCCCTCCTTCCTCACCTGTCCCTTCTGAACACCTTGTAGCCCTCAACAGCCACACTCCAGTCATAGGATTCATCCTATCATTACTATTTCGCTTCCCCTCTGCCTTTCCCTCAGCTACGAGCTGTGGCAGTTTCAGGCAGCACAAACATGCTAGAAACAACAGTAAAGAGAAAATTTAATCTGTTTCAGCCCTACAGTCAAGGTATTTTCTGAAATATCAGGTCAGGATAAGGATTTTAGGGAGGGGAAAACACAGTGAAATAACACCCTTAAATCCAGCCAGAGCCCTGCAGGGGACAGAAATGGGGGCTGTGCTGAATGCTGCTGCTGTTCGCAGGCTTGCCGAGGCTGCCACAGCCCCTGGCTGTGAGGTTCAGCCCTGGGTAAGGGGTTCCCCCTCCCGGGCAGCAGAGCTGCCCCAGGAGATGGCACTTGGTCCCAGGGGAGCAGGGTGTCAGAGAATTCCACCACGTCTGCAGATGGCACAAAAGCTTTACTTGTGTTCAGAGGCTTCACTGTCCTTGGGGCAAGCAGTGGTACTGGAGGTGTGCGTCCTGCCAGCCCTGGCTGGATGTTGCAGTCCTAAAAATGTTATTTCACTCCTTCACCCGTTGCTTTTTCCTCTTCCTCTTCTTGGGAGCTGCTCCTGCCACCTTTCCCTCACTGGGCTCTGGGTTCTCCTCAGCTGCTGCAGGCAACATGCTGAAGACAAGAGGGAACAGCCTGAGCCCCACACACCCAAGGTCCCACTCACCACAGTGCTGCGGCTCCGTGCCCTCTGCCCACACTCGCTACAGCCAGACCCCTCCACCTGGCCCTGGCAGCTCTGAGCCTGGCCATGCCCCCTGCCCCGAGAAGCTTCTGGGGGCAGGCAGAGCACCCCAGGCCCTGCTCTCACCTGGGGGCAGCAGCCTCTTCCCTGCACGGCTCCAGGACAGCCACAAAGAAGCCATTGGTGAGCGTGTCTGCGGGAGAGGCGCGGAGGCAGCATTCGGCCCCAGGGAAAGCAGCAAGTCCTCGGCAAGGCCAGGAAGGGAAGGCGTTCACCAGCCTGTGACATGGGACAAGGGTCAGTGCTGAGCCCCGCAGCGCTTCTGCCCCACACCCCCCTGCTCCGAGATGGCTCACCTGAAGGCTGAGCCCCACTCCTGCAGCACTGTGTGCACCACGTCCTCATTCTCCTCCTGGTGCAACGAGCAGGTGGAGTAGACCAGGCGCCGGAGAGCGGGGAAGCGCAGGGCATGACCCAAGGCCTTGCGCTGGAAGCCGGCCAGCGCCTGCAGCCGCTCGGCGCTTGGGGCAGCCTCCTCCCTCGGCAGCCGGTTCACCATCCCTGCAGGGACAGCACCTGTCACCCAGGGTCCCTGCACCCAGAGACAGCTCCAGGGGGGGTGGCCAGAGCCCCGCACTTTACCTGAGCCGCTGCAGGACGGGTCAAGGAGGATATGGGTCACCTTGCTGTACCTGGGGTCTCCAGGATCCACCGTCAGGAAGTCCTGCTGGGCCAGCTGGAAGCCAGTGACCCCTGCCCGCATCAGCATGGTGTTCATGGTGGCCAGGCGTTTGGTGTCCACATCAAAGGCAAAGATCTGGCTGAAGGCAGAGCCCAGCACCCAAGAGAAGCATGAACATCCTGCCTGGCCCCAGGAACTGCGCTGACAGCAGCAGGCTGCCTTAGCAGCACCAGACACCACTGTCTGACAGTCGGGCAGAGCTCAGCAGCTGCTCCCCCAGGCAGGGGTCAGCCTCACGCAGAGATTGGGGCCAGGAGCTGGGAACTGAACCCCAACATGACCTCATGCCCCCTCAGGCCCTTCCAATGGCCCAGCACCCACCTAAGGAGAAGTGGGCATCAGCCTGAGTTAGCAGGCCAGGGTGACAGGTTCCTTCTTGCCATCTCCTCCTTGTGCTCTCTGTGGGCTCAGGGGGATCAGGACCACCTGCACCCCTTCCCTTCCCCCAGCACACAAACCTGTCCTCACCCCTTGTTCTTCAGGATGGCAGCCAGGTGGCTGGTCTTGTTCCCCGGGGCAGCGCAGGCATCAATGACGTGGGAGCCAGCAGCAGGGCAGAGGAGAAAGGCAGGGAGGCAGCTGGCCTGCAAGAGGGCAAAGCCCCATGATAGGTGCAGACAGCAAGCACTCTAGGCCCCACCTTGACATGGGGACAAATCCACCACCACCATCATCCACCACTGGAAGCCTCTGCGCAGTGCACAGTCCCACAACCCTCCCTGCTGCAGGTCCCCAGCTACTACAGGGCATTTTAACAACCCAGTTCAGAGCAATTCATCCTGCACCTACAGGCTATGGAAGCAAAGCCGTGTGGAAGCCCCACAGCTACAGGCTGCACTCACAATTTCTGCTTAGAGCTCAACTGCTGCAGCGAAGCTGGCCCAGCCCTCGGCACGTAGGAAGAGGCCAACCGTCCACCCACGTCAGTCGCTTCCCCACCCCTGCAGTCTCCTGCTCTCCCACCTTGTCCTGCAGAATTATGTGTCCTGAAGTGTACAGTATGTTGTCATGGAAGTCCGTCTGCGGAGGAAAAACCAGCAGCTCTGGGAGATGAAGATCCAACAAGAATTTCTTCCCGGAGAGGGCCCTCAGTTCCTCCACGCTGCCCACAAGGCACAGGGAGGATGAACACACAGTCCTGCTTCACCGTGCCCACACCAGCACCCAGACAGAGAACCCCTTTTGTCCCAGGCCTCCTCTCCACTTTGGCACCAGGCAGCACCCAAAGAGGTGGAAAGTAAGAATGGAGAGTGTTGGAGACCGCAACCTGCCCTCTGCAATCACCAAGAACAACAACCCTTCTACCCACAGGACCTTATCCCAAGTCCTTGCTGCTTGCTGACATCCCAGATAAGGCAGGATGGCACAAAGAACCACTTACTTGGCTGCCTTGCCCAGGTAGGAGTAGCCCTGGCGCTTGAAGAAGTCAATCACATCATCCACACAAGTCTTCAGGGTGTTGACTCGGACGTAGCGCGGTACCTGCGAGGCTGGAGAATCTGGTTGAGTCGTACAAAACCTCTCACTGCCATCAGCGCCGGGCGAGAACCTGGCTCTAAGGCCCACTCACCTCCAGGGCTCACAGCCTGCACCGGGGCCAGGAGATCCTCATTGCGGCTCACTTTCTGCTGCACCTTCAGGCGGGCCAGCTCGGCCTCCAGCCGGGCTCGGTGCCGCCGGGCCAGAGCCTTCCAGCGGCCCCCACACTTCACACCCTTGCCGAAGAGCAAGTCATACACCAGTACCTGTGGAGACATGGGTGAGCCTGGCCCCACCGCCCCAGAGCCGCCCCCGGACCCCTCTTACCTTTGCCAGCTGCGGGGGCAGCTTCTTCTCGGCCTGCAGCAGCGCAGCGCCGGCCAGCAGCTTCTCCAGCACCGGGGAGTAGCGGACAGTCTCGGACACCAGGGCGTACAGCTGCCGGACATGCTGTGGGGCGGTCAGGAGCTTACCAGGAACAGCAACAGGACCCACCACCAGCTCCCCCGGGCCTCCCCAACTCGGGTCTACCCGCTTCGGGCCCACCCCTTCTTTGGGCCTACCGCCCCTTGGGTCTCCCCACGTCGGACCTATCCCCCCTCGGGCTTGCTCGGCCCGGGCCGCCGCCCTTCCCGTTCCCGTCCCCGCAGCCCCGCACCGGGAAGCGACTGTTGTACACCAGGCTCTTGATGCCGCCATCGCCGCGCTCCAGCCCCTCTAGGACGGCGGCGGCCGCGCTGTAGAGCGCCATGTTTCCCACGTGCGCCGACCGCCACTTCCGGCAGTGCCCCCTCCCAGCCGGCAGGGGGCGCGCGAGCCCGTGGCGGCCTCGGCGGGGGGGTGGCAGAGTGACACCGGCTGGGAGCCTCTATTAACGTTAATTAATACGTGTTAGTGACGGCCTGCGATGGGGTAGTGGGGGTTTATCAGTGGGTTTGGCGCTGTTGGTGCTGAGGTAAAGGGCGGTCGAGCCTGGTGGCTTTGCGTTGGGGAAGCTCTGAGCTGCCATGAGGGCTACAGGATATCCAGGACCCCAGAGATGCTCCCCGTGTCCCAGGCCGGTGTCCCAGTCCAGCCTCCCAGCCCTCTGGCATGTCTTGGAAACGCTTCCTGTCACTCTCTAGTGCCACAGGGTGAGTGACTCCAGCCAGACCGACTCTAGGGCCGCCCGGGGGAGGAGGGCAGCAGCATCGCTGCAGAGAGGTGAGGAAGTTTGCTCTTGACACCAAAGGGAGTGGGGAAGTGGCCACTTGGGAAGAGAGAGCCAACCCTGCAGGAAGACCTGGATAGGCTGGCAGAGTGGGCTAACAAGAATTTTATGAAGTTAAACAAGGACAAGCGTAAGCTTTCGTACCTGGGAAAACATAATCCAGGTGTGCAGCACGGGCTGGGATCCATGCATCTGGGGAGCAGCTCTGCAGAAGGGACCTGGTGGACAACAAGCTCAGTGGAAGTGAACAGCGTGCTGCTGCTGCAAAGCCAGATGCTGGGTTTCACCAACAAGGGCATCCCCGGCGGAGGTAAAGAAGTATTCTTCCCACTCCACTCAGTGCTTGTGAGGCAGCCACACCTGGAATACAGCATCCAGTTTTGGTCCCCACTATCCAGGAAAGCTGTGGATAGGCTGGAAAGCACCCAAAGAAGGGCCAGCAAGATAATCCAAGGACTGGGAAGACTGGCATGTGAGGAAAGGCTGAGAGAACTGGGTGTGTTCAGCCTTGAGAAAAGAAGGCTTAGGGGATACCTGATCCCCATGTTCCAGTATTTAAAGGGCAGCTACAAAGAAGATGGAGACTCCTGTTTTACAGGGAGTCACATGGAGTGGTGGGTACAAGTTATTCCAGGGGAGATTCTGATTGGTTACTAGCAGAAAAAGTTTTCACAATGTGAACTGTTGGCCACTGGAATAATCTTCCCAGGGAAAGAGTGGATTCACCAACATTTTTACACTTTTACAATTCAGCTGGACGGGGTGCTGGACCATCTTGTTTAGACTGCTTTTTGCCAAGAAAAGTTGGACCAGATGATCCCTGAGGTCCCTTCTGACTTGGGAGTCTATGATTCTGTGAAATACCATTGATTTGCAAAGTTTTACAATGATTAGTAATGGGTGGTGTGGGTGTTAGGGATGATCCAATTGTGTTGTACCTGAACAACTGAAGGGTATAAGAACCCCATGTAAAACCCTAGTCAGGTGCCCTGATTTGGTGGCAACACCTGATGCACAGAAATAGTCATGGTATATTTTGTGTCCTAATTTCTCTTTGGTCAGCATGGGTCAGTTGTGGCTTTTGGTGACAAGCCCTAGGAATGGGTTCGCAGTCACTCTGCGGTTAGTGGGAACACCGATACACTGAGGGACAGCGTGCAGGCTGGCTGAGCGTGTCGGGCCGTGCTCCCTGCTGTCTGCAGGCACCCGGCCCTGCTTCCCTCACACTGCCTCAGCCCCTCACGCTGTCCCCAGGTGCAGTGTCCAGGCTGTGTGCATGGTTCCCTGTGCTAGCTTACATCCCTGGAAGAGGCACTNCCCGGGCCGCCGCCCTTCCCGTTCCCGTCCCCGCAGCCCCGCACCGGGAAGCGACTGTTGTACACCAGGCTCTTGATGCCGCCATCGCCGCGCTCCAGCCCCTCTAGGACGGCGGCGGCCGCGCTGTAGAGCGCCATGTTTCCCACGTGCGCCGACCGCCACTTCCGGCAGTGCCCCCTCCCAGCCGGCAGGGGGCGCGCGAGCCCGTGGCGGCCTCGGCGGGGGGGTGGGAGCGGGACAACAGCNGGCGGGGGGGTGGCAGAGTGACACCGGCTGGGAGCCTCTATTAACGTTAATTAATACGTGTTAGTGACGGCCTGCGATGGGGTAGTGGGGGTTTATCAGTGGGTTTGGCGCTGTTGGTGCTGAGGTAAAGGGCGGTCGAGCCTGGTGGCTTTGCGTTGGGGAAGCTCTGAGCTGCCATGAGGGCTACAGGATATCCAGGACCCCAGAGATGCTCCCCGTGTCCCAGGCCGGTGTCCCAGGCCGGTGTCCCAATCCAGCCTCCCAGTCCAGCCTCCCAGCCCTCTGGCATGTCTTGGAAACGCTTCCTGTCACTCTCTAGTGCCACAGGGTGAGTGACTCCAGCCAGACCGACTCTAGGGCCGCCCGGGGGAGGAGGGCAGCAGCATCGCTGCAGAGAGGTGAGGAAGTTTGCTCTTGACACCAAAGGGAGTGGGGAAGTGGCCACTTGGGAAGAGAGAGCCAACCCTGCAGGAAGACCTGGATAGGCTGGCAGAGTGGGCTAACAAGAATTTTATGAAGTTAAACAAGGACAAGCGTAAGCTTTCGTACCTGGGAAAACATAATCCAGGTGTGCAGCACGGGCTGGGATCCATGCATCTGGGGAGCAGCTCTGCAGAAGGGACCTGGTGGACAACAAGCTCAGTGGAAGTGAACAGCGTGCTGCTGCTGCAAAGCCAGATGCTGGGTTTCACCAACAAGGGCATCCCCGGCGGAGGTAAAGAAGTATTCTTCCCACTCCACTCAGTGCTTGTGAGGCAGCCACACCTGGAATACAGCATCCAGTTTTGGTCCCCACTATCCAGGAAAGCTGTGGATAGGCTGGAAAGCACCCAAAGAAGGGCCAGCAAGATAATCCAAGGACTGGGAAGACTGGCATGTGAGGAAAGGCTGAGAGAACTGGGTGTGTTCAGCCTTGAGAAAAGAAGGCTTAGGGGATACCTGATCCCCATGTTCCAGTATTTAAAGGGCAGCTACAAAGAAGATGGAGACTCCTGTTTTACAGGGAGTCACATGGAGTGGTGGGTACAAGTTATTCCAGGGGAGATTCTGATTGGTTACTAGCAGAAAAAGTTTTCACAATGTGAACTGTTGGCCACTGGAATAATCTTCCCAGGGAAAGAGTGGATTCACCAACATTTTTACACTTTTACAATTCAGCTGGACGGGGTGCTGGACCATCTTGTTTAGACTGCTTTTTGCCAAGAAAAGTTGGACCAGATGATCCCTGAGGTCCCTTCCGACTTGGGAGTCTATGATTCTGTGAAATACCATTGATTTGCAAAGTTTTACAATGATTAGTAATGGGTGGTGTGGGTGTTAGGGATGATCCAATTGTGTTGTACCTGAACAACTGAAGGGTATAAGAACCCCATGTAAAACCCTAGTCAGGTGCCCTGATTTGGTGGCAACACCTGATGCACAGAAATAGTCATGGTATATTTTGTGTCCTAATTTCTCTTTGGTCAGCATGGGTCAGTTGTGGCTTTTGGTGACAAGCCCTAGGAATGGGTTCGCAGTCACTCTGCGGTTAGTGGGAACACCGATACACTGAGGGACAGCGTGCAGGCTGGCTGAGCGTGTCGGGCCGTGCTCCCTGCTGTCTGCAGGCACCCGGCCCTGCTTCCCTCACACTGCCTCAGCCCCTCACGCTGTCCCCAGGTGCAGTGTCCAGGCTGTGTGCATGGTTCCCTGTGCTAGCTTACATCCCTGGAAGAGGCACTGCCCTGGGCAGGCAATGTCCTCCTGCTGGACGACAAGGTGGCAAACCGTGCTCTGCCAACTGCTTTTTTGGCTTCTGTTTTCCCCTCCCAGCAGCCCCTCCACAGAGCACTGTGTCTGCCCCTCAGCTGCAGCTGTGCAGTGTATTCCTCAGAGGCAGTACCCATGTTAGCCAGCAACCAGCTCACCTAACACGAACTCTATTTATTCAGAAGACAGATATGTGAACAAAGACCCCTGGATGCTCACAGCTTATGCTTTTCAGGCGAGTGCTCCTTTCCATAGGGAGATTTTTGCAGGCCAGCTGTGATTTAGGCTTTTGGTTCAGCCTGCCAGATTGGGGATGGGGATTCACAAGTCGCGGCTGACAATTTATGCTCTTGGAGGAGAGGGGAAGGACCCTCCTGTGTTGCTGAAACTCACTCTGCAGTACCACAGCTTCCACCAGAGGACAATCCTGCACACAGCCTGACTCTCCTCTGCTGCAGGCCCTCAGGACTCAGCCACAGCCCTCCCCATCCTGCCAGCCGGGCTACGGCTTCATGGGCTCCTCTGGGCCAGGATGGTTGTACAGTGCTCGGGGGAGCTGGCTTGTAGTGGGTGCAGGTAGGATGATGGGGGGGGAGTAAGGCCCTCTCTCTGGCCAGCACAGGTCCACGATGGGGTAGAGCTGGCCCTGGAACTCTGCCTGGAAGGTGTAGATGGGGCTGAGCTCATCCAGGCTGTCAGCATTGTAGAAGGTCAGCTCGCCCTTCTCATAGTGCAGGTAGATGCCGATGCGCTGGGGCCGGGCAGTCAGTGGCAGGGTGGCCCGCGGGGTGCTGAAGGCCTCATAGACCTTCCCTTCCTTCAGGCCGATGAGCCACACGCCATTCTCAGGAGACTTGCTGAGCTTCCCTTTGCGGCTGACTGTGCCCTTGATGATGCCCACGCGCCAGTGGTTCCTGGTGCCCACAATCACCTCCCAGTAGTGCTGGCCACAGGAAAAGCCCTTGCAGGTGAGGATGCAGTTGCTCGAGTTGAAACGCTTTGGGTTGCTGTCCCGGCGCTGGTAGAGCCCACACTGCACCACTGTGTCACCCTTGAAGAGCTCCAGGAGGGGATGTGCTGTCACTGGGTCCAGCTTCAGCATCTCTGGAGCTAGAAGGAAAGCAGGCAGGCTCCAGGCACAGTAGCAGGCAGGGGACTGGCTCCAGGTGACCCCGTGCGCTGGCACAGCCAGACAAGCTGGCACTGCTGAGCTTTAAGCAGCTGGCGTGTTACACCAGAGCAGCCTGCTACTGGCACGAGACACAGTCAGCCACTGCTCCAGGAGCTCTCCTGGGGGCAAGGAGCACACAAGACAGGCCAGGGCAGCGCAACGCCAGCTGGGCAGTCTGTCCCCTGCGCCAGTGAGCCAGAGCAGCTGGTGTGCTGCCAGTGGGGCAGGTCGGTACCTGGCAGGACACGGCGGTGCAGGCGTTTCCATACAGTCATCTTGATGTCATCTTGGTGGAAACACGGTTTGAAGGACACAGGGCTAAAGATGCCATCACCTGGGTGCAGGCTGGGAAGCTCTGACCTGGAAAGACAAGGGCAGCTGTGACATAGGTGATGGGGACGATGTGTGACCTGCTTTCACCAGGCTGCCGTGTATGAGAGAGCCACTGGTGTCTCGGCAGCTGCTCTTGCCCTCTTCTGGGACTGAGTACACGGTCCTGGCTGTGGCAAACCATCACAACAGCAGGGTCCATGTGAGGCTGTCCCAGCAATGCCGAGCTGCCCACTGGTCTGGTACTTCTAGCCCTGGTGCAGAGACTCCGCGATCCCCATTACTGCTGGGTCCCACCACTCACCTAAACTGTGAGGAGCCATATTTCTGGAAAACACAAGAGAAAGAGAGAGTCAGTGGGTGGGAGACTGACCGAGCAGCAGCTCCTTTGTGTGATCACAGCTCCATGCATCTGTGCCCTGAGCTAGAGACACCAGGGCTCTTCTCCTGAGAGCCACAGGCACTGCCTGTCACAAACGGCAGGTCTCTCCCACTGGGGGAAGCTCTGGTGGGACAGAGGGCACCTACATCTCACTTTTTGTGGTGTCCCAGTTGTGCATGGTGAGATTACCCACTGCCCAGGGCAGGGCTCAGGGCTGCGAGCAGCAGGCTCAGGGCTGGAGAGCCTGGCTGACCCTCGCCACCTTCACTAGCAAGAGCACTCACCCGGATGAAATCAAGCTGGCTTTCATTGCCAAGGGCCTCCAGAGAGCTCTGCATCTCCTTAAGCCTCTGCAGGGCATCTGATGTCTGCTTGACCTGGAACTCAATGGAGGTGATGAGCTGGGCTGCTTTCCCCTCAATGCTCTCCAAGAAGGTGGCCTTTTCCTCATCGATGTATCTGTGCAGCTCCTGGAACTCCTTCCGGATCACCCACTTGAAGACATCTGCCTCGTTCTAACAGGAGACAGCAACCAGCTCTGCAGGACTGCCTTGTTGTATCCCCTTCACCCACTCTTTAGTTTCAGAGATGCCACCAGCAATGTCAACGTCTCCCACCAAACCACCCTCCACTGGCTTTCCAAATAAAGAGCAGCTCTGTATATCAGGCTAAATGTTGTTTCATCCTGCTGTCCTGAGCAGCTCACCACCATGGCACTCTGCCTTGCACCTCTCCTCCCTGAGACTTTGATTTGCTGATGTCCCAACCAGCTTCATCAGGGCTTTGAAAAATCTCTTGGATCCCTCTGCTCCCAGGGAACAACCTGTGTCTTGGGCTAAGGGAGAGAAAGTGCAGCTCTGGTTGCATTTGGGTTGAGGCTTTCTGAGTAGCCCCACTGGGAAGCTTTAGCCTCAGAAGGGATGCCACAAGGCCCCTTGGGACCTTGGGTCTACTGCATGGGAAACGGACACACCACTAAACCATGCATGAACAGTGTGAAACCACTGGTGTTGCTCTGATGGGAAGCCTGTTCCAAGTGGGGCCCTTCCCACCTCTTATCTCCCCACCTCCAAGGTCATTTGGTCAAACCAGTTCCAAGTGTTTCTCCTCCCAGGGCGCTTGGGGAGGGTTACATCACCCTTCTGAAAACAAGGCTGTGCCACCAGAGTGGTGGTGTCACCCTTCCCGAAAATGGGTCTGTGTTTAATCCCTGAGTTTCATGGAAAATACAAACCTCATGAAACAGGGTGGAAGATAAGCCCTGTCTGCTGTTCCCAGGAAGGAGGAAGAGGAGGTGAGGAGTGAGGTGGGGAGACCCAGGAGCAGAGGTTGCTCCAGGGGCTCTGTGGGACACAGAGAACTCAGGGATACAGGGTCTCTCGGGACGTGACACTCACTGCGATGCGGCTTTTGTTGTTGATGAGCTTGCTGAAATGTTCATCCAGGTTTTTCTTGTACTGGTGGATGTCAGTGAGCAGCACAGACAGCTCCTCCTGTAAAGACAGCACCTCTGTAGAAGAGACCTCTGTGGCAGCCTCCTCTGTTGCTAGCAGTGCTTGTCATGCCCTCGAGGAGCACATGGTCTTCAGAAGCCATGTTCTTCTAAGCTTTCTGGGGCCCTGCACATCCTGCTGATCTTTACTCTCTTGATTGAGAGGACTTGGGGTTGCCAGAGACAGGAGAGTGCTCAGAGCATGACCCTTTAGAGTACCAAGTACTCTTGCCAGGAACACCATGTCTCCGCTCCCATTCCCAGCCCTCCATATCTCACACCCCGTGACAGTTCTGCACCAGGCAAGCAGCCACAAGGAAGCACCAGGCCGACAGAACCCACCCGGTGCCTGGAGCCTGCCTGGGCCAGGAGCGTTTCTGGTGCCTCCTGCTCTTATCTCCCCGGTGTCAGGAGCAAAGGGGACGGGTGGCCCTGTGCTTTTCCATTCCTGGGACTTTCATGTGATGCTGGGCAGGGGACACCAGCTGTTTGCCTGTCTGGGGCTCCTGTTTCCCTGCCTCCCTGCTCTCCTGTGGCACCTTGCCTCAGCCCTTATCTCCAGACTCTCTTTGATGGTATTTGGAAATGATCTTGAAAAACCCCACCGGTGCTCCCCGGCCTGCGGCTTTCTCCACTGCTGTTCACCCATCAAAACCATGTGCCCACTCTGCCAGGGACATGCTCAACCTGACAAACAACTGCCCCTGGCCCAGGGACCTTGCCCCACATCTGCCTATGCTGTGGGACCGTGCTCCCCACACTGGTGTCATTTCCAGCCTGTCTTTTGAAGGAGAGGGGACATTTGGCCAGCAAGCACTGCAGGTGCCCTCATCCCCACCCCTGGGGGCCCAGCCAGCTCTGCCTGCCAACCTTCATCCGGCAGTATGCGGTAGAGATGGGGGTGATCTTGTGCTGGCGGTGGTTGCCGATGGTGCCACAGAGCCCACAGATCACCTCTTGGTCAGCCTCACAGAAGAGGCTGAGTGGGTTTTGGTGCATCGGGCAGGACTCTGGGGTGGACTCTGCCTCACCCCAGCTCTGCAGTGCCTCAATGACACGGGCCAGCGTGACGTTGGGTGGTGAGGCAGTGCAGTCCACAGTTTGGCGGCACACAGGACACAGGAACTGCCCATCCAACTCTCCAGAGAGTGACACCACACAGGACTTGCAGTACGAGTGCCCACACTGCAGCATCAGGGGCTCCTTGAAGACCTCCAGGCAGATGGGACAGAGGAGCTGGTCCTCCAGCTCATTGATGCTCATCCTCCGAGCCATCCTGCCCCTTCTCAGGCAACAGCATAGACCTGATCTGGGAAACACGGTGGGAGATCAGTTCTGTTCCAAGAGCAAAATACGCAGAGATGAGTGAAGACAGAGATGAAGTGAAATGGAGAGACACCTCCGACCCCCCAGCAGCAGTGCAGACAGATGCAAACTCATCATTAGGTTCCAGACAAAGTCTGAGATTCTTGTGTTACCCTGTGATGACATGAGACCACACTTGGCCATGCCTGTTGGATCCACAACAGCAATCTGTTCTCCACCTTGGACCTTTGCCTGGCAAGGGCATCAGACTGCAGCCTACCTCAGGGCAGACCTGCCCATGTGCTAGGGCTGGAGACAGAACTGAGAGGGATGTGCTGATGAAAAATTCCAATATTGACCCTGGCCTGTATGAATTCCTACACATCTCTTTGGGCTCATTGTCTCAGTCATGGGCATCCTCAGAAGGACTGGCATTAGCTCAGTGCATCTTAGCAAAAGCAGAATGAAATTAATAAAGAGCATATTTACTAGGAGACAGGGACAACCACCATGCAGTGAACACCCATGAGGCTGGATTCCACCAGTATGAGGGTTGGGAAGCTGAGGCACAGCAAGCAGGGCTGCGACAGCAGCTCACCCCCTTGAAACACAATGCAATCTCTGGTCCTCCACACTCCGGGCCAGCACTCACAAAAGACACAAGCCCAAACCCACCCTGGGCCCTGGGATGCACATGGCCAGCCTGTTCAACAGCTATAAGGTCCGTGCACCCACGATGCTGCTCCCAGCGCTGTGCGATACAACTACCAAGATCCTGGGCAAGTCAAAGACATGACCTGAAGTAGAAGAAAATAAACCTTCAGTCAGAGACTTAGTAATTTCCCTGGGAAAAGGGGAAGCTGTGTGCTGAGATCAAAATTTATCATACATTGCTATAGGAGCTTGGTGAATGAAGGAAAGGTTGAATGTCAGCCTGTGACCCATCAGACACCATAGGACCCTGTATAGGGGAACCAGATTAGGTTGTTCCCTCTGTTCCCACAGAAACACCTCCCAGAGACCCAAATTACAGCCTCCCACTCACCACACCACACACGCGTCCTGCACTGCTTCCTCCTCGACCCAGCTTGGGCTCTGGTCGTCCCAGGGCACCAAGTCTGACAGACGTCGCTTGGCTTCTCCTGATCCAGCTGAAGATTTCCAACCTGTCGGAGGGGTGGATGAGGCAGGTGGTGGGACCAGTGGCCCCTTGGCGGGATGGGAAGCCAAGCCGCTCCCTTTCTGCAGGTTTAGTGCCACTGGGGATGTCCCTGCCTACTGAGGAGAGACCAGGCAGCCTATTGTCCCCCTCTCCTGCTCTGAGAAGGGTGACACACCCCTGTGAAGGGCTGCCCACTGCCCCACCACACGGGTATGGGCACACACGTCATATGACTGGAGCCTTGATAAGAGCCAGTGGTGTTTGCTTCCCTGAGCAGCCATCTCCCCAAGTCCTGCTGGGATTTCACCCATCCACACTGCTTGCCAGCAGAAACATTCTCAGCAAAAGTACAAACCCAGGCTGGGCAGAGAATGGCTGGAGAGCAGCCCTGGGGAGAAGGACTTGCGGGTGCTGATGGATGAGAAGCTCAACACAACCCGGCAATGTGCATTCACAGCCCAGAAAGACCCCACACCCTGGGCTGCATACCCAGCAGCGTGGCCAGCAGGTGAGGGGGAGGATTCTGCTCCTCTTCTCCGCTGTGGGGAGAACCCCTTGCAGAGTGGCCTCCATCAGAAGGACATGGACTTGTTTGAGTTGGGCCAGAGGAGGCCACAGAGATGGTCCAAGGACTGGAGCCCCTCTGCTGTGAGGACAGGCTGAGTTAGGGGGGTTCAGCCTGGAGAAGAGAAGGCTCCAGGGAGACCCTGGAGCCCCTTCCAGTCCCTCAAGGGGATCCAGGAAAGCTGGGGAGGGACTCTTGATCAGCCAGGGGAGTGATGGGAATAGGGGAAAGGGTTTGACACTGAAAGAGGGGAGGTTGAGATGAGATCTGAGGAAGAACGTCTTTGGTGTGAGGGTGGTGAGACCCTGGCCCAAGTTGCCCAGGGAAGCTGTGGCTGCCCCATCCCTGGAGGGGTTCAAGGGGTGTTTGGAGCAACCTGGTCTGGTGGGAGGTGTCTCTGCCCAGGGCAAGGGGTGGAAACAGGCAATCTTCAAGGTCCCTTCCAATCTAAACCATTCTATGTTTGTATGAAAACACTTCCTTATCAGCTAAAGCTCTTTATTTAGTTGAAACAGTGGGGTCTTTTTGTTGTTTGGAGAGAACCTTTCATTCTTTTAGAAAAGACCAGCAGGAAACCTGGCTCATCACACCTCCAGTGTGGGGCAGGGCACATGGATGTTTTTGTTGCACTCTGCATAATATGGTTTCTCCTGTAATTAGTCTTGGTTCTCGACATGGGGCCAACCCACAGCTCCCCTCCCGGCAACTCCCGGAAGAGTTGGGCCGGAGGAAGAGGTCTGACAGAAGGGTCCAGCCCCGGGGGGACAGAGACAGAGGGTCAGGGACTGGCCCGGGCCCACCGACCCCCAGTCTCAGGCTGGGGGTGCAGCACCCGCTCCTCTAGGGGCTGCCGGGGACGGACGGGGACGTCCCTCCCTCGAAGGGGCCTTTCCTGCTGCCGCGGGAGCGCCACAGCCCAGGGCCCCAGGCACACACCCAGCTCGGGGGTGCGATGCTAGGGTTGCTACCGGCGGCCCGTGGGAACCTGGGTCCGGCCTGCTAGAAGCCATGCCCAGCAGGACCCTACGGGTAACCCTGAGGGAAACAACGCCCGGAGGAGGGTGATCACCCCCGCAGGCCCGGTGGAACGGCGGGCCGCCGCGGCATAGGCCAAGGCGGCGTGGACTACATCCCCCAGGGGTGCACTGCGCAGCCCCATGACACGCCCATTGGCCGGTGGCTGCGCAGGAGCGCGTTCTCCCTGAGAGGGTGCCGGCGCGTGGCTCTTAAACAGCGTGTTGGGACGCGATCGCTCCTCGGAGCGTGATTGGCTGAAGGCGCAGTGTGGCGTGGGCGGTGATTGGTGAAGAGGGTGCGGTGCGGGTGGTGGCGGTAGCAGTAGCGTCGTCATCATCATCATGGCGGGCGAGGCCAGGCCCGAAGGGAGGCTGCGGCCGGCGGGGCGGGCACCGGCCGTGTCTCCCTTTCCGTGGCTGGCGCGGGCTCGGGACCTGAGCGGCGATGGCGGGGTGCGCAAGGAGGAGCTGCGCCCTGGCAGCGGGAAGGCTGTGCCTCCGTCCGCCTCGGTGGCAGGTACTGCTGGGTGCTGCAGGGTCTGGGCAGCACCCAGGGGCCGCTGCTCCCCCCATGGGCTGCAGGAGGCTGTGCGGCAGTAGCTGAGCACCCTTCCTGTGACAGGGCCCAGCCTGGCTTTCACACCTTGCCCAGGGCCCCGTGCCAGCCATGCCCTGCTGCCATCTCCTGAAGCCTGAGCTCACTGCTCCACTCCCCGGTGCTTTGGGTGCAATTGGCAGTGACATTTTGCCCTGTTTTGTTGGGACATGCCTGCAGGCTCCACCGACCATCTCCTGACCAGCTTTCTTTATAAACGGCAGTTGTTAAATTTAATCTGTGGTTAGCAGGACTAAGGAAACCTAAAATCCTTAGAAATGTAGACTGAAGTCAAGGTCTCATACTCCTCTATATCATTTACATCTCTGTGCAAGGTCCTTGCTTCGGTATTTGTGGCTGGACCTGAAGTGTGAGCTGAGAGAAATGAGGAGAACAGAACCTGTTGTAAAAGATCCCCTGAAGCTCTAATGTTGAGGTGCTGGCAGCTGGCAAATCTGGGTGCTTTGGGCTTCAGCATGAGATCAGACCAAGAATTTAAAAGTGCTTATGCTATACAGTAGTATGTCTTTCTGTTTCAGAGATTGTTCTCCCTTATCAGTATTTTAGCACTTGGGATACTCTGTTTAACTACTTGTGGCTGACAGATTAAATGAAAGGGCACCCTGACCTTGAGAAAAGCAGGATTTCCAGGTCCTACCTGTGTTCAGAGTATAGAGTTTGAAACTCAAAGTACAATTTGAAGTTGTAAGTGGTTCCTGAATTGCAAGGGCCTCGTGTCATGTCCAGGGAAGCCTGTTACAGTGGGTTTTCTGAGTGAGCACTGGAGTTACCTGTACAGCTCTCTGGTGGGTGGCCAAGCTTGGAGGTATATGTTTTCCCTTTGTTTCTCTTTCTAGGGCTCCTGTTTAGGTTGGAAAAGACTTGATTACATATTTTTGCAGATAATTGGGGCATTCTAATTTTGACAGCTGAATTTTCCATTCCAATTCTTAGAAACACCAAATCACACCCCTTGATTAGAAAGGCATCAAGACTGTGAAGCAGCTGTTTTATTTGGCATTGGTGTTAAAATACAGCGAACACCACTTGGGTACTTGGATGTGACCATGTTTTTGGTACAAATACAAGGTAGTTTGTGCTGCCTCTGCTATTTTACAGCAGAAGGGAGGAAGAAACCTGGATAGAAGGGTGATGTTGCTGTTGCAAAACCAACTCCTGGTGTGCTTTTAATGGTACTGTTACTGCATATGAAATCATACTCTTGCTTTTCTCTCCTTGTTTTGGGCTGCAGTGAAGTACTCCGGGTATCTGGAACACTGCAATGAGCCCTTCTGCACAAGCAGCAAGTCTCCTAGCCTGATGAAACTTGGAAAAGGTAGGCTTGAGCCAGAAAGTTTGTCCTGGGACTTGGGGGCTATACAGACCAGCCCATTAGGGCATGTCAATTTGAGGGCTCTTTAGTATTTTTAGGTTAGTTGAAAACTTTAAAACTTGATAGTGGAGTCCAAAAGCCTTTGGTGTCACACAGGTGATCATCAACCTGAAACTGATGGCCCTCTGCCCCTCTTGACTGTGGGAGTCAGTGACAGTGCCTGTGCTGTTGGTGGCAGGGGGGTACTTGCTGCATGCCCTGAGGGAGCAGCTTGTCTTGGTGTTTCATGTGAGAGGAGGTGTCACTGTTTACGGCAAGCTTAGTTCCAACAGCAGACTGCCTTGATAAGCCGTAGTGGGGCAGTTGACCCTTGTAGTTGCTGAGATATGAGCTACCAAGGACTTTTTACTCCAGCCTTTTGGAGAAATTGTTGTTTGGAGTCTGAGGGGGTCTCCAGGTTTGTGATTTTCATGAGGTTCCATTTCTTGTTGTGACAGACATTACACTGCTGGGCCTGGAGATTGGCCTGCTGACGATGAAGAAGGGAGAGGTGGCAAGATTTGTCTTCACACCAGATTATGCCTATGGGCGGCAGGGCTGTCCTCCTCTCATTCCCCCCAGTGCCACAGTCATGTTTGAAGTGGAGGTGCTGGACTTCCTAGACTCGGAAGAATCTGATGCATTCTTTGAGTTGACTGCTGTGAGTTGCCTTAATAAGGTTTGAGACCTAAATCTGGAGGCCAGACCTTCGCTGTCTTTCCTTCCAGTTGCTGTTGCTCATGTATTATGTATGTTTAGCTTAATTGCAGGGGCAGTTACCCAGACTCTGGGCTGCCAGCTCTGCTCTGATACAAACATGTGCCCTCTAACGCTGCCCCTGTGCTTTGTCCTCTGTTTGCACTCCTGTGCAGATGGAGAAGTTGGGTGCTGCTTTTGTTTGCTCCCTTGCGCTCGAGTCAGCGGAAAGGCTTCCGTTTATTTTTAGCTTTACAAGAAACTTCATGGTTTCACTAGAGGGCACCAGCTTCCAGGAATTTCTCTGAAGGAATAGTAATGGACTGTAAAAATCCTGTTCAGTACACAGCGCTCAAGTGCCACCCCCTTCACCCCCAACCTTTGTCTCTGCTTCTTGGCTGCACTCCCAAGGGCTCTTTCACTGTTCACTTTCCTCCCTGGTGAGTTACAGTGTTATTGTTAATTCTGCTTTTTCATGTAAAGGGCTTTGAGTTGTGGTTGTGGGTCAGTGAGTGGGGCACGGGCAGCAGCACTGGTGGGGGAGGCCTCTGCATTCCCTGCTGCTGCTGCACAGACCACTGTGTCTGCACATAGCCCTGCGAGCAAACCACACTTGTTGCAAGGGAGCTTAGTCCCCTTCTTGCCAGTTCTCTGGATTCTCTCTGTGAGCTTGTTCCAACTTGGAAACCCAGGAGAAAAACCTGTATATGTATTTTTATAATTTTTTTTAATTGTTACTGTTGGTGAGGTTTTTGTTCGGGTGTCAGGATGGTCCTGGAGCTGGCCTGAGGCAGCCACCCTGGGTGATGCTGAGCCATTAGAGCAAGGGAGCCTTTCAATCAGCTTCACCTTTTGTACCAGCAATAGCATTTACGCAAACTGCTCTGTGCTAAGCAGGTGAGAGAGTTGGACAGGATTTAAGAACGAGTTTCTGCCTTTTTTTTTCTCCTGCTCTGGATTCCTTTGGTCCTGGTGAGCTTCCTGACCTGGTTGGTAGCACTCTTCATCAGCAGTTACCAGCACGAGAAGGGTGGCATGTTTCAGCCTGGTGAAGGGAAATGCCACGTGGTGGTGGCCTGGATGGACACTGCAGGCGCCTTAGACACAGCCTGGCTCCTCCTCTGTGAACAGAAGGGGACTGTGCAGGACTCTCCTGTTGGAGCTCTGTGCTGCTTTGCTTTTGTTTGAGCTGAAGTTCAAGTATTTCTTTATACAGGAGCAGCAGGATACATTCCCTCTACAAAAGGTATTGAAAGTGGCAGACACAGAAAGAGAGTTTGGCAACTACCTCTACCGTAAGCAGCACTTCGAGAGTGCCAAAGACAGATACAAAAGGGTATGATACCAGAAAAAAAATAATGTGTTTTCCATTGTGAAAAGCTGTGCAAGCAGTGATTATTAGTGCTAGCTTACTATAGCAGGTATGATTTAGAGATCAAATAACTTCATTACGTTTTCCAGGCATAGCTTGTTATTTAAGAACAGATCTTAAAGACCTGCTTTTGTGTGAGTGACAATGGGAAATGAAGGAGGAGAAGTGTTAGCTGAAACAGGCAGAACCCTTTTCTCTCAGGCTTGTTCCCTGTGGGCTCTAGCCCAGACAGAAGGGTACATCTCGGCAGCTGGGAGAGCCCTGGGTGGTTTTGCATGGCTGACTGCTAACTGGAGCCTTTCCAGTCATTTTCTGCAGAGAGATGTTACAGTACAGCATGGCCTTGTATTGCAGCAGCATGCTGGTTAATGCTTTGAGAAGTAGTCTAGCATCCCCATGATCTGGAAATGGAGATATTGCTGGCATCCTGGGCAACCTACTGTTAGCCTTGCAGTTGGGGGGTACACAGTACTTGAGGCTGGTGGGAACCTCTGGAGGTTGTCCAGTCCAGGCCCCTGCTGAAGGAAGGTCAGCTGCAGCAGGAGGCTTCCCAGGACTCTGTTCAGGTTTTGAACATCTCCAAGGACAGAGATTCCACATTCTCTCTGGGCAGGAAAATACTTGGTTGTTCCCAAACTGGAAGGCACCTGCCTTCATTTCAGAACTAGTGAGGTCTTGTGAGATTTTTCTTCCCTCCAATTAGGGTTGGTTTTTCTTGGTGTTTCTTTGTAACAAAAATAATGTAAATTGCCCTTCTTTTCTGTGGGATTTCTTTCTGTCTTTGGCCTTTAAATCTGGGTGTAGTATTTCTATTTTGTTGTTTTCTTCCTTGATAGGATCCGAAACCTGTAGGCTGAGCTGACTAGTCATGCTGATAATGCCATGCAATATATTTGGATTTTTGGTTATTACTATTTTTAACTGACCTAGGTAAACAGGAACATGCTGACTGAGAGGGATTTCTCACTTCCCTAACAGATTTGGTGTGCACTAGTTCTTTTTTTTTTTTCTGTCTGCTTAGGCATTCTCTGTCCTCAGTCGCAGCCCTTCCAGTGAGGAGGAGCAGTGTCAGATCAATGCTTCCAAGTTGCTGGTGCTCCTCAATCTCTCTGTCACTTACCTGAAACTGGAACGTCCTGCCCAAGCTTTGGCATATGGAGAGAAGGCCTTGGAAATTGACCAGAGAAATGCCAAAGCACTGTTCAGGTGTGGCCAGGTGGGTGAAAATAAATTCCTTTGGTAGCCGCATCAAGGAATACTCTGGTCTGACCGTGGCTGTGGAGAGAACCTTGAATGAACCGAGATGAACCACTAAATTCTAGGCCAGGCCTTCTGAGCTGCAGCGGTCAAGGCAGTCTGTCTGCATCTGACCTTTTGGAAAAATCTGTGTCTCTCTAAATCTGTCACACAGATCTTTCCATGGGGGATTCCTGAGCTACCTGGATCTGTCTCGGAAATGTTTGTGGCTGCACATGCTTCAGTCCTGAAGAGTGGCAGTGAGTCTATATTTATCTTGCGACACATCTGTCTTTCTTTCATGGCAGGCTTGTCTCTGCATGACAGAATATGAAAAAGCACGGGATTTCCTGGTCAGAGCTCAGCACATACAGCCATTTAACCACGATATTAACAATGAGCTGAAAAAGTTGGCAAGGTGAGAGAACTCCTTTCCATTCCTGTGGAAGAGAGGTTGCCTGGAACATCCACTCAAAAAAGAATACTGAAAATGTTAAAAACAAAAACAAAAACCCAAAACGCAAAACTTTTGGGTTAGTGACTTGTGAAAATGTAGAAGGTTTCTTTTGGTGTGGACACAGCTGGTTCAAACATTCTGCAGATGTAGTGGTTACAGGTGGTAGGTGAGGAGCTGAGAGCACCCACTCTTCCTGTACAGCTTCTCTGGGGGGATGCATGTGTTCTGCCCCTTGAGGGGGTATCTCAAGGTGATGATGGGGAGCAGGGGCTGCTGACATGCCTCAAACCCAATGAAATGCAGTAGGCTGGTGCCTGAGCTGGTGATGTTCTGGATTAATAAGACAACTTTCATTCCATTTTAAGATGTGTTGGTTAATTACAGCACCACTTCTGCACTGCATGTGCAGAAGTGTACAATGCTACAAATACTGATGTTCCTTGAAAGTGAATTTTGTGCTGTCTTGGAGGAAACAAATGAGCAATCCTGAAGGCAAACATTTCCTGTGCCCACAGGCTAAATGCAGCACAATTCTGCCAGCTTGAGTCATGCCCTGGCCCCACCAAAACATGACTAATGCCAGTCTGTGCCCTCATTATGCTCATCCCTTTGAAGTTGGTAAAGCACCAGCTGGTTCCCCAAAGTGTGTGCTGTCCTTCTGGCACCCTTCACAGACACAGAAGGCGATGCTGTCTCCAGCTTCAGAGATCACAAAGCAGCCCTTGGATACGAACCCTCTTTATTTGTGTGTTGCTGCTAGGCATTTGCAAAAAGGTTTGTAGGCAGCAATAATGTCTCTTACTAGAGTAATTGGTGCAGCTGGAGAAGCCAGTCTCGTGAGCGGAGTGCCTTTGCCAGGTGGTGTTTCAGTAGAGGGTTGTCCGTGCACATCGGTGTTCTCCATATCCCTATTGTCTTTTGTAGTCTGTGATAACACCAAGGCTTCAAACTTATTCTGTTACTTCTGAAGTACAAAGAACTTCCAGACCAGCAGCTACCACTGCCTTGAAGTCTGGAAAAAAACCCACTTCTGTTCATCCTCATCTGCCTCTGGGTCCATAGCTACCCAATTGCTCGGTGAGAGCAAGTCGTTGGTGAAACAGCACTGGCTTGTGTTGGAGACCCCTGGCCCAGAGCTAGAAGTCATGATTCTAGAAGGGTCATATGTTCCCTTAGACTTGGCAGGTAAAAGAGGACTATTGCTAATAAAGTTGAGGTTGTGCTGCCAGGAAGCCGAGGCACTGTGCCTTTGGGAGAGCAGCAGGCAGGCTTGTCAGCTCTCGAGAGGTAGCGGCTCGTACAGCTAACACCTGTGTCAGTGAGCTGGGCATGTCTTAAGCCACTGTTGTCTCAGAGCTTTTGCTTCAGTACCAGTTGAAATTGGTGTATTTTTTACTTTTACCATGATAAAGAGTAGAACTAACATAAAATAGAGAAAGACAATGTTATTGGGTGGTGTTAATTATGCTATGCCTCAGTCTAGATGCTATAATGTTGCCTGAGAAAACTCATAATCCGATCTGGCAAATGCTTCAGAAATGAAATATGGATCAAAACCTAGTTCTTGGAGGCTTTTCGCTTCCTTACAGAGTACATTTATACTTTGCAAAAAGGACCATTGTGTGTTAATCAACAGCTACCTTTTGCTATCTAAAACAAAACTTTGAAAAGCGTCTTTTTAACAGCTGAACTATGGCTGTGGCAAAAGTCACTTCACTGGAGAAGAGCAGCCAGAATCCAGGGTGAGGATTTTGTGGAACACATGTCTGTACTGGCTGTAGTGATCTTGTTGGTGCAAATCCTGCTGCTGTACTTGGCGTTTTTATTCCAAGGCTTGCTTTGCATCAAATCCAGAACAAAATGGGGTGAATTTGTGCCTCCAAGTGAGAGGCTCTTGGATGTCCTGCTGTGGTAGGCATGTGAGTGTGCCATCTGCAGTCTGGGTGGGCATCCCTCATCTGCTTCATGGGGACAGTTGTGGCAACATCTGTCTGAGACTTAAAAGACTTGCTGGCTGGGACTCCACTGAAGAGTGAAATATTTGTGAAATACATAATTTCACACTTTGAGGTTCTGGACCCAGTGGTGCGGATGGCAGAGGGCTGAGAGAGCATTAGCCGGTGTCACACGCTGATTCTGGTGTAATGCAAGAAAAACCTTTGCTTTTGCCCTTATATGGTAGCAGATGCAGGAATGTCAACCGTGTGGGCAGCTGTTGATCCCTGGGATGGTGCCCAAACTGAGTCACCCCCTTGCTCAGGGATTTCTCACCAGTGAGACCTTGGTGCTGGTGAGGTGAGAGCACAGGGTGCAGAGGACATAGTGCTTGGAGAAGCAGCAATTCAAATGGGGCACTCTGGGAAGCTGTTTGCCCTGTGACACTGCAGGGAAAGTGAGAATGGAGGAACCATTTGCCCTGTATCTGGGCTCAAATCCCTGCTTTCTCCTACCCATTCTCTGCCCAGCTCTGGTGTCAGTGGTAGATGTCCTGGAGTAGGACCATGTCTCTTGCTTGGTGCTGAAGGAGCTCGCACAAGAAGTGACACAAACGAGACACAAAACTAAACCATAGGATACAGGTGGGAGTTCCTCTGCATTGCTCTCTGCTTGCAGAACTGGTGCAGAAAGCATCTGGCTATGAAAAGTCCACTTAACTAATAAAAGATCTACTTGACTAATAGTCACCAGTGGAGTAGAGACCCAAGTTCTGGGGATGAGGCCCAATATTTCCAGCTCCTCTTCCCTGACAAAGCATAAAGAAGGGCTTGGAGGAGCTGCCTCTTTGCTACCAGCATGCTCTTACACTAGGCAAATACAGTTATATAGAAAAAATAATATATGCTGTGCTCTAATTTGCAGCTGCTACAGGGATTACATGGAAAAGGAGAAAGAAATGTGCTGCCGAATGTTTGCCCCTCTCAACTCTTCTGGCTAACCAGGAATAAAGGTAACCAAGTTGTGAAAAAGGGTGAGATCTCTTCAAAACCTCTGTTGTGCCTGAACTGTGTTTTCAGAGGGGGAACCTCCTCCTCTTCTGCATGAGAGAGTTCTGGAGGCGAATGTAAGGCAGTGGGAGCGGGTGAAGGGGAAGGGGTGGGATGGTGGGGTGAAACACTGCTGCACTGTTGGCGTGGGGAATCTTTCCTGTGAGGCAAGCTGGCGTGGGACAGGGACCTGAAACTGGCAGCACTTGAGTAAGTTTGGTTTTGTTGTTGCCGGTGCTGCTCATCCCAGCTATTTCTTGTCAGAGCCAGGGGGAGAAATAGCTCTGTAGTCTTGTTTCTCTGCCAGTTAAAAGAAACAAAAGAAATCGTTCCTGTCAAAGTTAAGAACTGGATTTCTTCTTCCCCTCCAGTGCTCCTGTCTGGAGCTGTTGGAATGCCTCACTTCAGAAAAATCTAAATATTTTATTTCTGTTTGTTTTTTTTTTTTTTTAAATATTAAGAAACCTGTTTGTATAGAAAATTTCAAATAGATATTTTGGACTCTTTAAAGCCTTAAATCTTCTAGCAAAATTGAAAAATTGATAGGTTTATGAATGCACAAAGGCTCTTTGATCATTCCTTTTTTTTTTTTTTTTTTTTTTTTTTTT
>VXBJ01005439.1:106754-136506 GCA_013400055.1 Nycticryphes semicollaris | reverse complement strand
GGAGCTCGCCGGCCGGATCGCTCCCATGTCAGGGCGACGGTGGGGGACTACACTCCGCTAGCCCGAAGCCACTGACCTCCCCCCTCTCCTCGCCCAGCGATGTATTCACTGCTCTCAGCCTGCACTTGCCTGTAAGGATTATGGCATATTTTTTAATTATTTTTTTTAAAGAATTTTAAATATTGGGTTTATTTTTTTTTTTTAAACTTTCATTTTGGAGGCTCTGGTTGCATTTTCCTTGCTATCAGGTGGTTAATCGGGAGGACCTGAGCCTTTTTATAAGCAGAGCATCGCTCTGTGCCCTTTAAAAAATTGAAAACAAAAACAAAGCAAAAAAAAAAATCAACTTTAACCATTTTACCGCATCATTTGATCTTTTGTTGCTTTTTTTTTTTTTTCTCTTCTCCAGATGTTTACATTTCCTGCTGCTGTGCTTTCAGGTACAGGTACGTGTCCTTTCTGTCCTCTTTCACTCTTGGTTGTAAAATAGAAACAAAGGCGGCGTGCTGACCTCGGAGTGCCAGGCAGTTTTGGCTAGGGCTTTCACTCTTTTATTATTATTATTTTTTTTTTCTCTTTTCCTCCCCCCTCTAGTTTTTATAGCCATATTAAACCGATCCCCGCGCCAGATGCTAGAGCGTCACTGGCCCTGGAAAGGGGCTGCCCTGCTTGCTAAGCTGCTTTTCGGGCGCCCGCTTGTGCGGAGGCACCGGTGGGCACCCAGTGCGGGCTGGGTGCGCCGGTAGCTTTGCCCTGCCATAGTGGGATCCTCTGGAGTGCATTAGCCTGGCTAATGATGTGAGAGGGAGTGCTGGACTCTCCTCCTTGCACAATGTTGATTGATGCACTTGCCTTGGAAGAGCAGGCGCTCTCCTGCTTGCCCTCCTTATTATTCTTTCTTTTTTCCCTTCTCTTTTTCGTTAGTTTTTTTTTTTTTTTTATTCCCCTCCTAGGGAACTTGCGCCCAAAAACTGATACTTTGAAAAACACGAGTTTCCCTAGCCAGGAGAAGGAGGCTGCGTGCTCCCTCCCCATTATTCAGTAGAAAGCCGTCCAAGTCAGATCCTGCCTTTGATCCTGCCTCGGCAGGAATGAAACCGTTGGAGGAACACCCTGAGCGAGGAGGCTCTGCAGCCCAGGCGCCCGCGGGACAGGGAGGGTGGCTGGGGGTGCTGGGGTGGCCGCTGCCCCCCAACAGCCAGGGGGCCACACACCTCCCTGAGGTGGGGATTTCACTGGGCGCCCTGGAGCAGACCCACCTGCGGGACTGGGTAGAGCAGGTGCCACTGCCTTGGTGGCTCCATCCCACTGTCCTGCTGGGGACACTTGTACCGTCCCCTTGGCCATGTGTGGTGCTTCGGATGGGATTGCACCTGCTTGTCCTCCTGCAGATACCTGATGGCAGTGAGGGATGGTCTTAGATGAGCACAGCCACAGTGTAGGAGGGGGCTCCATCCCTCCGGCCAAGCTAAAATCCCAACCATCCCCATCCCCTTGCTTTCCCACCCCTCAAAAAAATCCCCGCTCACGGGTTTGTTTTTTTTCCCGTCTCATCCCCTCTGAAAACTACATCCTGAACCTAGCACCAGCAGAGCCTCCCCTCGGCGGAGCAGCCTCCTCATCGGGAGAGGATCCGCAGCTGTAAATTACCCTGTGGTGGGAAGGCGTTTGCCGTATTTCTCTGGTGCGTTGTGTGTTTGGTTGGTGGTTTTTTGGGTGTGTTTTTTTTATTTTTTCTGAGCCCCAGGAATGCCAGGCTGTGCAGGGCTCGCAGCGACGGCACCCTTTGCAGCGGGGAGACATTTTTTTGCGCTTGTGCGGTAACTGAAGTTAATCAGCCCTCCAGCCTCCCTCCCTCTCCCCCTCCCTTCGGTGCTTTTAGTGAATCAGGAAAAGTTTGGCTGGCTGCCTGGAAAGCACTTGCTAAAATCTGATCTCTTACTTCAGCAGCCTTAAAACTTGGGAAGTTATTGGCATTTATACAGTTGGAGCTTGCAGGCTTCCANTACTTGCTGCCTTTCGTGCTGATTTTGCAGCGTTTTGCGGGATTTGAGGAGGGGGTTTGCTGTGGCTGGGCGCTGCAGAGGTGTCCTGGGCCCCGGATGGAGGGGCAGCGGAGCTCTCTGGGTGTTACAGCGAGAGGTGAGCTCTTTGGGTGATTAGCGTGGGGAGCCAAAACATTAGATTAGTCATACTCAAGGGCCTTCGAGTGAGTGTTTACAATATTAATGGTAGATGAAAAGATGTGAATGCTGTAAGTTTTTATTGCCCATTTTGTTACACTTTCTTTCTGGATTTATTCATGGGATTACATGTTTTGAGCCTGAATGGGAGCAAGGGATTATAGGATTTCTTTTATAATGATCAGTTTGGGTAGGAGTTAGCCTTTGGTGAACTGGAGTAAATTAATGCATCACTTAAGTTTAATATTTATTTAGGCTAAAGGAAGTTGTTTAGTTTTGCTTAAAGGGCTCTGTGTTGTATTGGAGAGATTTAAGAGCGCCTGAAATGGATTATATTCTAAGGCTGCCTTTTGCCCTCCCATGCAAGCCATGATCAGCGGGTCGCCCCACGTGTTAGTCTTAGAATTATGCTCCTCTGCTGCTGACTGTTACCCCGTGGCTCTGCGTGCAAAGGTAGAAAGCCTTCCAGC
The DNA here is from genome assembly GCA_013400055.1 of Nycticryphes semicollaris. NCBI lineage: Eukaryota > Metazoa > Chordata > Aves > Charadriiformes > Rostratulidae > Nycticryphes > Nycticryphes semicollaris. The sequence goes on along the minus strand of VXBJ01005439.1, from coordinate 133,853 downwards.
TTTGGGAATGAATGTTTTTTGCCCCAAAATACCACAGCTCGGGTATTTTGTGTGTTAGATTACTTGTGTACAGAGGCTGGGATGTGCTGATGTGCCAGCTGCCTGCAGTCAGGTATGATGGTAACTCAGCTGCTGGCTAAAAACCTTTCTCATAGATGTTGAGCCTGTAGGTGACTTCATTGGGTGTAGCATCAGCTGTGGGTAGATTGTGGCAGCACCATTGAGGCATCCCTCAGCCTGGACTGTGGGGCGGTCAGATGGATAGGGGTTTTTAGGAGCAGGGTTGACTCCTCTACGGCTGTGGTGTTGGGTGGTGGCATTTCCACCGAAGAACACAGGGGGAATAGTGTGTGATGGGTGTGCACTGGCCATGAGAGCAGACCTCTGCCTTGCAGGGCTGCGAGGAGGACAGCTTGTTCTCGGGTCCCTTCCCCTGTGGCAGCAATGTCCCTGTCTTGTTTTCTTCTCTTGCAGCTTGGGAAGTTCCTCTGCTGTTTGGGGTTGCTGCAGTCCCAAAGGCAGGAGGGACACAAGATATCCTTGGAGGGATTTATTTATGCAGGTTGTTCTTCAGGGTGATCTTTCACTGCTGGTTCCTAAGCTTTCCTTCTATTGCTTGTCTTTAGCATCCTTCTGTTTAATTCTCCCACTGCCTTTTTCACACTTCCAGGAGCAACGTCCTTCATGTGCTTTTTCCCTCTCTATGTCCCGCACCAGTTTTGGGTTTGGAGTTAGTCCCTGCTCTTTGCGTGCGGGAGCACCTTGGGTAGGTGGAGGAGATGTCCCATGTTGTGCTGACCCTGGTAGCCCTTAGGACATTAGGACTGGAGACATGGGACCTCAGGAGATCAAAGGTCCCACTTCTTGGGAGCAGGTGGGCGCTGGAGGAAGCTTTGGTGTAGGCTGAGCAATAGGAGGTTTTGGGTGCTGCCCTGGTTTGCAAGAACTTCCAGCTCTTCTGGACCACCTCCAGCACATCCTCAGCTGGAGTGTGGGGTGATGCCGGCACGGGCTGTCCCAGCCATGCCCTAGAGTCAAGGCTGGTGCTGCCTCAGCCTTTTCCCTGCCCTGATAAACCTCCCCTTGTTCTTCTACATGGAGTACATCTGTCTTAGATTATGAAGAGGTCCCTGATAGGGCCAAATCCTTTGCTTTTATGGCTCTTGTAGGTTAAGATCCAGCTTTGGAATCTGATCCAGAAGCAAACAGGAGGTCAGAGGAGCGCACAAGGCAGCACCGGGCTATTTTCACATCTGCTGGTGTTGTGTAAGAGGAAGGCTGCTGCACGCCATGCCAATAGCAACTTATGTTTCTCCTAAGCTCCTGTGCAGCGACAGACAGTTATTGTTTGGGGCTTTGTAAAGTGAGACACAGAGAAGTGTTGCTTCCACACGTTCAGTGAGCCAGATCCTGCGGTCTGGCGAGGCTGCGTGCAGCACATGTCGGAGGCGTGAGCGTGGCTGAGCAGCTCCCTCCCCTCTCCCCGTCTGCTTCTCTGCAGCCGTCCTCCCTGGGGGGGTGTCTCTGATGCCAGTGCCACCGCACAGCACTGGGGACACCATTGTGGACAAGCCAGAGCACGATCCGTGTCGCAGCCTGCCCTGGCTTGCCTTGCAATGGGGTTCCTGTGAGCGTTGGAGCTGAGGGTCCCTGCTTGCCCTGCCCTCAGCCTCCTGGCACAGCGCTGGAGGCTGACACCAAAGGCAGGTTGCTGGACCATGCAGCCCCAGTGGGGTTATTCTTGTGTCTGCCCTCCCTGTAGATGGGCACACGCCTCCTCTCACCCTCCTTGTCTAGCAGGAACATCTCTCTTGAGATGGTGGTCAAGGCTGCCTGTGCTGCTAGGGGTGGAGGCCCTGGGACTCGGGCATCACTGCGTCGCTCTCGAAGCCCACGCTGTGGGATGGGGCAGGTGCTTCCTCGATGCGTCGAACCTCTCCACTCCTTGCAGCAAAGCCCTGCATGCCAAGATCTCTCAGGGGCCCGGTGCCCTCCTAGCCCCTGGGCTGAGAGATCCTGTGCTTGCTGTCTCCACTCAGCCTGGACCAGGACCAAGTCCTCGGTGCAGCATCCTGCTCCATGAGCGTGTCTGAACCTCCTCGGATGAAGGTAGTGCTCCTCCACAAAAATGTCTGATGTGAGTTCCACTTTCCAGCCTTGTCTGGCTGTGGTTCGTGCTGTGCTGCCATACCCACCCTGTGCTTCTGCAGGTTGTAGAAGTGATGCTGTGAAGGAAAATATACGGCAAAGGTGTTCTGGGAAAGGCTGGGAAGTTTTCTGTTGGTTTTTCTGATAGCAGCTGACTCAATTATTAGGCCATGAGAAGACAAGAGATGCTGCATGAGGAAGGCCTGATTAAATTAAAGGAGGAGGAGCTCAGCAATGTTGATGAAGTGCATGACCCCATCACGGGCTGGAACTGGCTCTGGGTCTGTGCTGCTGCTGGACTTGTGGCAGTGGCTGCAGTGGCTGTTCCTGTGGCTCCACTGGTCTGCGACCCACAGAGGCAGGGTTTGGTTGTGTATTACATCGTTAGTTCCTGTTCAAAACCCTCTTGCTCTCCAGGAAACCACCGCGCTGCTTGCCACAAGGGATTTTTATTCCGCCACTGCTGACTCATTGCGCCAGTCCATGAAGTGTTGTGTCCTGAAGCTGTTCCTGTGTCCTGCTTCTGCCTCCTGGTCTCTGGAGAGCTCAGGCTGGTGGAGGAAGAGGAGACACCTTGGGGCATGGAGGAAGGAGAGCCCTTTAATGTGCTGGGACAGGTCCTCTGCCAGGAGATCCCCCAAATACACGTTTAGTGGGAAAGTTTGCAAGGACAAAGCTGGTGTCCAGATTCCCGTCCCAGTGAGGCAGAAAGAAATGTGAACTTCCTTTGGCAGGTAGGGGCTTGGCGTTTTTGAGGTGTTGTGGCAATGGGCAGCAAAGCAGAGCTGCTGCTGCTTGGAGGCTTTGGTCTGCACACAGTTTGCCTTTTCAGAGCTCCAGAGAGGTGCAAGATGCTTCAGAGAAACAGAGAAGGACTTGGGTGTTGTTGAGGAGAGTGCATAGAAGAGTATAGTAGGTGCAGGTTTAAGATTCCCCCTGTTCGAGATAGTTGGGTGCGTTGTTGCTGTTATATTTAATTTCTGTTTTGCTTTCCTTATTGCCCCTGGTACACCCCAGACTGGGCAGAGGCAAGGGATGCTGGGCTTGGAGCAGTGCTGGGTTTCGCAGGAGGGTTGCCTGCTCAAACCCCACTTGGTGTGTGCTTGTGTAGCAGCTTGGCCATAGCATTCCAAGGCAGGAAAGGAAAGAGTGGAATGAAGGGTGAAGCTTCCCAAGCTCTGCAGGTGCATTTGGGATGTGGTGATGCAGCATGTGACAGGCCCTTTGGTTGAGGGGCAGGTGGGAATGACTGCTGAGGACTTCTAGGGGCTCAGGTAGGATGAGCAGCACTGGGAGGACTCAGGTGGCCACTCAGAATATTTGATTTTGCTGTAAGTTGATAGCACTAAGCCTGTTCAGCTGGGCGAGCGGATATCTCCCTCCACTGTGGGAGTCTGAGCTCAAGATGAAGACTCCCCTGGGGCTGAAAATCATTTTTTTGGATCTATAAAGCTACTTCCTGGATCCTTGGGAGTATCTTTATGCGTCTCTTCCTTTCTTTAGGAGCTGGGAAAACCCCTGTCACGCTCTGTCCTCTCCTCCCTCCACCATCACTGAGCAATAGCTGCTTTTGCTTTGACTTGCCCCAGATATGGACACTTTAGATGCCAGTTGTGGTAAGAGCAGGTGAAAAATATGTTCAGGGAACAGGGTGATTTAAAAAGGAGTGGCTGCTGTTGGTGCCCAGGTGAGGGGTATGTGAGGACGGATACCTGCTGCTGTGGCCTTTGCCTGAGGTCTCTGGACTGCTTTGGTCCTGGGGGGGCTGGGGTAGGTCATGCTAAGCCTTGGGCACAGGGAGGGACCCAAATACCCTCCTGCCCGTGAGCCCAGTGTACAGCCCTGATGGGGCTGGGAGCCAGGAGCCCCCAGGATGTTTGGAGAGAGATGCTCCGCTGCAAAGCGTGACTTTCCTGTGCTCTGCTCCAGAGATCAGGGATTCCATGTGGNTTTTTTTTGTTGTTGTTTTGTTTCAATCACCCGCTGTGCCGTAACAGCAGGTGTACCACAAGAAATTGTGCAGAGCTGTGTATTACGCTGCCTACCTGGTATGTTGCGTCTGTGTCCTGGTACCTATCCAGATGTCCACGGAGGATTAGGCATCCAGCAAAGCAGCTGGAGGGAAAGAAAGAGAAAGGAAAAAACCAAACCCCACCAAAATAGAAAAGACTGTCTGGCTCTGCCAAAGTATTTTCCTATTGGCATTCAGCAGCCTCGCCATAGCATGAAGAGAAAGAAAGGGGAAGAGAGAGGGGAAGGAGGAGGCTTAGCCTGTCATGGTCTGTGTGTTTCCCTTTGTGCAAGCTCCTTGCCGCACTGGGGGTTGCGGTGGGTGGGAGCCGAGGTGACAATCTTCCCCGCTTGGCCAGGGGCAGACTGGGGGTTCGTGCCCCTGGTGCTGGGCTCACCAGCTCCCTTCGATGCAGGGCTCGGCTCCCCAGACCATGCTTCCATACCTCCCTGACTATTTTGCCCGCACAAACAGCTGGATTTCAAGCTCCAGGGCAGCGTTTCCCATGAAGCGACAGTACATCCTCCCCAGGCACAGCACCAAACTCCACTTAGACCCCACTTGTGGCACAGATTTGCTTTTTCATGAAGTTTATCTGCTTTATTCTGCTGCAGCCATCAGAAAAGGGGCTGTGTTGCTGGGAAATCCAAAATACCTTTAGCATATTGACCTCAGAGTGCAGTAAGAGTGTTTGACAGTATCCTCCTGTCTCGCTGTGGTGCTGTTCCATGGCTGTAGCCAAGTATGTGTCCCTTGAGCCCACCTTCCCAAGGGGAAAGGCGTGAGGCTGCGGTGGTGGGTCATCACAGCCTCCACCTTGGGGGGCCAGTTGAAATGGGATAAAAATTGGCAGGTGGTGGGGAACCAGACTGTTCCCCACCATCTGGCCAGTGGTGATGGAAGATGGGGCAGAATCAGACCCTCAGGCTCAGCCCATGCCAAGATGGTAGGTGAGGCCATGCTTTCCTGGCTTCACTGAGGCAGGCGGGGTGTGCTGGAGCTTGTTGAGCTCCCCAGGTGGTGACCAGGCTGAGGGGCCCGATCCTGCAAACAATGAGGGGTGGTGTGGGGTTGGGTGTGCCCTGTGATTCCTCTGTCAGTGTTTTATCATCCAATTCATGTTGAGATTGATGGATGCTAAACCTTGGTGAGGGTCCCTGGGATCTGCATATCACATGGATACAAATACCAGAATGCAGCAATTAATTAATAACGGGTTGCTCTTCCTACAAGGTATTTCCAGCACTCTTTATTCCTCTCAGTTCTTTTTTCTCATGCTGCATATTTCAACTTCTTTTCTTTCCTGCTAAAATACTGTCTTTGGCATCATTTTTTAAGGACAGCTTGTTAAAAAGCTGTTATATCTTTTGGAATACCCTGAAGCCTACCCTTCTGCAGAAATCCAGAATTAACAGAAATGAAGCAGGGAGCAGTGACAAGCCTGGTAAATCACTGGGCTTGCAGTGTGTGTGGTGGGTGACCTGGGCACGGCTGGCAGGATGTGAAGCCCTGGAGGTATAAGTTAGGAAATGGGATGGAAGGACATTTTCCTGCTTTGCTGTTGCTGTGAATCCATGGGAAGGGAGGGCAGGCCGGGTGTGCTGCTGTCACGGGGCTTTCCTCACCCACTGGTGGGACTGGGGTCACCTCCTTCCCTCCAAACCCTGGACAGTCCTGTGCTGCTCCTGGGGCTTCTCCCATCAAACTGTCAGATATAAACCTGAGCAGATACTAAAATTTATTTTCACAAGCTGGATTCAAACCATGGGCAGAACTTGACTTGGTTATATGACTGTGCAAACCAACAAGCGAGTGAGGTGTGTGCTCTCCTTCCAGCTGTGATTTCCAACTATGAAATGAAAGCTGATTTTGACCCTCTTAAAGCTGCCAGGCCTTAAGGTTACAATCCTGTAGGAGTAGCGTCAGTCCCTCCACGTGAGGCCGTACTGTAAGATTGTGCGGTGCCATATTGATTATCTGTAAAATAAATTATGATGTATGTAGTGCAGGTTTCTGACCCCGTGGTCGCGACCTTGCGGTGATTGGGGAGACTTCCGACCAGCTGAGATCAGAATAGCAAACAGCAACCCCCCCCTCCACCCCAGCAATCAATATTAAAACCAGCAGGTCTGATTGCTGGGGCCTTTTACAGGAATAACGCTCGATGCTGTGGGCGCGTGGCGTTTTTATCCCAGGGAGCAGGCAGTTCTACAAACTTCACCTAAAATTAGACGTGACAGTCTGCGTTGGGTGTTCTGCTGGGGGACAAGGCAGTCGGGGGATGGAAAACTTTGCAGGGCGAAGGGGAGCGGGAGCTTTTCTCTGTGAGGGTTTCCAATGATCAGCAAAGCTGGTTTGCCCAGGCTGGAAGGGAGGAGCGAGGGCAGCTCGGGTGGGCAGGCACAGAGGGTCCAGCCTGCTTATATTGTGCATTTATTTTGAATATTTTATTGTATTCTTATTAATAGTGTGATCTCACTCCTTACAAGAGAACTCCTCTGAGTTCTTGCACGCCAAATTTATGGCAAAATCGATAGATGGCAGGGCTGAATTTTTAGGGATGTGCAGATGCCCGCACATGTGGAGGCGGCGAATGGGGTCCCTCCTCCAGTCCTTTGCTGGGGTTGCCCCTCCCGTCCCTGCAACGGGCGTAGGTGCAGCTGAGGCACCAAAGCCACTGGTAGGGTTGAAGTTGGGACTGGGCTGGCCCTGGGGCACCCCAAGAGCATTGTCCTCACTTCTGACCCCATACTGTGAGCATCGTGGTGGAGCCTCCAGCTCCTGTGTTGGCCAGGCTGTGTTTGCTGATTTGGAGAGGGAGGAAACACGTGGAAATTGTCCGCCAGAGAGGCAGAGGCCTTGATTTTGTGCTGTTTATGTGGCGAGAGTAGGTAACCAGGAATTTAATTGCTGATTGAGTTTAGCAAACAAGAAAATGGAATTTACTTGTGCATATTTTTTTTTCTTACTGGGAGCCTGCTTTCCCCAGCCTGCACCATCACCGTGTGTGCCAAGAAGCTGCAGAACACCAGGATGAATCGCAAGGTTTCACTTCTGAAGAAAAAAATCTGTGCTCTCTGACACGGGGCCAGCAAGGCTGAGCTGGCAAAGCTGCTCTCAGCCATGTGCCAGGCCCAGGGAGGTGGGGACCTATAGGCGTTCCCAGACCAAAGTGGGAGCTTTAGGTGTTCCCAGACTAAATGCGGAAGTGTTCCTACTCATTTGTTGGTACCTTTTATGTGCTAGGGGCCCACGGGGCTCTGGCAGGTCCCCTTGCTAAAGGATGCTTGGAGAGCAGGGGGATGGGGATGTCTGGACTGAGGCATGGTGCTGCACAGCATCCAGGTGCTCAGAAGAAGGGGCTCTTGGGGAATCTCCAGCTTCATGTCACAAGGTCTCCTTTCCCTGTTTGCCCACGGCTGGCCTGGATTTTCCCCCAGCAGCATTTTTTTCCACTGCTGGTGACTGATGATGGATACAGCAAAGCGTATTGGGCTCTCCCTGGTACCCATGAGCTGTGTAGGGATGTAGCAGCCGAAATCTTGGAAGGTACCTTAGTGATTGTAGTGCCTCTTTCTCTTTTTTCCCCAATTTAAAATGTTGCAAAAAGGATTTATTTTCCAAAACTGTTGAGAATTGTTCCCTGAAAATGAGAAACCTGCAATCTAAATGAGTTAAAACCAAATGAAACTTTTCCCTAACTCAACAAAGCAGAAAGATAAGAAATCCTATTTGTCCGGCGTTTGCGGTGTAAAGATTTTCATGCGGGAGCGCAGCTAATATAGATCAGTACAAATCTTCTATTAGGAAACAAACCGTGCTTTTCATTTCTGGCCCTAGGCTCGCTTGTTTGCTATATCTGATCCTGAAGGCAGATTGACAGTTTGGTTTGGATTAAATTCAACACATGGTTTATGCCATACTTTTGATAAGGCTCAATATTAATCTGATAATTTTGTGTGTATGTGTGTGTGCAGTCTTTACTACATGAGCAGCAGAATTGTCTGTTCCTAGGAATATTTTTGCGGTGAAACGATGGAGGAATTTATTTCTAGAGGGAAAATGAAATTAATGATTTTAAAAACTCTTAAGATCCCAGGTAAAGTTGAAATCTATTAATTACAGGCAGTAAGCTGGACATGACCTGAGCAGGTTTTGAGGTATTTTATTAACTGATATAAAGAGCGTTTTCTATATGTATCTTTGGAAGGGCATCAGAGGAGGAGGCTGGCTCATGCGGAGGGACCAGAGCAGGTTCCTGAGCTTTTATCACCAGCATCAGCTCACAGTTCTGGTTAACTGGGAATGAAGATTGGCACTGTTTGCACCTGGACGTGCTGGGTGAACTTGGGTTCCTTCGTGGGAATAATGGGTATTACCTCTGTCCACTGGTTGCTTGACCGACCTCCTGTGGTATGTCCCAAAGTTCTTTATTTGTATAGTATATATTGATTCTGTTTACAAATTGGCTTTGCTCTCCAAAGCCGGTGTCTTTTGTCATTGCTCTGTTCCCTAGAAAGAAAGCGTGTGTGTGTGGGAAAAGGTAGAGAAATTGGGAATTCCCTAGAAAGAGAGGGGAAAAAAAGGTAGAAGAATTGGGAATGGGGAGGACTGAAGGAGAAAAGAGGCAAAGGAGGATAGGAATGGCTTGTTGCCTTTGAATTCCATGGCTCAGCAGTTGTGTGCCTGGATGCAAAGCTTTGTGTCTGTCCTTGCTATAGGATATGGTGATCTGTTGTGGCTAATTCTGGGGCCACCTCCAGTGCAAGCGTAGCAAAGGCCAAATGTGGCAGGGGTGAAGTTGGTCCCAAAGCTTGTCTTTGGTGCTTGAAGATAACCAGTGCAGGCAGGACCTGTTGGATGGTTGTATGGCGCTAGAACTGGAAAAGCTCTGGCTTGATGGTGATGCTGAAAGTAGCTGAGATCCTTATCCCAACTATTTATTGACTTTCATAAAATATGGCATGAGTGGAGCTGGAGATGAACACTGCCTGGGTCTGAAATCATTTGAAGGCACCCAGCAAGGTGCTTAGGTGAGTGATGGAACTCCTGGGGCACATGTCTTGGGGCGAAGCCCTTGTCTCTCGGTGCGATGGTGCAAGTTCCCCGTATCCATCCCTGTTGGGTGAGCCGGAGATCTCCAGCCTCCAACACAAAATGTGTTTGCACAATTAGCGTGGCCCCTTCCTTCCCTGGGAGCAGAATGGTTTATTGATTTCTTTGGCCCACTTGCCCCTACCTATTCAGCAATAATGACCCTTCCACCCCAACTCTAAATCATCCCAGCCTGCCTCACCCGTAAGCCCTCTAATCTTTTTGGGTTGTTGTTGGTATTTATGCTCGTGGAGGTTTATGATCTGTCAGCGCTGGCTGCTGAAATGCTTTATTTATCCATAGGCTGGGCCACACAGGGAGCGTCCTTATTCTGGTATCATGTTCAGGATGCTGTAGTTAAGGTTTGTGTCAGCACTTCCATGCACAAACCTTGTTATTCAGGGGTTTTGCAACTCCATGGAAAAGCAAACCAGCGACCTGGCACGGTGAGGGGAGGCTCAGAAGCACACATGAAAGCCCCAAAACCCACTGCCCATTTAGGGATTATTAGATGGGCAACCTCTTTCCTCGAGGAAAATAGCCAAAAACATCCTCCTCCTTTGGTTTGACTTTGTGAAAAGAAAAAAAACCTTCATTTTGTGTACTTATGTTGGTGTCGGATGGGGATAACACAGTGAGGTAGGACACAGGCTGGAATCCTCTCCGGATACTTAAAAAAAAAGTCTGGCTGAAGTGGAACAAAACTGCTTTCTCCTCCAAACAAACTGTGTGCTGCAGAGGGTGGAGGGTTTGGGGAAAGCAGTGGCTACTCCCTGCCCACCTCCCTTTCCCCGACCCTGTTGCTGCCTGGCCGCCCGGCACGGCGGCCCTCCGAACAGTAGGTGACGGGGTATATAAACGTGATTTATTGCCCTGTTAGCGCAGGAGCTTGTGGGCTTATAAATTACTGGGAGATTTCTTGATAATGGAAGGAGTGCGGTATAAACAGGAGAGATAATAGGGCTTGAGAATGTATTTCAAAGAACTTTTTGGGGAAGGAGCAGTTTCGTGGCTGTTGGCAGGTATGAGGCGATGGCTGTGGTGGAGGAAGAGCCTTTACAGAGAAACCCAACCAGGGTTTTTTTTTTTTATTGCTCCCTGTTAATGGCTGATGGGTTTTGTGGGTGCTCCATGGAGCAGCTTGGAGTGGGTAAGTCAGGGTGGAAACGCTCACAGAGCCAGCTGGTCAGCCCAAGATGGCAGGCTGGGATTTGCATCGGGGGTGACTTCTTTGGAGCAGTGGACATCAATTCTGCTTCCTATCACTGTGACAGTGCCAGCAGGTCTTGTCCCCACGTGTAGCTGAGGGGACTCTGCTGCTGTGCGTGGCAGTGTGCCATAGGCTGAAAGCAGCAGTGGTGGTTACAGGAGCATCATTTTGGGGAGGGCGTCAGTGAACTGGGAGGTGCAGAAATGCATCTCCTCCAATGTGCCTTTGGGCTGGGTCTGGGGGATGCCCAGCTTTGGCGCTTCCCTCCTTTAAGTCCTGGGTTTGCTGCCCACCTTTGGCAGGGCATGGAGGGACAGGGTTGGCAAATTCTCTGTGGGCTTGATGAGGAGCATCTTGGGTGTCGACACTGAAACAGAGGTGGTTCCTGTCTCTTCTGTTTTCCTCTTTGAAGCTTTTGGAGGTGGCCATACACCTTGTTCGCTCAATATGACCTTCTAACCATTTTTCAACATTTTGATCTTACTTTGGGAATGTTTTAGGAGTGAAATCAGGCTTAGCTGATTGCTCCTGGAAGTTGCATAGCGTGTTACTGTGTGGCATCTCAGAGCATGGTTTCAGGGAGGGGCCACAGTGCAGAAATCATAGGAGGTAGAAAAGGTTGTTCTTAATAGTAACTTTAGTTGAATTTTGCTAAATAAAATTGGGTCTTCCTAGGTTAGTTTGTTTGAGGAGATTTATTTAAATAAAGTAGCATATTTTCAAATGGAAATTGGTTTTGTCCACCTGCATCAGCAGGGCTCCCATGGTGATGCATTTGGGGTTCAGAGGATACCTAGAGAGCTCTGTCCTGCCTCACAGTTCATGAAATAGCCTTTGCAAGGCAAGCAAAGCATAAAGCAAGATCAAAAGAAAATCTCTCCCTTGCAGAGGCGAGGGAAATTTTGCATCTTATGTTTCAAATAAGTGAATTCCTGATCAAAATCATCTCTGGAAAGCACTGTTCCAGAAATAGCTTGTTTGGCTTCTGTAAATCAAGATGTTTTTCACATACATGGGAAGAGAACTTACAGGAGCAACTCCAGTATTGCAGGTGCTTGCCTATGGTTGCTTGGGGAGAGGAAAAGGAAACTTGTCAGCAGCGTGTTGGCAAAGTGTGCAACTGAAATTGTGAAAAGCTCTTTGAAGGACACAGGGCTGCTCATCTCCATGTCTGTGATTTCACAAATTGCCATGTATATTTTTAGGTGATTTGTTTGTCCTGCTCCACTTCTCACCCTGACTGCTCTTTGTCAATACTGTTGCCCCAGGACACCTTGCCTTTAGCAAGTCCCAGTGGGTTCAGAGAGCTCCAGTGGCTTGTTCCTGGCAGCTGGTCTCCTGATGGATTGCGCTGTGATCTTGTTATCCCAGTTCCCCCCCAGTGTCATTTCCAAATCTGAGCCTTTGCTGTGGCAGCACCTGCATCTCTGGGCAGGTGAATCTTATGTCCTCTCTGTCCCCTTTCTGTGCATTTTGGTTTTTGATACAGCTGCGTGCTTTGCTTTTTAAAAAAGAAGGGTTGTGCCCCTGGCCCTCCCACTGGTATCCCAAGCCAGGGCTGGTCTGATAGACCATTTGGATATGGTAGGTGAAGTCCAAGGATGGAGAATAGGTTGCTGCATATTGCCAGCATCGCTCACGTGTGGGAACTGAGAGGAGAAGAGGAAATGCCCAGTGGTGGATGGTATTTTATTGGGTGTTTAGGCCTGAGGAGATTCACTGTCTCAGTGAATCATAGCTTGAAGTTTGCGGACATACTCTTCACATACAACTTCTTTTCCTGTTTTGACACTAAAAGCTTTGGTGTGGCCTGGCTGTTGGGGAAGGGCAGGTCCTCAGCGACCCCTCACAATGCGGCCATGCGTCAGCCACGTCCAGCAACACCAGCCCTGCTGTCAAAGGCTTCATTTCACTGGGTCGGGAAGAAGAGCCTGGAGAGAGGCTCCCCCCAGGCTGGGCATCCCTACCAGGTGTCATAATTAGGCTCTGAAAGAGAGATCAGCCCAGAGAAACAGGGCTTTGCCCTCTCCCTAACTAATGTTAGCAGGTTGGTATTCAGGAGATGTGTAGCCATTGAGGCTGCTCTGCATTTACCAGGTTCCAGTGATGTCTTGGTAGTTTCCATGGCAGGGGGATCTTTCCTAGGTGATCTTTCAAGGTCCCTTCAAATCCCTGATCTTCTGTGATTCTGTGATTCCATAGTTTCCGTGACATAGGTTTGATACTTGCTATTAACCTGCAAATGTCTCCCTTCAAAGCGGTGCTGTTGGAGACGGTGGGAACAAAGAAGATGCTCAGGTGAATGATGGAGAAGACAAACTTTAAATATAGAGTGGAAGCTGTGGAAGGAATTTGGGGTTTCAAACAGCTAATGTCAGCCAGTCCTAAAAACCGGCGTGAAAAATCTGGAGGCAGGCTAGTGGGAATGGACATAAGGCAGAAGTGAGGTATCAGCAGCACGAACATTCCCAGCGGAATGACTCCTGCAGTCTCAGTAAATCCCCCAACTGGCCTCCAGTTATTGTTAGATGGATTAACCTCCCTGTCCTCGCTCACAACCATTTTCTTATATCCCAGCCCTCCATAGAGGCTGACGACTCATGGGCTAAGTGAGCAGTGACACCTGAGGAGGTGCCCTTCCCCTTGGCACTGTTCCTGTGTAGGGTCACTAGGTGTTGTCTTGTCAGAATAAGCAGGAGCAGGACCAGTTGGAGCTTAGTAAAAAGTTTCTGGAGAGGAAGCTCGTCAGAGGAAAAGGGGCATGGGATAATTCAATCAGGTCTCCAGGCATCTCTGCTGAATCAGCTGTGTGCTTCTGGAGAAACCACCTTCCATGTGAGACCAGTGCTTTGGAGCTACAGTCCAGGGAGACAGTTGTTAGCCACAGCTCTATTTTCTTTGCAAATGCAATGAAAAAAGGTGTTTTGGAAGTCCTGCCCTGAACTTATGCGTGCTGCTCGGCAGTTGCCATGTTTTACCCTAGAGGGAGTTGCTTTTCTGCAGTGGGAGCAGGGATCTGTGTGTTCCTTGGACGATGTCAGGAGACCGGGATGAAAGGAGCTACCAGGGTAAACATCAGATCACTGCTGCGGTGCTGCCACTGCAAATGTTTGTTTCTTTTATGAGGAGATCGGTCTCTGGTGATCTTCTGTCTCCTCTTGACAGCAACGTTTTCCTGAGTATCGCATGGATTTCCCATGTCTCGTGCTTTTGTTCCTGTTTTCATGGAGGTCCTGGCTGAGCTTCAAGCAGAAGAGCAAGAGGTGATGCCTTGGACCTGATGGGCCTGTGTTTTAAACTGGCATTGTAAGTCCTAGGGGTGAATGACTCTGCCTTTTTCCAGGGTTTGGAAGAACCCTGACCAGTCTCAGGGGAGGAGTGGGCTTGGGGTTTCAGCTCTGCCCTGCTGCCCTGGCCAAATGGGCTTGCAGCTGGAGCATCTGCCCCAGGAGGAAGATGCTGATGATGGAGGGAAGGAGAGAAAAGGTCAGGAGTGCTTTGAATGTGGTGGGTTTCTCAGTAATTGGGTTCAGGTCTTGTTTGAAGAGACAAACAAATTGCTGGTATGTGTTTTCAGTGGGGTACTTGCAGTTTTTGTCCCAGGAGCACCCTACTGGGACGATGGCCCTGGTCTCTGCTTCAACCCAGCTGCTGTGGCCAAGCTGGGCTCCTCCGCCACCAGGGGGGACATAAGGTGAGGAGCAAAGGGTGACGGGGACAAACAGTGTGCTATGCTGGTGGGAGCAGCAGGGACAGGGGAGGGACAACCCCCTCACCCTTGTTTCTCGCCTTGGCAGAGCTAACTGTGCTTTGGGTAAAGGCTTTTTAAGTTGGTGAGGAGCAGGTTGGTGGCTGCTGCTGGGTCTACTTCACAAGGGATCTCCTCGGTGGCTTGTCGTGTGGGTGATGTCCACTCAGAGCTGCATTACCACGCTGCTGCCTTCTCGGGGCTTGGGTTTGGTTTGCTTTTGGTGTGTTTCGGGCTGGAGAGACCTTATGGTTTCCTCTTGAGGTTTTGTTTCCTGAATGCCTGTTTCCACTGCTCAAAAATGCTAACAGACAACTGCTTGTGTCAGTTTGGATGGCTTTAATTCCTGCGTATCAGGGCGGTTTATTTCAGCAGGAGTATTTTCTCCATAAAGAAAACAACCTTTTTTTTGTTAAGGTAGTGAAGGTAGTTGTAGCATGCCACGCTTCCTGAATCCAGCTGCTGAGTTTGTGGATCCATGATCTCACCAAGGTGGGTTGGGGCTGTTCTGCAAAGCCTTGCTTGCAGAAGCTTGCTCTTTGCAGCAATACCCGTGCTTCAAGGAGAAACATGGGCATGAAACAACTTCTGAAAGATATTTACATCCTGGTGGTAGTGGTGGCTGTAGCACAGAGCCATGCAGGGACCCTGGGTTGTGCATGGCCCATGTGAAGCCTGAAGGATGTTGCCACTGGTGTGGGGAATTAATGAATATTGAAACTTCCCCCTCCGAGCAGAGAGTGCACGCCTTGGGAGGCACAGTGAGAAGGGGGGAAATTGTTTTGGGGTTCATTTTGGCCTTGTTTTTCCCCCTACTTAGCTTTTTGAAACTCCTGTTCTTACTATTCTGGAATCATCACGCCATTTCCTAAAAATGCAGTTTCACTAAGATATGGTTGGATTTTCTTAAAATGAAAAAGCAGTGGGCCAGAGCTGTAGCACTCAATCAAAGCTAAACTGCTTTGCACCCATGTGGGCCCTGAGTCTCCCTGTGTCAGTATCTCTTCCTGGGACAAAATCATGTGGATAAAGGATAACTTTGAGTCAGGATTGTTGAGATCACCTTAGGCTGGTATCACAGATGTCCTACGAGTCCACAGGCCTGGATGTTTTAAAGCTCTGTCTTGATCTTGTTTCCCAGTTTGGGAACCCCAGAAAAGACAACCTGAGTTACTTGACAAATGTGCATCTTGATGTGTTCATCTGCTACATGGAGGATTCCCTTGAGTTTTCCCCTGGAGACCTGTGTTGACTGAGAGTTGGCCAGATGGTCGGAGCTGCAGAACTGAGTACCTGCAGATCCCTCTGGGACCCGCAGTGACCCTTGGAAATCATCCTAGTGGAGATGAGGTGCCAAAGCTAGAGCAGACATGTCTGAGTGGTGTCAGGAGCCTTCGGGTTGGACCTTCCTTCCAGCACCGACCTCCCTCGCAAGCCCCGGGCAGCGGCTTTGGAAAAGGCAACATTTTGCCAGTCACAGTGGAAGTCAGAAGGACCACCCAGTTCTGATAAGGGCAATTTAGAAAGGAAAGGGGAAGATTGTGAAAAGAGGGGCAAAGGGGCACAAAGGGAAGGGGGGTTGGAAAAAAAAAACCTCACTGCTGAACAAAAATGAAGATCAAGACTGCTGTTAAACACACTGCCTGCGAGGGAGGTCTCCACCGTGCCTTTTCTCATCTAGAGCCAGCCAGGATTGTATTAACAGCTTCAACGCAATGGAACAAATTAATCCCTGATGTAATTGAAATCGGTGAGGTCTCACAATAGGTGAGTTTGACCCAGTGGGATAGAAATAGAACAAGTATTGGAATGAAGGAGTGAAATGAAGTCACACTGTTCAGCCATTGGTATTTCATTCCTAGAAACAAAGGCCAGACAAATGCAGAGAATACATGGCTCTGCTGGGCATGGTTGAAAGCTGCTCAATAATATCAAGCTTTGAAGGGATATTTCTGTGTGGAGAGGAAGTATGTAGCAGAGATATAACAAGCATTAAAAAGAAAGACAAAGAAAGAAAGGAAAAAAGAAAAAGCCCTGCTTGCTCCTTGCCTGATTGATAGCTGTGGTAAAATAATACCAGCCCTGATTATTATTTTTTTTTTTAAAGGATACATCACAACTGGAGAAAAATAAGAAAAATAATTAAAGTCTGAGTTGTATTTCTGGAGAATCAAAACTGTCAAGAGCTCGTGGTGAGAGGCAGTGTCCTGCAGGCACCCCTGGAGCTGAAATGCATGGGGGCTGGTTTGCTTTGGCTAGCACAGATAGCAGAAACTTGTCCCACTGGGAAAAGGGTGCCTTTTGGTGCTGGGAATTGGCCGGTCTTAGCCCTGTGGATGCTGCTGCAACACATCAGGACACGGGTTCCTACGAGTGGGGAAGGTGGGCTCCCCCTTGCAGGCTGCTGAGCTGCTGTTGTTCACATTAATTATATTAATGATCAGAGGACTGGAGCATCTCTACTGTGAGGACAGGCTGAGAGAGTTTGGGCTGTTCAGCCTGGAGAAGAGAAGGCTCCAGGGAGACCTTGTAACAGCCTTCCAGTACCTGGAGGGGGCCTACGAGAAAGCTGGAGAGGAACTTTTTACAAGGATGTGTAATAGGACAAGGGGTAATGGTTTCAAGCTGGAAGAAGGGAAATTTAGATGAGATCTCAGAATGAAATTTTTCTCTCTGAGAGTGGTGAGACCTGGCCCAGGTTGCCCAGAGAAGCTGTGGCTGCCCCATCCCTGGAGGGGTTCAAGGCCAGGTGGGAGGGGGCTTGGAGCAACCTGGTGTGGTGGGAGGTGTCCCTGCCTAGGGCCAGGGGGGTGGAACTGGGTGGGCTTTAAGGTCCCTTCCAACCCAAACCATTCAATGCTGACCTGAGGGATGCAACCAATTAATTGGTTCTGGCTCGGTGAGAGGGGAGATGCAGAGGATGGGGGTGTCGGATCCCCTCACCTGCATCTCCCTTGTGCTGGGTTTTGTACTGATGGGTAGAGCGGGCTGGAAGTCTCTTTCCTTCCTCAGCTTGCACGCAAGTATAGCTGGGGTTTTAAAAATCATTAATCAAGGCTGAAGCCCTGCTTTCCCCCCAGACTGAACCATTCCCAAGGGAGGAACTAGTTTAAAATGTCACCATCTCACAAATGGTGCATTTTCACAGTTCTGGCGAAGGCTCACTCCATCAAAAGGAGAAATTTGGTTTTCTCAAAGGCAGCATCATCTTTCTTTAGAAAATGGCCAAATACTGACTTATGGGCCATAAAACATTAGTTTCCTCAAACTCTCTCAGGTTCCACTTTTTTGGCACTCCTTCCCGCTTTCCTCCTGGTTTCATACCAGGCTCAGTAACACTGTTGTCTGCTGTCTGATGGATGTGTTGCTTTAGGGAAGAGGGATAGCGGTGGTGCGTGGCGTGGAAAGCTGATGGGATCTTGGGATTCTGGGGAGTTTGGCTGAGCGAGAGCCCTGTTTCTCAGGGGCTGGGTGTTTTGGAGAGAAATAAGGTCTGACACTGCCCAAGGAGATTTAATGTATGGCCTCTCTGGAGAAAGGGAGCCTCCACTTGCAAAGCAACTTTTGGATCCAAGTATGTGTCACCTCGCTGAGCTGTGTGTCCCTTCTTCCAAGCCCTGGAAACGTCTTCTCTTTGGGTCTCGTCTAACATTTCTGAAATCCAAACGGGTGGGCAGGCTCGACCCCCTCATCACCCCATTGCCTTTTTCTTTCCAGCTCCATCCCTATGTGTGCTTCTCTTGGAGTGCATTAACCGGAGAGAAAGCATCATTGAATTTCACGTACTGCAGCAACTTGAAAGTGCTGGAGTCAAGGAAATGAGGGGCTCGGTTTCCAAGCGTACCTGTGCAGGGGTGGGGAGAGCTCAGCACCCATCCTCGGTGCAGGCTGGAGCTCCTGTGTGACAAGGAGAGGTGGTCTGGTGTGTGTCATTCTCTTCCTTTCCCTAGCATGGTGGAATGGAGGTTGGGAAGGGAGTAGGGAAAGGGAATAGCCTGAACATATTACAAGCAGAAAGAGGCAAAAAGCATTATTCAGGCTGAAGGACACTGTTGGTACAAGAACAAACAGATGTAGACTGGGTGTGAATAAGTGAGGCAGAAAATTAAGGCAGGGAAAATCGGGGATGTGTTTCTGAAACCGCCTTCGAAGGAAGCAAAGACAAAAGATGGTTTGTGACTCGATTTATGAGCGGGCCATAGAGTGGTACAGCTCATGTGGGGTGAGACCATCTGCAATCTGGGTTTTAAATAGGGCATTCATGCTTATCTGGTGAAATATTTTGTTTCTCACCAAAAAGAGTGAATATCAAAAGGGTTTCAAGCAATGAAGTACTCTGGAACTGCCATTGGTGGAGTCTTTTATGGAGTTTGGGCATCTCATGTCTGCATCATTTTGAACAACCACTGTGCACTGTGTTGGCCTTTCTCACAGAGCCTCCTGGAGGGTACATCGTCACCATCCAAGACTGAGAGTGTAACTTGGCTTTTTGGACATTTGTTTTTCAAGGAAACTAAACCCATTTTTTTCTGTGGGTGGAAACAAACACCAAAACAAAGGGCTAAGTTCTGTTATTTTGGAAGCCTTAGTGACACTTGTACAATTCTGCAGCGTCTGCCTCTCTCCATTGGATGTACAGAGATTCACGTTAAAGTTCACTCTCCCTTTGCTCGGGGTTCCCACTGGGCACTTGAATATATGGAGCCACTTTGTGTTGGATGAATTTCCAAATGTGCTTCTAAGCCCAAAGAAGTGACTGCCAAAGCAGTGCTTGTCCACTCCTGCCCGGACTTTGAGCTAGGCTCTGGAACCTGGAGGTAATGATACCCTGGTGCTGGATTGACTTTGCAGTAAAGAGGAGGAAAAAATCAGCAAATAAGGGGTGCATTGTGTTTCGCTGCACGTCAAGAATGGCTGTCATGGTGAGCCAGCAAATCCTGCTGTAATTGGCATAGAGGAATTTTGCCAAAGTCATGGAAGCAAAGCGGTTTGTTACTTGCCTTTGCGGACTTGAGAGAGATCTGTCTTGGATATCCTCTTGTTGACCTTATCGAGTTAACTTTCATGTGTTTCGAAGGTCATGGAGAAAATCATTAATATTAGGTTGATTTGATGGCTGAAAGGTAATAAGTATTTCCTGCTTATCAGATGGGGTTTGAAAGGGCTTTGAATAGCTTGATTTGTTTATCTTTTGCAATCGGTAAGGCCCTTAGCGAGAGGGATCTTGTATTCCTCGTTCAGTTTGCGGAATGACATATGGTTTTCTCTCTGATGAGGCTTGGAGACTCCAAAGGNAAAAAAAAAAAAAAGCAGGCAATTTTGAAGTCCAGCTCCCAGCTGTCTTGGCCATGCCATGGGCCTCAGACATCTCATGCTGTAACGCTTTATGACATGAACAATAACAGATCAGCGTCCCCATTTACTGGAGAGCTCACAATAGAAGATTCAAAGTCCACAGGGGCTGGTTGGATGGATGGAAAGACCAATCCTGCAAACGTGGCTTGGCACCGTGAGGGATGTGGTGACCCTGGCAGGGCTGTGGTTGGTTCCTGTTCACAAGAAGGCATTAGTGTCTGCAGAGATGTGGCACAAGCTGGTGTAGGAGTAATGTTCCAGGACTGCTGTTGGAGGCTTTTGCTGCTCTTGAGCATTTCTTGGATTACTTAATGGTGAAACCTTCAGCTGCATCGGCAAAATAGTCTTTCTCTCACCCTCCACCTGGGATTTAACAAATAGGAGAGTCATTCTTTAAGCTGAAGGATTGTTGTAAAATGAAATCCACTCACTATTTGAGAATCATTTGGCAAAAAAGCACTTGAAATATTTCCCAGTGTGGGCTGTCTGAAGACTGATGTTGTCTCTGGTTTCTATGGCTGTTTGGAGAGGAGGTGGGCCCTACCTTGAATTGTTGGGCAAGTACAACAGGGAGGAGGAAGAGCTGCTGCTTTTTAGGAGTGAGGCATTTCTGATGCATCAGTTGCATGCAGTGACCTTTGTTTTTAAAGGAATCATAGAATCATAGATCTGTCCAGATTAGAAGGGACTTTTAAGATCATCTAGTCCAACCATCAACTTAACTCTGATAAAAACCATCACTAAACCATGTCACTCAGCACTGTGTCAACTCAGCTTTTAAATATCTCCAGGGATGGTGCCTCAACCCCTTCCCTGGACAGCCCATTCCAAGGCTTAATAACCCTTTCCATGTAAAAAATGTTCCTGATATACCAATCTGGTGCAACTTGAGGCCATCTCCTCTTGTCCCATCGCCTGTTCCTTGGGAGAAGAGACCGACCCCACTGGCTACACCCTCCTTACCCTCCTTTCAGGGAGCTGTAGAGAGCGAGAAGGTCTCCCCTCACCCTCCTTTTCTCCAGGCTGAACAACCCCAGCTCCCTCAGCTGCTCCTCATAAGGTTTACTCTCCAGACCCCTCCCCAGCCCTATATTGCCAGCTGTATTCTTAGGAATATTCTTGATAGCTGTATATTATCACTGAAAGATATAGTGATAAATAAAAATAAATACATGATGAATACATGAGGAACTGACTGAAAAGAAGAAGAGAGGAAGAATAAAACTGTAGCCAATTTCATGCTTGGGTTTTAACGACTGGGATTTTGCAGACTATAAACCCTTGGCAAAGAATGAGGTGGAGCTATATGAACTCAGCACTCTCTCCTGAGATGCTGGAGTTGTTCTGCATAGACAGCTGCCCATGCAGGTCGAGTGGGTTGGCAGAACAGACCATGACAGAACCCCATATCCCACCAAAACACTGGAGGAGATGAAGTGATGTGGGAGATCCTTTTCCTGTTCCTAGAGAGTGTCCCACGGGGCTCATGGCTGGTTGGGGGCAGCTGTTTGTTTCAGGGAGCTGTTGTGCTGAACTCTGGAGCCAGAGTCTGGAGGTTTTGCTACCTCCAGTATGGATACATGGATGATCAAATTAAAAGACACCCCTCTTCCCCCCCCAAAAATAAACCAGTTATTTTCTGTATGATGCTTTTATACACAGTAATAATTTATTAATATTAAAAAAAAAAAAAAAGGAAGAAAAGATTTCTCTTCGGTGAACAGAAGTGAAAGCCTTTAAGTTTTCAAGTGGGGCTGGGACTTAAAGACATTTCTGCGATTGTTTTTGTGTGTTGTGATTGGATTTGGGGGTGGAGGGACTTGGTTTTAGGTGACCTTCTGGAGTCAGTGTTGGCGATCAGTTACCGATGGAGGCATATGTTATTAATTTTTTTGAGATTTATGAAAGAGAGTCTCTCTTATGGTATATATAAATGGACTTTCTTATCTCAGTAAAGTTAGCTGCTTGAGGGAGTATACTCTTTAGGGCAGGGATACTGTGAGAATGGATTTCAGAGATGATCAAATAGGCTTTATCTTGTGAAATCGACACTGCATGAAATTTTATTTTAGAGTATTGATACTCTCCACTGCGGGCCAGATGCAGCCCAGACTGGCACGGCTAATTCGCCTTGGCCCCGCTCCAGCAGAGCATCCTGTTTCAACAGCGTGGTTAAGCTTGTGCTTATCTGTAAGCAGGCAGCTAAATCCTGGTGGTTTCACTGCTGCTCTGGACCACTGCTGCTTGACCCCAGGGGACAGGTCAGCTGCAAGGAGAACCTCTAGCATGTTCCTCCAGGATTTCTTTTCCTGGGTTAGAGCTGTTGCTGGAGAAATGGAGTGATATGGGCTTGGGCTGACTTTATTCCTGAGGTCGGTGTCCCCTGCTGGGCTTGGATAAGGTGTTGGGGTTGTAAGTGATGCCAGCCAGGCCTTTGGCTGGTGGAGGAGGAGATGTCATCCCTCTGGGCTGCGGCTGTGCTCTCCTTGCCAAGGGAGGAGACACTTAATTAGCTGAGCTTGGGCTGGAGAACTGTGACAAACATGTGTGGACGGGTTTGTGGCATGTTCAAGGCTGACCACAGCATGGGATGGTTCCAGGGGTGCTCCAGAGTCCACCCGGGCTCTGTGGCTGCGGGCTGGGGCCTCTGCGGCGTGACTGCTCCAGAGACAATTAAAAGAGAGAATTAAAACACGCTTTGGAAAATGGATTGCCTTTTGTGTTTGAAGTTTCTAAGAAAGCAGAGCAATCTGCCCTTCCCCCTACTTGAGATCCCACCTGTTTTGTTTTTTTTTCCTAGAAAAATGTGAAATTCATTAACATGTGGTGAAAGCAATGTAACGACGTCATCTTGATTTAAAATCTGTTTTAAATCTTAAAATGACGGGGCCAGAATCTTAACGGCAAATAGCCTTGCTTTTGCGGGTATGAGGCAGACTGTCAACGTTTACTCGAACATCTCTGGTTTTAGTAGTTCAGCATCCTTCACAACAACGGTGTTTGAAAAGAAAGTAAGAGATGTAGGGAGAGAAGAAAGAAATTGATATTATTCATGTCCAAAGCATCCCTTGATGCCTTCCTGGCAGGTGCCAGGGCTGCTACTTCTCTCCCATCCATGGCTTTGTGTCACAGCTTGTTTCTGAGAGTGGGAAATATTGCTACAATTATTGCTACAAGGGTAGTTTTTCCCTGCTGCCTCTGTCGTCACCTTGAAAGTCTGTTTAGACACAGCGTTGCCCTGAATCTCCTTTTCCTCAGCCTGGTTAGCTCCTGCAGTCTCCTCCTGACTTCTGACAGTAACGTAAGAGAGTTAAAAGGTTTTCTCTCCTAGGTCTTGGGATTCAAATAGCATAATCCCAGCATTTAATAAGGGCAACAAAGGCGATCCCACAACGTCCCTGTGAACCTCATTGCTGTTGCCTCTTTGTTGAATATAATGTTTTTGTTTGGGTTGCTTAGTGAAAGGCTGGTGCTAAGCAGCGCTGCCTGCCCAGAGTTTTCCTCCTGCTGCTGATCTGTGGGTCTACTTGATAACTGGAAATGCAAAAAAAGTTCTTTTGAGGTTTTGACTTTCAGGGAGTATTCAACTCCGAAATATTTGCTGGTATGAGATGACATATGCAGGAGGCTGAAGCGGGGCTGGTTTGTGTGCTGTGGCTGCTTCCTCTTTTGTATTCTAGCCTGGAATGGACCTGAATGAAGACTTGTTGACCCTGTTTCATTTGCATTGCCAGCTCCCTCCCTATACCAGTATATCACACTACTGTTGCTTGCAGGCTGGGAGGACATGCGTGCTGTAGTGGGGATGTGTTAGGAGGAGAGGTAGTAACCCTGCTAGGAGTAAATGTTCTTCCTCTGTCAGTCCCAAATTTAGGCATCATTACATTCCCATGAGATTCTTATTTTGTGGTGCATTTTGCTCTTACACACAAATAGTACACAGCATTGGAGCTCACCAACAGGTAGACTTTGAATGGTCATTGTCTTGGTCAAATCGAACATTGCCTATTGTGTGGTGGTATTGCATATGTGCCACTCAGTAATCTTCTGATTTTGGTTTCCAAATGACTTATTGTCCTGTGAAGAGGGTCTGCCACAGAAATATTGTCTGTCTGTGAGTTTGGAGTGGGCTGTGTGGATGCTGTAGTGCTAAATCTCTTGGGGATGGATCATGGAGCGATTTCTAGGCTTTTCTATTGTTTGGGCCTGAAGTGCTTTTGGGTGCCTGCTTCCCAGCCTCCCCTTTGGGAGGGCATCTTGAGAATGTCTGGGTTGTCTGGTCCTTTAGCCTTGAGCAAAGTGGGACAACTCTCTGGGAGGAAAAGCAGGAGTCCTGTTTTGGTGTTTCTTGGGAACAGTTAAGATAGAAAACAAGAACTCCAGAGAAGGGCAAGTTTTTGGTGATATTTTAAGGCTGTAGTGAAATAAGGTTAGTTTAATCCATTGGCCAGAAAAAAACAGATCAAGTGATCAGGACCCTGTTGATAACAGCCTTGCAGCTGGACCTGCTGGATAGG
The DNA here is from genome assembly GCA_013400055.1 of Nycticryphes semicollaris. Lineage (NCBI taxonomy): Eukaryota > Metazoa > Chordata > Aves > Charadriiformes > Rostratulidae > Nycticryphes > Nycticryphes semicollaris. The sequence goes on along the minus strand of VXBJ01005439.1, from coordinate 109,770 downwards.
CTCTTGCTGGCCCTCATGAGCATCTCCCCAAGCCGTGACCCTGTTGAGGTGGACAGAGATGAATCCATAGATGGTCACCAATGAGCTGGCTTCACGGAAAAGCAGCGCTGGCGAAAAAGTTAGGCTGGAAAAAAGTTAGGGGGTTGGTCTCTTCTCCCTGGTCAAGGTGATGGATATGGCCTCAAGTTGCACCAAGCNGAAGTGGTTGAGGCACCATCCCTGGAGGGATTTAAAAGCTGAGTTGACATAGTGCTTAGTGACGTGGTTTAGTGATGGTTTTTATCAGAGTTAGGTTGATGGTTGGACTAGATGATCTCAAAGGTCCCTTCCAACCTGGACAATTCTGTGATTCTAAGAGTGCCCGTGTATAAATGACACTTATAGTTGCAGATTTTATGCTTGTGTGAAGCTAGAGTCCTTTAGGCTGATGTCAGCATAAATAGATAAACCCCTTGATTTCTTCCCTGCAGTTAATGCAGGGAATCAATACAGGAACTGAAGGTAAAGCAAAAATTATTTGAGATGGAGTTGTCTATCCCCTTTTTCCCATACATGTCCGTGTAACCTAGTAGAGGCTATGCATGTGCAAAGGAGTGCCTAATTTATGGCCAGCATGGCTGACCGAGATTAAATAAAAGCAGGACCGAGCAGAAGGTTTTACTCAAACCCAAACCCTCCACAGTTTAATTGTAAAATCCCGGGTTTGGTTTGCTGTTGAGAACAAGCTCCAGCTAGGATTACGTGTGGAGTGCCTGATACCACGGCCATAGCTGTCAAGGGAAGGGCAGCCAAATCCCAGTCCTCTTGCTCCACGTGCCCCTGGGCAGGTTGGTGTTGCCCTCTTTCTGCCCAAGGTGCTTGTTTGGTTTCACGGTCTGTTCTGTTCTCTCTCCCCTTCCCTCGTTACCCCCTCTCAGATGTTCGCTGCCGAGGAGAATGTAGATTTTCGGATACATGTGGAGAACCAGACGCGAGCGAGGGATGACGTGAGCAGGAAGCAGCTTCGGCTCTATCAGCTCTACAGCAGGACAAGCGGGAAACACATCCAAGTGCTTGGCAGGAGGATCAGTGCCAAAGGAGAAGATGGAGATAAATATGGTAAGAATATTTACTGCGATCCCCCAGGCTTCAGGTCAAAGGCTTTAATCCTGTATGTTGGGCTGAGAACCTTTTGGGAGAAAAATAAGAGGAGACATAAAAAAGCAGAATAAAAGTGTGTGTTTGGGGGGAACCTTTCCAGGTTAAGGAAGTTGGTTTTGTTGTGGTGGAGCAGGCTGTCGGTCCGGCTCCCAGCTGCAGGCAGTTCCCACAATACTGACATTTATTAGTGTATGGTGGCGCTTGAAGAGAGGAATCTTTTTCTGCCCCGCAGATGAGCTCTCAGCTTTACATCTGAGAATTACAGAATCTCAGAATTACAGCTACTGTAATTCATAAACGATACCCAGGTTGGTGGTTGGGGTTCAACTCTGTCTTGAGTTTGGGTGAATCCAGTGCTTCAATGAAGCACTCTCATCTTTCTAGGGGTGTGTGTGTGGATATTTGGTTTGAGCTGAAATTAAGCCAACGTTGGAGCTTTGAGAGTACCCTAGTTATATTTTGGGGTATGTGAGTCCTGCAGGGATGCAAATAATTGAACTTCCCCTGGGCTAGCAGAGCGTTCAGCTATTCTTACAGTGATTTGCACACAACCAATGTGCTAGAAATGCTCCTAGCAGGCTGAAGTACGAAAAAACCTCTGCAGTTCTGGTACATTTTGAGATGGTTGTGGCAGATAATTTTGCTGAAGTTGGTTGCTGGAAGGGTTTTTAGGACTGTTCAGGGAACTGGTCCTTTTTGTTGTGGATGTCCATCCCCGTGTGCTCATGCATCGCTGCAGAGGTGTGTGTACGTGGTGGCCAGTGTGCAGGTTCACATGAGGTTGACTGCATGGGTGAGGGCCACGGGTGGGCCATGATGATGAAAGGTCACGATCTGGGACTGGTTGGCCCTTCAGGTAGGATGAGGTATGTGCTGTGCTGAGCAGGAGGAGCAGGGTGACCTGTGCCACGGGGAGGTGACAGGTAGGAAGAACCTAGCTGGAATGAAACGAACCCCTATGGCTGTTGTGTAACCCTATGTCTCAGAGAAAGCCCTGCCCTGAGGTCTCTTCAACCTTGTCCTTTTTCATTCCCAAATTTCCAGATAAAACAAGAGTGGAAAGTGCCACTTGGCTGCTAATTATTGTGTCATTTTATTGCATTCATCCTCTTGAGGTTTGATATGTAAACTAGTCACTGGGTGCTGGCTGCCCCGGGGAGGGCTCTTGCCCGCAGTGACTGTCAGGTAACATGATGTAGCTTTCCCTCTCCATAAAAGAAGGCAGCATTTACAGTGGGGTGCAGCAGGGAAGTGTGCCCAGGAGCAGCTGACAAGTGCTAATTTATGTGTCAAAGCCCATCTTGTCCCCTTCATACATATGCAATGGTGCCTGAACAGCGAATCCCGGTGCTGGTGACCGGTGGCGATGCTGCACCATGGCAGAGCCCGAGATCTCCCATCCGGAGAGCTCTCCCATGCCTCCCTTGTTGCTCACCACCAAAATCCTCCCCGCTAACAAATCCTCCTCGCAGCACGGAGCCCTCCAGCCCTAGAGGCCATTTGCTGACACCCCATCTCCCCGCCCCCCCCTCCCCCCGGCTTGTTTCCCTCCGTCTTCTAATAAAACTCTTTGAAGCATCGAGCTGCAAAGCCTTCCCCATCTTTAGCTCTGCTGAAAGGTTATGGAAATGTGTGCGTTGTCTTGCTTGGCACGGGAACGCTTCGAGCATGATAATCGGGGAGACAGTGAGGTGAGACACGGAACGGAGGTCCAGGATGTGACCACGCAGAGCTCCTAGCTGTGATAATGAAGGGGTGGAGGTGGAGGGGGGGGGGGAAGAGATGTCAGAGTTACTGAAGTGAGAACCATCTGTGTTACAGCCAAAACTGGATACAAAGGCAACGACACAGGATTCATTATGTGCTGGGAACCCCT
>VXBJ01005439.1:92946-106550 GCA_013400055.1 Nycticryphes semicollaris | reverse complement strand
CTGCTCTCCTCTGCTCTCCTCTGCTCTCCTCTGCTCTCTGGGGGGTGCCCAGCTCCTTTCTTGGCTACCTCCCCCTTGCAGATGGGTGCCATGTCTCCCACAGCTTCTCCACCCTCTTAACCCTGTCCCCACTGATGATGGTGGAGGCAATGTGCAGCCATGTCCTGAGGATAACAGCCCGGGGAAGGCCTTGGGGGGAGGAGAAGAAACAGCCAATAAGCTAAGAAAAGGCAAGAGATGAGGGGAAAAGGTGCCCGTGAGAATTCTCTGAATGCTCCCAACAGCTCAGTCCCATTAAGAGAAGGTGACATCAGGCAGAGACAACGTAGACTCGGTCTTAATGTGGGAAGCTCTGTGGAGCAGCGAGGCTCCATCGTAATCATCACCCCCGATTAGCACTAGCCAGTTCTGAGGATGGGGGAGCTAATAACATTTTAGCACCTCTTTCCCCTCTCCTCCCTTACATTCACATCTAGTTAAAGCGCAGCATCCAAGTGAAGAGATACTTTTTTTATTTTGTTTTGTTTTGTTTATTCTTTTTTGCACATATACAGCATCCAAATGGCTGGTGTGGGAGGGTCGCCCTGCCTTTGAAGGGAGGTTAGTTTTATTGCAAGGTTTTATTGACTTCTGTAAAACTTCTCACCTCTGTGGTTGAAGAGAATGCCCAGGAAAAGAGGGGAGGTGGCAGATCTCAGGCAGCGAATTGCTCGTTTCCAGTGGGTGAGTACAGCAAAATGACCAGCCATCCCTGGTTCAGGGCAAGAAGATACCACAGGGCTGGGAAAATCTGGCCAGAGGAAGCCCCCCTCAAATGTTTTATCCAGGTCTGCAAATGCCTGCTGCAAGGAAAAAAGCATGCACTGCAATGTGTAGGTTTTTGCTGGCATAATAATTCTGGTATCCCATTTTTGGTTTGTGTTCTTCAGGGTCAAGATCTGGCCCCATGTGTCAAATTATTAAATGGCAAATTAAGTCAGTTAATAGAATTAATTGAGTCGATGTAATCCTTTTAATCAGATGGATTTGATCCCTTCTCAGATGAATTAGAATCCATTAACAGATAAGTCAATTATTGAACTAAATTAAATCTAATAATAATGCCTGCTGCTCACAGCAACGCTAATTAATCTAAATACACTTACCTATCTCCCAAGGTTGTTTTTTTTTTTAAGGCTTAATTGATGTTCCTAAAGTGCTCTGAGATCTTTAGATAACAGACGATCTATGTGAGCAAAATATTATCTCTTAACAGACTATAAACTAATTAAAAGGCTGATCTATTTACAGATTGCATTTTTACTTTAATCTCTTCAACCTATTCAGAAGGAGTTTGCACTAGCCCAGAAAAACAATATTCCTGTTATAAGCTTATTATTACTTTACAGGTTCCTAAGTGGTCCTTTCATTCAGAAAATGAAAGGGGGAAGGAGGAAAAACAACCATTAAAGTGCTGACAAAAAAAAAAAAAGAAAAGGACCTGGAACCTTTATATTCTACCTCCGATAAATGGTACAGATAGGGAAGAGAGGGATCAGTGACCTGAAACCTTAGATCCTTTCATTTATTTTCATTTCACAAAAGGCAGAAGACATTCTATCCTGTTTGCTCACAATCTTTGTATCCGGCGCAGTCGGGGAGACAGAGCTCTCTTGGTTGGGTGAAGGCATTTTTTTTGGCCTCATTTGTATTTCACAGCCATGTGATTTTTGTTTTAATTTGTCCCCTGCTACTGCTGTCCGGCGGGGTGATGAGAAGTGATAGCCATCAGCAGAGAGGCGAGGGGGGTGTGAGACGTCTCTGGGCTTGCCTTCTCTGCGGAGGTAACTTTTATTTGCAGCAAGTGCGCTGTGCGGGCAGGTCACTAGCCAGGTTGCTACCCAGGGGTATTTTGTCCACTGACCAAGTCTATCAGAATTTAAAAAAAAGCTCTTGAGTCCCCTGGGAGGTTATAAACCATGTGTTTTATAGACCCTCTTGGTTATAAACCTTCCAATCTTAAAGCATGGGAGACTGTTTGAGGACACCCCTTGCAAGGGGCAGTGTACATGTGGAGAAGGTTTGGGTTGGAAGGGATGTTAAAGACCATCTAGTCCCACCCCCTGCCTTTGGGAGGGACACCTCCCACCAGACCAGGTTGCTCAAAGCCCCATCCAGCCTGACCTTGAACCCCTCCAGGGATGGGGCAGGCACAGCTTCTCTGGGCAACCTGGGCCAGGGTCTCACAGTAAAGTATTTTTTCCTAGTATCTCATCTAAATCTCCCCTCTTCCATCATGAAGACCCTACCCCTTGCCCTGTCACTAAATGCCCCCGTTAAAAGTTCCTCCCCAGCTTTCTTGTAATCTTCAGACACTGTGAAGCCGCTATTAAGGCACGACATCTCTCCTCAGCGTCCCAGGGGCATAGACCTTGAGGTGGTGAAGTCCTCTCAAAGGTTCCCCCTGAATTCAGTGGGGGTTTAGGTCAGGACTCAAGTGATAACCCAAGAGAGGAGGTCTGGGGAGGTTAACTAGAAGGGTGTCTACAAATCTGGGCTCAGGCAGACCCAGGAGGGGAAGTCAGTTCAAGAGGTGGTGTGCATGCATGATGCCAGGCATTTCCTCCATGTTCCATGGACGTTCCTGGTACAGAACATCATACCCTGGTACAGCTGTGCTTTTTTTGGGTGGTATGGGGAAAGCTAAGGTACTTGGGAAGATGGGTGCCTCCTTCCTGGGGCCACCCTAGCCTGGGTGATGTGCCCCGCAGCTTGTGTCCCTGCCTTCTGTTCTAGCTGGAGCTTCCCAAGGATGTCAGTGGACAAGCCCATGGAGAGCGCATTACAGCTGTCTAGACATCAGCCACACTCCAGCCCGCCAGAGATTTTCATTTGTGGTAGAAATGGGCTCGGTTCCATGAGGAGGTGTAATATGTGTGGAAAATATTATTATAGCAAAATAGCCTCCTTTAATTGACTCTAAATTTTGCAGGATTCCTTCCTGGGTTTGGGTAATCCTGCGCTCTCCAGAATTAATGAGCTGACATGGCACTTCTTCTGGTTTGGCAGCCTGACAGCTAATTTAGAACTCCCTAAACTCATTTCACTAATGACTCCCGTTTGTTCTATCTCAAAGCCTGGAAACAAATGCAAAATACCAGTGCCATTGTCCCATCTTTAGCAAGTCATTCTTTCCCCTCAGTATTTCTGGCACCTTAACAGCAAGCTGCCTTGGGAAACCTGATTAACCCTTTCCCCTCCTAAATTGTAAAAATCAATTTTGATCCCCCTCCTGGGAAGATCAGGAAGGAAAAAAAACCCTAAACTCATTGTGGCTGGAAGGCGCAGAATTAACCTGCAAGAAAGATGGGAGATGTAGCCCAAGTAGCAATTGGAGTTAATTAAATATAGCTGTATTTCCACCGGCTGGGTATTCAGAAATGCTTTTCTTCCCCAGAGCCAGGTATGGGCAAAGGGCCTGTCTGTCCCAGCATAGCTCAGCCCAGTACCCCTCGTGAACTGTGATTTGCTTTGTAATTTATTCAGCTTGAACCATCAGGATAGCTGTTTCCTATTTAAGCGACGTATTGCTGCCCCCAGTCTCTTCCCATTACAGTTTTGACGTGACAACAAGACAAATAATTTTTTTATTTTTTTTTAAGACCTTTTATCTTCTCCACCATTTATTTTCACTTACCTCGCCCCGGGGCAGAGCTGACCTCAGCACGAGGGATGATCATTCACCATGGCAGCTGTACAGTCAGATGGGTCCTGGGGACTGGCCCGAGCTGGAGAAGCCTTCTCTGTCCAGCTGCTGTGTTGTGGCTTGGGGTTTTTTCCCTTCCTTGCCCCTTGTTTTATTTATTTTTAATTTTTTTTTCCTTAAAATATCTCCCCTTCTTGTCTGCAGTGGAGCTAGTGACAAGGCTTTTGTTAGAAAGCCCGCATGGGCTGAAGCACTGCTTTGTTGACCCAGGCGTGGGGTGGATGGGGCTGGAGGTCCCAAGGCTGCGGTGGGCATCGAGGAACCTCGGCTGCCCCCACCTTCCAGGCAGCTCTGACAGGGTCGGCAGCTGTTTGAAATGAACTGTAAGCATCTGTACGTTGAAGATACTCTTAAAATTTTTTTTCATCTTGCTGTATCCTGTGCCTGCGGCAGGGAAGGGGAAAGCTCTGGTTAGGCAGGATGAGAAATTTGGGAAGGAAAATCCTAGCCTTTTTCTTTCTGATTCATGGCAAACCTATCTCAAACAATGTGCTCGTTGCCAATTTCTTTTCCTTCTGGTTTGGAGAGCAGCTACCCCAGACTCCCACTGTGGCCAGGTTCACACCTGAAGTTCAGCTCTGTCTGCAGCGGTCCCTGTTTTGTGCTTGGAGTAAGTGATGTACTTTAGAGCTTTGGGACAACAACAGCAGAAGCTGCTGTTTATTTTTCCTCTGACACTATGATTATTCTTTATTTCCCTACTTCTGGACCTTGAAATCGTTTTAAAGAGCCTTGACTTTCACAGCGGGGTGGGGGAAATGTATCACCTTTAGGTCTGTGTCCAAACTTCAGGTCTCCATAATCACTGATCAGGGTTTGGAAAACATAGGCTGGTCTGTCAGTAAATATTAGGGACGCAGAAATAACGAGGAGAAGTAATTTAGAGGTCTGCTGATAATTTGTCATTTTTAATTTCTGTGTGGAGTGCAAAGCGAGCTACAGAGTGAAAAAAAAAATATCTTTATTTTCTTGCAACTCATAAAAGGGTTTTTGTTAACAGTTTGTGTGTGTATATAATTCTGTGCTGTGATTTAAGTGTTCCCATTAGAAATGCAGAATAGGAAATAGGATCCCATCTGTGAGCAATTTAAGAGGAAGTGAGACAATGGAGTCGATTGCTGCTTCAGTTTAGATAATCAATACAAATATTATTAGTATAGTCATTTATCTTCCGAGACGCTTTATGAAAATGTGAATGCCAGACCCTGAAGACAGGTCAATATGATATTATCTGTTCCTGCCTTGCTGTGATTATGCTTTTTTCCCATGAAGCTCAGGCAGCTGCTTTGCTCAATGTTCTTCCCTGGCTGTGATGAAATAACGCAGAAACAAAGTTTAAGGCTTTCCTTTCTTCTCTGCAGCTCTGAAAACACTATGCTTATTAGTACAAATGTAACTTTTCTCTGAAATTTGTAGCTGGGGATTGCTGCTGGGTGGGTACTGGGAGATGATCTTTGAGGTCCCTTCCAACCCAAACCAGTCTATGATTCTATGATGAAGATCTGGAAGAGTTTGTGTCATTTGAAATATATTTCTAGGCCATGAGTGATTCTGTGCACAAATGCTGAGAGAGCTCCCTTGAGTCCATTGCAGTTGGTTTATGTTAGTGTCTGTTATCAAGCCTTGTATCGTGGTATCAGAGGTTTTTCCCATATCTAAGAATTCGGCCAGTCATGAGTTCAAGTCGGTTCTTAGGGTGCAATCAAAAGTATCCTGCAAATAGGCTAGTGTACATTTCTGCAAAGGGTTTTTAAAAAATTGCTTTTACTTTGGAGAGGGGGGGGACAGAGAACATTGTCAACAAATGGTCTTGTGAATTTTGGCTTTGGTGTACGTTACTGTGTGTGGTGTCAAGTGGCCACTGAGATTTGTCCTTCAGAAAAACACAAAATACAAAAATGTCGGTACAAAATGTCAGTAACCCTATTAAGAGCATGCCTAATTAAAGACAGGATGGGAAATTCAAAACTTGGTGTGTAAAGAGCATAGGATCTCACTGGGTTGCTATGTGAGACCCAAAGTCAGTAGGTTGCTTCACTGGAGATTTAATGTCGGTGGTGTAGTCTGGTCCCTCAGCTGGAGCATCTCTCACTTTGCACAGAGAGACACTGAGGCTGGACCCTATAGACAGTAGAGAGAGAAAGGCCTTTGCTCCTCAAGTATAATGAAGTGGCACGAATGTCATCCTCTCAATCTCCTCCTGTGTCCCTCCCTCATCTCTAAAGCAAGGGTTGCACCATCCCCTCGCCTCTTAGGTGTGCCATCAGGATAGAGGCATTGCAAATGGAGAGATGCTTAAGAGACAGTGGGAATGCACACCACATCAGTAGCCTGGTTAGAAGTGATTATTTGGTGTTCTTAGATGCTGAGACCACTTCTGTTTTCAGGGTGGGGTTTCCTCAAGAAAGGCGTTGGACTTCATTAAAAAAAAAAAAAAAAAAAGCACTTTAATCGCTTAGACTTTACCCCAGCTCTTTTAAAAACTAGATAGTCAGGAATTTCCGCAGCTGCGAGGTGGAGCACAGCAAACATTCACAACGCCAGTAGCATTGCGTGATCGTCTGGGAGAGGAGGGAAGAGCCCAGTCCCCTGCAAAACTGCACTGAGCTTCAGGCTCGGCAGAAAGGTGAAAAATAACGAAGCTCCGAAGAGGAGAAATTGCTGATGCGTGACGCTTGGAAATCTGGAAGAGTCCGAAAAGGGAGCTGAAAATACCCCCCAAAAATGACTATCTGTGGCTTGAACGAAATAGTGTCCGATCAGCATTCAGAAACCGCTGAATTCAGGCCGTTCCAATACTGGCATTTTCCAGAGTGCCTGCCAGTCGGATGCAGAGGAGAACACGTGTAGAGCGTCTGCGGTCTCAGCGCTCACAAGAAGGAGAAGGCGAGCTGGAAGTAAAGGGAGTGAGAAGACCCAGTGAAAAACCAACAAAAAACCCCAAACCCATTTTTTTATTACTGTAAGGAAGAGGGGTTGGAGGGGGAGAGGGTTGCGGGGCTGCACTCTGTGAGCATCCCTTTTAATGAGCTGTGCCAGCAATAAATACCGTATGCTTTGGTCCCTGATGAATTTTAAGTATTTTCTGAATGCCCGTAACAGGCAATTCATGCTTTTATGGTGATGTAGGAGCAGAGACCTTCTAAATGTCTCTTGAGCTTTGTGTCCCTGACTTCTGCTGTAGTCACTCTGGGGATGTGTCTGTCCTTTGCTGGTGCCACCTGAGTGATTGAGCTTGAAGAATCACTGAGTAGTCCTCAGGTTTATTTTGCCCTCATCTCCAAGAGCTAAAATCAGTGCCTAGGAGGCCACCTTCTCGTCTGCACTTGCAGCTGCTGAAAAAGGGTGCTTTTTTCCCCAAAGCAATAAGAAAAAAATCCCTGCCATCTGCCATGACCCAGTCTTCTCCTAGCTGTAATGAGTTTTGGATCTTCTCCAACAATTAGTTTCCCAGCGCTCACAACTGGATGGCAGCTGTGCTGGCTAGAAGTATCTGGACCCAGGTAGTGCTGTGGAGAGGAGTCCTTGTCCTCCAATGCTGCTCTGCAGCTTCTGTTCCTCTTCCAAGAGCTGTGCTGGTGGGGACAGCGAAGGAGCGGGTGGTGATGTAAGCCATTGGTGTTTGAACATATGGGAGGCTTGGGATCCTGGCTTCAAGTTGACGTGACTGGTATGGTTTGGCTTATACACGATGTTCTCAAGTACTTTGGAAGTAGAAGCAGAAGAGGAAATGGGTGGTCGGACAGTGAGTTCTAGCAGTGGGGGACATCACCCACAGCTGCTGGAGGTGGTAAAGCCCTCAGTCTGGAGAAGCAGCAGGGAAGGGCTAAGAATAGGAAGGCATGTAAATACCAGATAAATCTAAGAAAAAAAACCCATCCAAATGGCCTCAACACTTGGCCAGGAGCAGTCATGAGGCTCACATTGTGTCCATGTCCCCATGAGGTATGGGTGTGAGGGGTATCCTCACCACAAACCCCTGTTTCTGCTCTGGCAGGGGTGCGTGTTGACGCAGGCTGACGGTGCTTTGGGCTCTTGGTTTCAAGGCAGAGGATAAACTTTGCAGCTGCTGAAAGCGGGTCTTGTCCTGTTGGGATCAGTGATGTCCCAGCTTCCAGCAGCAAAGGAGCTCGCCTAAAGCGAACTTCAGTATAAATCCCAAATAACGTTTCTGCTGGTTGCATGGAGAGATCTGAAGGGGCTGAATCTCTGTAACAACTGAGGCCTGATTATCCTCTTCCCGACACTCATGAAACTCCACCGCCTTCAGCAGAGCTGTTGCTGGAGCTCCTGTGTGAGACTGAAAGGAGATTAAGTGCCCAGCAGTGCCTCCCATTCCTTCTGCGTCTTGCACCTTTGTTAAGACCTTGCATTTCAAACCATTTTAGTCGGTGGGAGGCAAATCAAAGCTGTTAGGTTTTAGCCGGTGACAATGGTAGGGTGCTGCGTGGTGTGCCCGACCCCTTGCCTTTGTGTGACGTTTGTTCAGCGGTGATTCTTGTGATTCTTGCCTTTATTTCATTTGCTTCTGCATCTGCATTTGTAACCGTGGGTTTTTTCAAGTGAAGTTGGGGACTGGTGACTCATTAGGAGTAAATAGGCAAAAGGATATTGACTTTACACCTACTGATTTGGGGGTGCTAACAAGCAAATGTAAGAACTGCATAGTCACAGAGTAAATTGTCCCACCTGGGGTAAACTGGAGGAGGGGAGAGAAAAAGCATTGCAAAGAAACTGTATTTTTGTGTGTAGCTACTAGCCTGGTCGTTCTTGCAACCATAATGAGTTTGGGTGGACATTTGACAGTCACCATTGCTGTAACCTCTTTTGAGCTTCACCAGGATTTTCTATCATGGGAACTCTCAGACCTGCGTGGGCAGGAGAAGCTAACATCCTATTAGAAGGCGCTAAATATGTTTGCTCGGAAATGAGGTGCCCTTTCTGGCAGCTGGTGGAACAAAACCTTATTTCTGCAGCATATGTGAGTGCAGGATGAGTCAGGATGTGCATCCCTGCCGGTGCTGGCGTGCTGTGTGTGGTAGAGGACTTGGAGTTATATAGTAGCTTTAATATAACTAGTAGAGGTACCAGCAACAGCAAACATCAGCAGGGTGGGATGTCCATTAGGTAAACATGAATCCATGTGGCTCCATGGACTTTGACTGCTGGGATGGCAGGGGTTCGTGGTAGTGGTCATGGCCATCTCACCCCTGCCATACTGTTCTCGGTTTTGCTTGCATGTATCTGTCCCTCTCCAGCCACCTCTTGGACATGGTGACCACGCACTCTTAGGAATGCTTGAATCGAGACAAGGATGTTGGGTTTCTCGGGGACAGCAACCTGTTGCAAGGGAGCTGGGGCACAGCTGAGGAGCGATGGCTTCTAGACCTGATGGTCCTGCTCCAAGCAGAGGGTTGCCCTCTGGAGAGCCTTTCCTTCATTGTTTTGTGATTTGGAGGGTGTCTTTCAACACTGATTATCAGAACAGAACATCATCAATGATCTGTTGCTTTGAAGGTGGTGGTTATCCTTTGGATGCACTCAGTGGGAACTGTAGGAAGTGTCTTTTTCATGGTTTGTCCCTCCCTTTTCTCCTTAGAATCATAGAATGGTTAGAGTTGGAAGGTACCTTAAAGGCCATTGAGTTCTAATGTCCCTGACATGGGCAGGACAAAATCCTTGTGATTTTGGTATTGAGATTTTTAAGATTTTATAATATTTTAAAAATTGGACGTAGGCAAAGTTTTCTATTCTACCAGTTAGTCTTTCTGCCCCTTCCCTCAGCTTGGGGTGACCCACTGGTATCTGTAAAGATCATACCATCTACACAAGAGTATGTAGGCCCTTGGGGTATATAGTTTATCTCAAAAGGTGTGTGCTGCGGAGAGGCGAGGCACACTTTGTACCCACGCAATAACCAGTTACCATCTCTGCTTCCTTCTGGCTGCAAATCTGGTTAACTGTGTGTTTTGAAAGGAAGGAAGGAGTCCCCAGTCCTCCTGTATGTCATCATGGGCTCCTGTTCTGCGGCTGTGACTTCCAGCCTCACTCCTCCTACTCCTCAGTGCCCAACCTGGCTGCTGCCAGTATCTGTCTCTCAGCAGGAGGAATCTGAGGAAACGCAGCAAACTTCAGCTCCTGGGGCTAAATTGTTGTGCTCTGTAACAGCAAACTGTCTTGAACTAATTGACAACCAGCTTTAAATGTACCCCCATCAAGCGAATACACTGATTTATTTTTTCCTCTCTTACCGAGTGTTAAGAGGCTTCCAGCTTGGTTTCCTCCCCAAGAAGTGGATAACTCATCTATTGTGTTGTAAAACTGATGGGCAGTTTTGACCTCTACACAATCCTTTCAGTATGTAGAGGGAGGAAGAAGTTTCTTATACTCCTATGAATGTTTGACCACTTAAAAAAAGCAAAACAAAAAAAGCCCAGCCCAAAACCACACACGACAACAAAAGATGATCCATTTTCTCTGGATGTCTTTGAAAGTAGCTTAGTTTAGAGACAGACTGGAGAGAAAGGCTATTGATTTTGTTTGACCTCCAAACAGACTGCGGTCAGTATATTTTCCCTGTTGGAAGCGGTTCAGGGCTCTGAATTTCCATGTCAGCGTTTGTATTCTGGAGTGCACTGGAGCTTTTGCTGCTGCCTCAATAAATAGCAAGCTGTAGGGAAAGGTAACGCTGGTATAGATGTATTTCCCTCCGGATCTGCCCTTCCTTTCTTTTTTCTTTCCTATATAACTGGGTCATGGTGCTGATTAAGCACGTGCAAGTCCTTTTCACTGAACATCTTGCAGGTTAGTGGCTTATGCTGGGACGACAAGCAACAGTTTTGTAATCCCTGCCTTGCTTTTCCCAGTGCTGAGCTGGCTCCTTTCCCAGCCTCTTGCCTGCACCAGCACCCATTATTGGTGAGGAGAAGAGGCGCTTTCCTGTTCACAATCAACCCTCTAAAAAATACCATCCCCTCTTCCACCCTGGTTATTCCTAACCTCCGCATAGGGAAAGTCTCCCTGATTTCTGCTTAGTCACAGAATCCCAGACTGGCAGGGGTTGGAAGGGACATCTGAAGATCATCTAGTCCAACTTCCTGCCAAAGCAGGTCCACCCAGAGCAGGTTGCTCAGGAACTCGCATCCAGGCAGGGTTTGGAATGTCTCCAGAGAAGGAGAGTCCACACCTCTCTGGGCAGCCTCTGCCAGTGCTCTGCCACCCTCCAAGTGAAGAAGTTCCTCCTTGTGTTTAGATAGGACTTCTTATGTGCAAGTTTGTGCCTACTACCTCTTGTCCTGTCACTGGGCGCCACTGAAAAAAGACTGGCCCCTTCCCCCTAGCTCCCACCCTTTAAGTATTTATAAGCATTGAATAAATACTTAAGTTTCCTGCAGCAGAACAGAATATTCTGTTTGGTGTCTCCTGTAATACTGGAAACACTCTGCTTGGTGCAGATCTGCGTATTTGTGTAGATATTCTTGTAAAATGGCCTATGACAACTGATGTCCACTTCCTTTCCCAGGCAATCACCTGTCAAGGAGTGGCTCCAGGGGATGGAAATACCTGTGGCCGGTGTTAGTTGGCAGGTTTCTAAACTAATTTCTCAGAGCTCCTGCGAGATGAGCAGTGCCAGTCGGCATCTCTCCATGCCAAGGTGTCAAGCGGCGTTATCTCCTTTTAATTTAACAGTAGTGCTTCTCATGGTGTGTTTCCAGTTTGTGTGCTTTGTGGCCAGTTTGATGTGTGTCAGCACATCAAAGGGTGGTCTGATAAACCCACCACCGTGTAATCAAGCTGCAGGCAGAGGGTGGCTGATGCTGGATACCTGTTGCTGAGATGCCCTGTTGGCTTGGGAGCATCAGCTTCATTTCTAACCCAGATGGACAGACGTTCCTCTTGGTCTTCATGTTGACACCCCTCACCCCCTTCAGAGGAAGGGTTGGTCTTTGTTTCCATGATCAGCCTCACGTCTGCTTGGAGTTGTGTTTTGAGAAACAATAGAGAGAGTGATAGCCTGCTGTGTCCCTAAAAAATAACGAATGGTGTAAGGTGTTGGCTGAACATGAGCCAGCAGTGTGCCCAGGTGGCCAAGAAGGCCAACAGCATCTTGGCCTGTACCAGGAATGGTGTGGGGAGTAGGACTCGAGAGGTGATGGTCCCCTGGGTGCTGGTGAGGCCCCACCTCAAGCGCTGTGTCCAGTTTTGGGCCCCTTCCCACAAAATAGACATTGAGGTGCTGGAGCAGGTCCAGAGAAGGGCAATGGAGCTGGTGGTCTGGAGAGTAAGTTTTATAAGGAGAGGTGAGGGAGCTGCGGGTGTTCAGCCTGGAGAAAAGGAGGCTGAGGGGAGACCTTCTTGCTCTCTCCAACTCCCTGAAAGGAGGGTGTAGCCCAGGGCGGTCAATCTCTTCTCCCAAGGAACAGGTGATGGGACAAGAGGAAATGGCCTCAAGTTGCTCCAGAGGAGGTTCAGGTTGGATATTAAGAACAATTTTTTGCACAGAAATGGTTATCAAGCCTTTGAATAGGCTGCCCAGGGAAGTGGTTGAGGCACCATCCCCGGAGGGGATTCAAAAGAAGTGTTGATGTGGTGCTCGGCGACACGGTTTAGTGATGTTTTTTTGTCAGAGTTAGGTTGATGGTCGGACTAAATGATCTTAAAGGTCCCTTCCAACCTAGACGATTCTATGATTCTATGTATTTGCACAGCTTGTGCCAAGTCAAGCTGAGGTTGCAGTCTGCTTCGTGGTGTTACTCTAGTGGTTCTGCAGAGCAGGACTTTTAAGAGTTCTCCAGAACCTTTTCTTTAGCCCAAAACCCCCTCTCCCTACATCTGAATATTCAATTACATGAAGCCTTTGCAAATGGCTCAGCAAACACCTCCAAGAGTGGTGAGAAAGAGACCCATAACTGTTAAGCCTCTGCACAAACATGAAGGCAAAGAGCTGGCGGAGGGAAATTGCAGAGGTGATGAGCTTGCTCCCAGTGAGCCCCCAGCCCTGGGTGGGTCTTCATGGGGGCTGCCCACCAGCCTCCACACTGCGTGGTCCTCTCTGCCTGGGGTACCCAAGCTGCTAATTGTCCCTCGGCTCCCATTCCCAAGGCCTGCCTGGGACGATTTACTAATAATTATTACTAACACAGTAATAATATTCATCAGCCTGCTACTTGTCTTGGGAGTAAACAGGGCTTGCAGTTGGAGCACAGAGTGGTCTGTTTAGGTATTACCCACCTCAAGGTTATCATCAAACTTTGTTCATTAATAAGCAGAAAGTTTTGCCAGAGCCCTGAGTTGATGTATCAGCCAAACGTGTTGTTGGAAATGTAGGAATCGCTGGGAGAGCAGCAATGCTACGTGTTACCCTGTTGGAGTGGCTTCCATAGGTGGTCTCCATCCAGTACATTGTGATGGTGGATCAGTAATATGACAGTTTCTCGTTAATGATCTAAATAAAAAAATTAAGCACGTGTAGAAAAGCAAAGATGTCCTTACATATTAAGTGTCTGTAATCTGTTTCTAAGAGCTGGCTACCAAAATATCTCTTTGATTCTCAAGGTAATTAGCTGGAGGGAAAAAAAAATCCAACCCCAAACTAAAAAAAAAAACCCAACACAGCCTGAGATCTTGCTATATAAATTATAATTAACCCCTTGGCACTGGAACTTGAGATTTCCTGCCCCCGAGCACAAATGCAAAACGCATTAGCAGCACTTAACGTCAGGCACTCTCACCCACCGCAGCAGAGGGGTCAGCTCGATACCCCATAAATACTGCTGCGCTCCCAGGTCCGGTAGGAAAATGGCTGGGAAGCCATGGGAACCTGAGGGGAAGCACTAAATACACCACTGGAGGATGTTGT
>VXBJ01005439.1:68174-92889 GCA_013400055.1 Nycticryphes semicollaris | reverse complement strand
TTTTTAATTTGTTTTGTTGTTGTTGTTTTTTATTTTCCAGCCCTAGAGCAGGAAGGACAACACAGGGCCGGGGAGGGGGGTGTGTGTGAATAAAAAAATTACAAACCCAAACCCTGGTGAGGAGATGGGAGCAAGGCCAGGGCCACTTCCTGGCGAGGGGTTTTGTTCACCGACATGGCTGGTTGCCTCACCGTGAGAATGGCTCTGGGCGCTCCCGCCTCGCACACCTCCAGCGAAATCATTGTCTGGTGCCAGACACACTCGGCTGTGCCTCTTGTATGCCGAGCGCCAGCTGGGGGCCGCCGGCCACCCACCCGCTGCCCTCATTCATGAGCATCCTGCCTCTTTTTTTTTTTCTTTTTTTTTTTTTTTTTTTTTTTTTTTTTTTTTTTTTTTTTTTCTTTGTGTCTCCTTTTCATTCCCGTCTGTTGGGGGATGAGCTTTAACTCTTCCCACTGGAGGTGGACCTGTGGTGACGCACCGGGTCAGGGCCACCGGCGGTAGAAAGAGGGCAGAGTGGTGGTTGTCCTGGGAGGCTGGAGGCTGCTTGCACCTGTGACTTTTCCCTTCCTGCTCTCCTCATCCACCAAGGGTCTCTGCTTACTTCGTGACCTTGGTGGAGGGCCAGGCCTGGTGGGCACCTGGACTTGGGAAAAGTTTTCCCCACCAGGAGCTTCCTTAGTTCAAGTTAACTGGTTCCTTTCTTCCTCTGTGGTCCTGGATGGAGAAGTGCCCCTCTTCTCCCATGGGTCAGCCCCAGGGTGGCTGGGCCATAAAGCCCTTGCAGATAAGGTGTTGTTTGCCAAGGGCTGTCTCTTCCCCACAGGTTTGAGATGTGTCCTCAGGCTCATTTGTGCTGGTGGCTCTGGTGATGAGATGTGGCCATCAGCAGCTCCTCTGGCAGCAGCAGTGGTTGGCTGAGCTTGGTTAGTGACAGCAAGTGTGGGGTGACTTGACCACCTTGGCAGGTTTCTAAGGTGGCTTCATCCTCCAGTGGCAAAGGTGAGGGGAAGGTCTGGCATGGAGATGTGGGTGTCAGGACTGCCTGCAAGTATCTCCAGTCTGCTATGTGTGAATAGTGGTGGGGAATTTTCTTCTCCTGTCTGCTCCAAAGATTGTAGAGGGAGATAAAGTAGGAGAGTAACAAGGTGTTCCGCTATGGAGGAGAGATGTGGTCACTGTCATGAAGTGCTGGAAGGAAGGTTTGTGCTTTGGGTTTTGTCCTTTGTCTGTATGGCTGAAGATTTTTGAAGTGAATTATGTGCTGATTAAAGAGCTGGCTGAAGAGTCCCCCAAGCTAAATGAGCTCTGTCTAACTGTGTGAGGATGGGTACAGGCTGGACACAGACAGCAGCAGTGTCACCTGCCGGGGCCGTACCTGCCACCTCGAGTGACCACAGGGGCCACCTCCTTCAGGGCAGGGAGAGGGGAAGGATGCTCTGGTTCAGCGAGGAGAAAAAATTTTGGATGGAAACATGGAGCTGAGCCTGAGCTTTATAGGTGACCTGGGTCTCTAGATAAGCAGGAACTGGCATAAATAACAAATAATATAATACAGGCTTTACACTCTCATTGCTGGTTTTTTAAACCCAGAATACCCCAAAATAAGCTATCAGAGATATCACCTCTTTTCTCTGCTGCTCTTGTTCATAAACGATGCCAGAGATGAGGACTGGCATAGTTATGTACTTGATATATTTTTATATTTCATATTAAGATTTAACATGGGATCTCCCTCTCTTAATCCAAACACTTCTGGTTTGAATGCAGAATTGTATTTGAGATTTTTAAAGTACCTTTATTGAAACGTAAAATTAATTTTACAGTCCTGACAGGTCTTATTTAAATACCCAGTGCCAGATGCCTTTTGTCCCAAATGACTCGAGGGAAAAAAAAGAAAACCAACCCAAAACTTTTAAAACTTCTCATGCAATTAAAATGCAGTAAAAGGCAAGTAAATAGTTTTACCTATGCTGTGGACTGGGGGTAATAGTTTCAGAAAAGCCCTGCGATGAATGTGTTTCCAAAAATAAATATATAAAACCAAAGGTGCTGAAGGCAGAGTTAATGTGATATCTGGGTTTTGGGTTTTTTCTTTTTTTTTTTTTTCTTTCTGTTTTTTCTGTTGCCACTGCTCTGAAAATAGTTGAAAGGATTATGCTATGTCTGTAGGAAGAGACCTTTGCAAAGAGGATGCTGCTCTAAGGTGTTTTACTCTAGGGACTCGCTTTGGCTGTGGGTGGTTCCAGACAATGTGTGTTGTCCCCAGGTGTTACAGAAAATCGGTTCTTGTCCAACTCTCTCAACCCGTACCCCAGAATAATCACACTTGCATGTTCTTATCTAAGAGTGACAATTTTCTACACCTCATTTAATGATGCACTATCTTTTATTTGGCAAAAATGACCTGTAGCAATGCAAGCGTTAAAAAGACATGTAACTTTGAAGTTGTGTTTGTGTCCATCTATAAGAGCAAACCCTGTTTAAAATCTTAAAACCTAGAGGAATTTTCCCCAGGTGCCAGAGCTTTTTTTTTTTTCTGGTAGGTTGCGCTGCTCCCTCTGCTCTTCTGGGTTCCAGAGCCACAAGAATCCCATTGAAAATACCGGAGCATCCTGCAACTTTATTTTCAGCATATTTTTTTACTTGCTGGAAGAAGGCAAGGTTACAATGTTACAATGAGCCCCTTTGAGAAAATGTGTGAGCATGCTTATGTTCCTATCCATAAATCCAGGTACCAGTATAGGTTGGAGAGCAGCGTAAGGGAAAGGGACCTGGGGGTCCTGGTAGACAGCAGGATGACCATGAGCCAGCACTGTGCCCTTGTGGCCCAGAAGGCCAATGGCATCCTGGGGTGTATTAGATTAGAAGGGCTGTGGTTAGTAGGTCGGGAGAGGTTCTCCTCCTCCTCTGCTCTGCCCTGGTGAGAGGAGACTGAGGGGTGACCTTGTGAATGTTTATAAATCTGTAAAAGGTGAGTGTCAGGGGGATGGAGCCAGGCTCTTCTCAGTGACAGGCAATGATAGGACAAGGGGCAATGGGTGCAAGCTGGAACATAAGAGGTTCCACTTAAATATGAGGAAAAACTTCATGGTGAGGGAACACTGGAACGGGCTGCCCAGAGAGGTTGTGGAGTCTCCTTCTCTGGAGGTATTCAAAACCCGCCTGGACGTGTTCCTGTGTGACCTGATCTAGGTGTTCCTGCTCCAGCAGGGGGATTGGACTAGATGATCTTTCAAGGTCCCTTCCAATCCCTGATATTCTGTGACTCTGTGAAATTTAATTATCATAACTTCAACTTTTACTGGCACAGAATAAGAAACCTGCTTTGTAGAACCTAACATCAGGATAATCTTAATTCAACTAATAGTGCAAATGCTTTCTGCATCTCTCCTGATTAGCTCTGTTTTGAAGCCCTCACAACAGTGGATAGAGTAACTTTTGGAGTATGTAAAACCATCGTGGTGTTGGTGTTCAGGGCAGATTTATGTCTTTGTGGCTCCTTGGTAAGAGGATATGGTGGTGCTACCATCACACCTGCTTCATGGCTGAGGATGAGCAGCCAACAAACAGGTTGCCCATGAGAGATGGGTGAGCGCTTCAGAGCAAGTGTGGCCTATCCTATGCTGTTGGCCACAGATAACGTGGCTTTGGAGAAGCAAGAGCACATGGGGTTCCCATAGTTGTCCTTCTCTGCTTATCGTTATTTTGGTATACATCAGTATTTTGAGGATCAGTATAGGGGGAGGGATTCTTCGTCAGGGAGGGGTGCCATAGGACAAGGGGGAACGGTTTTAAACTGGAAGAGGGGAGATTTAGATGAGATCTCAGAAGGAAATTCTTTGGTGTGAGGGTGGTGAGACCCTGGCCCAGGTTGCCCAGAGAAGCTGTGGCTGCCCCATCCCTGGAGGGGTTCAAGGCCAGGCTGGATGGGACTTTGAGCAACCTGGTGTGGTGGGAGGTGTCCCTGCCCAGGGCAGGGGGGTTGGAACTCGATCTTTGAGGTACCTTCCAACCTGAACCATTCTATGATTTGATGATTTTCTTTGGATTCCACTGAGACTGGGGACAAGAAAGTCAAAATAACTTCAGTGGGGTTTGTTCATGTGGTAATTCCAAACCTCTGCGGGATGGGGAAGGTTCACGTTGTTTCTAGACCCAGGAGACTCCAGTGCTTTGGATGCATTTCTGTGAGGTGCTCTGGGCCAGGTTCTGAGGTCCTTGTCTGTTGGGCTTGACTATGTCGGTAGGAATTTATTCAGATGAGAATGATCAAAGACACCAGGGTTGGGCCCTTTATTTTTCATTTTAGGTGCTTTTTCAAGTATAACAGAGCTTCTGAACTATATATTATTTTTTTGTTTGTTTGTTTTTGAGGCTCATCCCTCACTAATTCCAGACTCGGAGCCTGGCAGCTTGTCAAGCAGTTTTTCTGCCTCTGTAGAAATACTGTCCACTTGAGCCATGTTTGTAGGCAGCAAGGCACCCTGGTGAGATAGAGGAATTTCTGTGCTAACATTTTTACCGTTTCTCTTTCCAGCCCTACTTCTTAGTCACTGCCAGTGTGCAGGTGGCAAAGTTCAGTGCAGGATTTGTTCGCTGCCGCTCCCCGCCCAGGCGCTTTGAGAGCACACGCAACCTATCGCCTCCAGTTTTACTGAATCTTGTCTAAATAAGCTTATTCACCGTCATTGAAGCCACTGCCAAAATATTTTTAGTGTCTCTTATGGTGAATTATGTATAAAACATCTGCAAGAGGCCAAGGCTGATTCCCCACTGCTTAATCCTGTTTTCTTAGATCAACAAATGGGTGCGAATGGCTCCGTGTCAGAATGACAGGGTTTTACATTCATTTTTCATGTGGGTAGATGATGACCAGACTCTGGGTGCTGCAGGCTTGGGCCAGGAATATGGTACTTAACATTTCCATGTTGTCCTCAGATATTTTTGTTTGGGTTTTTTTGTTTCACAGAATTCAGGGATTTATTAAATTTAAGTTGGGCAAAATCTGGAAGACTTGCCTTGGTCTTTATTCTGGTCTTACGTCAGGTAAACAACCAAACAATTTTCTTATGCAGGAACTGATAAAAGACCTCAAATCAGCCAATTTTCATTTAAGCTTCAAGATGTGGTGAATGGTGTTAGTTAATAGGGACTGTCTGGAAGCTTTGTCGTCCTTTCGTCCTTTAGGAGCCTGGGCAGCCCTGAGAAGAGCTTTTCTTTGTTTTANCTTGATACTGCCATTCTGGCCTAAGGAACACATCTCCTGCAGAGTGGGGAGGCAGGACTTCCCCTAGGATGGTCCATGAAATGCTCGAGGAACGCTCAACAGCAGCATCATTCCCAGGGCATGTTTTTTTAGCTGCTGCTGAACCAGTAGGGGAATTTCTGAACCAGTAGGGGAATTTTTTGGGTAGGCATCCCTACAGATGACCGTAAAGGTGTGATGGGCTGCAACAGTGGAGGTGTCATGAGTGCGTGAGTGATGTTTTACTACTTGGGTACCTTGGTTCCTGCACCCTGCAGGGTTAACTGCTGGGGTGGTGTGTCCTGCCCTGCACATCTGCCCTGGGCTGGGTACCCAGCCTGTCATGGCTGGCACCAGCAGGGGGGATGTTTCTGCATGTCTTAGCCTTGTGTCACATAGATGTGGCCAGTGGGTGCTGAGGGGGTAGCTTAGCATCCTGGAAACGGGACAGGACACCTTCTGGGTGTCTGATGGATGGCTGCAGATGAGAGTGCCTGAAAGCATCTCCTGGAGCCTGAAGCTCTTATCAGCAAGTGCAGAGGTGAAACCCTGAGGAAGGTGTCCCCAAATGCGTTAGGAGGGGAAACCTTCAGCCCTTGTTTTTCTGTTGTAAATGCTGTGATCCTGCACTTTTCTCCATCACATCAGGCCCTTGGGGAGGTTGCAGGTAGCCAGATACAAGCAGACAACCTCGGGGAGGGGGGAAGCTCACAATTCTGTGTCCAAAGCCATGCTCCCAGTTGTGTCTGACCGTGCTGCCAGCGGCAGAGGCAGGACCCTGAAGCCATGTAGGGGTCTTTATCAGCCCTCCAGGGACTTCCGATGTGTGTGAAGTCCTTTGTGTGGAAGTATTTGCAGGATCAGGTTGCCGCACTTTGCAAGTGTCTTTGAGGTCTTTGCTGCATTATAGATTTTCTTCTGATGTTTCCCCTGCAAATATTTAACCTGTCTGGTTCCTGAGAGCTACTGAGGCTGTTACACAGGTGGCAGGTTGTCTCTGCAATCTGTCCTTTGTTCACACAGAGCCCTTGCTCCTGCTCCCCTTCCCACCCCAAAATCGGGCATGGAGAAGGGTGGTGGTGGGACGTGGTACTTGGCGTATATTGATGTGTTGATGCTCTGTGAGGAGCTTGTGTGCTCCAAATCATGTCTTTTTCCCATCAGCTAACCAAATAAAATATATGACATTTAACTGAGATTTAAAAGATACATGAGGGAGATGGTGGTTTTAAAAGCCTGCTCCCCCTGCTTTGATGCTGGGTTGTTCCCTTGCTTCTGCAAAGCCATGGCTTAAAGAAGAAAATAACTGGAACCTGGATCTTGGAGTTGCTCTTCCTCCACCTCCCCACGACCATCCCTTTGGATAGTCTGACATACATAACAAGACAGGCTCGATGAGCTAGTTGCAGTGGAATGTGGGTCAGAGCTCTGCCCTCCTGAGCACCAGCCTTATAGATTTCGGTAGTTATTCCTGGTTTGGCACCTGAATAATTGAGATGGGAACTGGGTTGTACGGGTTATAACTCTTTAAAATGGTACAGTTTGGAGGAATGTACAAGGGTGTAAACAAAACTTGAGGATGCAGCCTGGATTCCCTCACTCCTTCACAACCTGTGGGCTTTATTAGACCCTCCAGACTTTACCTAATTTTGGCGTTATTCCCTTGTCATTACGTCATGGATGTGAAGTGGAGACAGGGTCATTCTCTCCGATGTAAAGGATTCACGGGGTTTTGGAAGAGGGCAGGCTGTGTTTGAGCAGGTTTCAGCTGTTTTAAGCACCCTTGGCCATGCTGGGGGTCCCACTGGAAGGTTCAGTCTTACCAGAGAGTAAATTTTACCTTCTCATCAGATGTAATATACACTGTGAACTTTGGAAATGGCCTTTGTCTGGGTTATTAGCATCAGAATTATTGAAGTGGAAAGCCACCCTCCACCACAAACACTGTGGTCCCAGCCTTGATGTATCTGCATGTCTGTCTTCATCATTAACTAAAAATGGTTTCAAGTGCTGCAAGTGGTTTTGCTACTGAGAGTGGACTTTGAAATTGCAACAGAATAAAAAAAAATACAATAAAACCAACATCATCTCGGTCCCCTTTTGCCCCTCCCCTCTCCCCCTGAGAGCCTTTTGCCTAGGAAACCTGTTTTAGCCACCCTGCTTCAAGATGCTGGTGGGCAGCGTAAGTGACTGTAGTTTCTTTTTCTCTGTGGCTCCTTCTGCAGGATTTATAACTTAAATAAATTAATGGTGGATAAACTCAAAGTATCCAGTACTCCTTCACCTCTCTTGTGTTTCTTCCCTTTATCTCTTCTTTGATCTGGAACTGGATGGCCCTTAGGCTTTTGTGATGGGCGTATGTAAACCTCACACCTCTCAGGTGCCCTCTTTCTCCTTTCTTTCCCCTGTGCTTTTCTGGCTGCCGACCTCCCACTCCCAGGAAATATTTGAAAGATAATTTGGCATATTTTCTGCCACCTTCACATCTCTCCCTGACTTCATGTTTTCTTAGCTGGAAGATAGCTTTTCAACATATATATGTAATCCTTTTCACCTAGACATGTGAGGAATTCCAATCTCTTCCAGTGGGAGTTTTCAGGAAGGTTTAGGTTAAATGGGCCAATAAGGCAAAAGCATGCAGCAGAAGATCTCACCCTCTAAGACATTAAAGACATCTTTTCTCTTTAGCTCTTTTTTTTTTTTTTCTTTTAAATTTCTTCCCCCCCCCCGGAGAATATATCAGAATATCTAGCTGTCAAAGAATTTAAACAATACCTGATCTGAAGGCTGGAGTGCAGGGCTTTTGAAAATAAGGATGGTAATCTCTCTATGGTGTAACAAAGGACTAATGGGGGCTGGACGTCAGGTGTCCTGATCAGCAGACTGCCATGGGGACACTGCTCTGGCTCAGTGGGACTGATTTTTACCTGAGCTCTCAGTGGGAATTCCCTTGGACTTTCTCTGGTGCTTTCGTTGTGGCTGTAGCACCTTCATCATGGAGGCAAAGGAGACAGCAAGCCAAGCTTGTCTGGGTGTGACTGAGCTATTCTCCTGCTGCATGTGAGTGGTGTGGGAGGACCTCAGAAGCCCCTTCTGCTGGGCCAGCTTTCCTACCCCAGAAGCACTTGTTGCAGCCTTCAGGGATAGGACTTACCCCAGTTGATTTTAGCTGATGAAATGTGTTGTCCAAGGTCTCTGTCTCTGCTCCTGAGAGAATTTAGGGAGATTGCCAGTTGTAAAAAAGGAAAATCAGCGGTAAGGGCTGCTAGCTGGGGGCCAACTGGCTTATGAACCCAACACTGAAACCGCACTGATCTTTCTTGTAGGAAAAGAGCTCAGGGACCCCTGGAAATAGGAACACGTTCCAATCATCTAAAGACTCAAGATTTGTCAGAAGTGGGTACTTAAGGGTGGCCTTAGCCTGTACTTGGGCAGTCAGGATCACAGCAGCGTCTGCTGACCCTCTGTTCCTAGACTTTGGGTGCAGAGTGATCTCTGGGGCTCACCAGCCTCCTTGGGGCACTGGGGCATGGATGCTGGTGTATTTACTGTTGTGGGTGTTGCATGAGGTTCTGCCCATCTGCTGCTGCTTGGTCCATGCTGTGGCACCACCCCCAGAGGGATCTCAGCACCGGTGTAACCTTTGCAGCCCGCAGGAAAGGTGACTTCCATTTAGTTCTAAATTATGACATTATTTTATTAGATCTTTAAACTTTATTTAAATTCTTTATTTAAAAAGGGGGAGGAAGGTATCATATTTTAATTAGTAGTGGTGTCAAAGGAGACCTAGATTAATTATTTGAAATCACTCCATCCAGATGGTTTTAATTTTCACAGCAGGGAACCGGCATCTTTTTAAGGTGATATTTTTCAAATTAAAATCAGCTTGGATATTACTCATACTGGCTGCGGAGTGAGGGGGTGGGGAGCATGAGCCGGCGTGCCCCATGTTTGTCCGCCCGAGCATGGGCTGCTGGGGGGGGAGCCTGTGCTGGAGGGGCGCGAGTCACACACGGATGGAGGCTGTCGCGTTGGAGCCCTTTATCAACTTTGCTCCTACTTTGGCTGGCCCAAACCCTTGTCAGATACTCTGAGTTATTCTTAGCAGCTTTCGTCGTGGTGCTGCGGCTGGAACAGCTGGGAACGCCTCGCAGCTTAGACGGGAACTTGCCGTGTCCTGTCCTTGCAGGCTGTGGAGCCCTCACTTGACCCCTTTGGTGGGTGGCCCTGGGACCGCTTGCGTCCATGGGTGGGTTCGACACTGTAGATCTGTGGGCAACTCCTTTGCGCTCTGGGTGTTGGCCATAGTTCTTGGGCCAATCTTTGGGACTAGCTCCGTCACCTTCCCTTGTGCACAGGCTGCTGCTCTCCCTGGCTGAGCCTGACTGTTAGTCCTCTCTAACGTCCTCGTTCATTTGAGGGGAAGACCTTTCACAGTCACCTCTTTAAAGATAGCCCTCCCTCTGGCCGTTCCCCAGTTCATTGCATCTGAGCAGCCTCCCTGAACTTGTCGGAGGGGTGGGTATACACCAAGATATCTGCCACCTTGCCCATCTTCCTCCTGAAGACCCTTCTTTGACCCTGCACCATCCTCCCCTCATCCTGGCTCATCTCTATATCCTTGCTATGACAGGACATTTCTGACTGGTGTGCGGGTAGTTGCTGCTTCGGTACCACCCTGGGAGGTGTGGAGGGAAAGCGCACGACACCCGGCTGTCACTGGCAAGCTGTTCCCCACCCCAGGTACCCCAAAACCACGGTGTGTTTCTGAAAGACCTCAATAAATACCCATATTTATGCCTGATTGCAAGTAATATTCTGCTATAATACAGGCGTTATCCCACTTGCTGTCAGAAAAAAAAAAAGTTATTCTTTAAGTATCCCCTGTGATAACAGGTTTAACAAATATGTCTAAATAAATGTAACCAGCCAGTAACTGGAAAACCCTGAACTCGCATATGTGATGGAGCTGCAAAGGGAAAACTCCGCTTAGGGCCCTTGTGAGTTAAAGGTTTGTGATATTTGCACTGCTGCAGAAGCCAAAAGCTGACTTTACAAGTGGGAAAAATATTAATGTGTTTAAATGAAGCAAACTCCTATTTCTATCCCCATGGTAAATCCTTACAGCGAACATATTTGCTCTTAGAGGCTTTTAAAGTTTGAAATATGAATGCCAAAAAGAATGTGACTTTCTGCAGCACAGATCAAACATTCTCCAGAGTTTGGCAAAAGCTGTGTTTCTACGGTAAGGCTCGGATCTTACAAGTGTGAGTATTTCCAGAGCAGGACCATGGATTTGCACTTGCTGACACTTACACATTCTTGCATTGTGTTTTGACCGTGTCTCCTTTCGCCCCACTCCGTATCAGAGATGGATCTGAACCAAAATGTCCAGTCTGTTCGTTCCTGCCTCCCTGGGGAAATTCCTGGAATCCGAACCTTGAGCATGACTGGAATTCCTGTTTAGTTCAGAGGCGGAAGAGAACGCTGAGTTTGGACGTGTCTAGGTTTTTGAGATGACGATGGCACGTTACACATCTGGGTGGCAGCTCGGCCACTTCTGCAAATACAGTTCTGTCGGGGCAGGTGGTTTATGAAGAGACAGCAGAAATGTGTCCTCTACCATAGCTCCTGGCAATGTTGCAAACCCACTCTGGCCTCAAGAAATGTGTGAGGCACTATGAGATTGGCTGTATTTCTGCCAGCTAGAGGAGGACACACAGACCTGGACTGAACCAGGACCCACGGCAAGCAATTAGTGACCTCCTGGGAACACAGCTAGATGCACAGAGGATGTCTGCAGGGCAGGTGTTAATCAGAGAGAGCTAGCAGTGCTGAATTTCTCCCTTAGTAGCTGTTATGGTGATCTTCAGGAGATCATTGTGATGTTTTGCACCACAAACATGTGGCTGGATCAGTTCTATGAGGCGTTTGAGAGCTGCTGGCTGGGGGGAAATGGTTTTCATTCATGCCGGGCAAATCTTTTATCTTTGTGAGAAGGAAAATCCATATTCCTACCCTCAGAGAACCCTCCTGCAGCGTGAAGGAGAGCGTCTAGCTTTGTACTGGTGATGGGTTGGTGTAGACTAATGGAGCACACATATCTATATGCATCTTTTGTGCTAAACTTGCATTAAATCTGTAGCCAGCATAGGAGTTGGTGGGGATGTGTCGGATCTACACCTGTGACTGAGCCCAGAGCTTGGCTCCTTGGGTTGTTCCCTTGCAGAGCATCCCAGCGTGGCATGGGTCGGGTAGAGATAATGGGGCAAGGCGCTGCTGAGTTTTGCACGCTCTGACTTAACGGGACCACACTGGTAAATGCTTGTTGCTTTTGTTTTTTTTTTTTCTTCTTCCTTTACAAGCCCAGCTTCTAGTGGAAACAGACACTTTTGGCAGCCAAGTCCGGATCAAAGGGAAGGAGACAGACTTCTACCTTTGCATGAACAGGAAAGGCAAGCTAGTGGGGAAGGTAAGTGTTTCCTATTAATTCATTTGTAACATGAGTGTTACCTTCGGCAGCCTCCTCAAGGCCCTAATGATGTGTCCAGGCTCAGCCTGTCAGCCTCAAATGAAAAGCAGGATGGGAGGGGATGTGGGGTTTCCGAGCCCTAACCCCCCCCTGCGCCCATAAAATCAAGTCCTGCAGCCAGCCCCGGGCTCCTCTGGTGATGCTTCGGATGGGGATGGGTTTGTGTTGATGTGAGATGTCATCTTGGCATCCCGGTGTCCTGGCCACCTCCACAGTAACTTCGTGACCCGGTCTTTATTTGGGGTGAATTTCCAAAGAAAAGGACAAGCGGAGGAGGCTGGTGGAGCCCAAGGCTCCTCTCGGTGGTGAGCTAGGGGATGGTGTGGCAGAGCTAACGCTGGAATCCCAACGTTGGGCTGGGGCTGGGCCTCACGCTTCTAGCATTACAGGAATATTCTATTACTTTGGATCCCCGCACAATGGAAGCATGTAACAAACTCCAGTGTGTTCACCCATCTAGCTTAACTTCTTTGCTGAAGTCATATTTTTTTTATGTATTAACTTGTTTTCGTAACTTAGGCGGTTCTTCTGTATTGTTGGCGAACTTAGACATTTGCTAACCAGGCAGGAGCTTGCCGAAAGCTAAGATATAAATATAAAATAAAGCCAAAAAAGAAATATAAAATCAAATATCCCAGCCCTCGAAGGCCTCCTCCTCCACTGCCTGCACTTTGCACCACCAGGAATGAGGATCTGGCATCTTTGTGGTTGTGAAAAAGGGAAGCTGCATTTTGTTATGAGTCAACACAGTGAAAGCCACACACTCAAGCAGAAACCAGAAAAATTGCTCTGATGAACCATTATTTACTTTTGTGGTCCCAAGAGTGACACATGCGGGACAAGTGCCTTCCCCTGAGGGTCCCTCCTGCAACTATTGTTTTCCTGGGGAGCAGGGCAGATGCTGCTGCCCGGACTGAGCCTGGAGCTGGGGCAGGGAAGCAGGCAGCATCCAGGACGATGCTCGAAATCTGGGCAAACTTGGAAATTGGTGCCATGGGAGGGCTGGACCATGGCAGCCAGTTCTCTCTGCTTCCTGCTCTTCTGCAGGGCAATTACTGCTCAGCATGACACACCGTCGTTTGATCTTGGACAAGTAAACTAGTTTTTTAACCAGACTTAGACCTCTGAGGGTACACATGGATGTTTTTGAATATTGCTTTGAACCATTGAACCCAAACCTGGCCCTTGGGTTTGGTGTTCTTTTTGGGTTTGTTTGGGTGGTTTTTGGGGTTTTTTTTTTTTTTGCTTTAATTTTCCATCCTTTAAATGTGATGGTAACATTTACCCCTGAAACAGTATAAGAATATTTTTGTTAATGTTTATGAGGTGCTGATACCACAGCAATGGAGACCTTAGAAGGATCCAAATTGGATGGGATAAAATGAGCATGAAATCTTACCTTCTTCTTTAACAGACCGTACCCCAGGGTGGGTCAGTGGTGATACACAGTGCAACCCTTACCCTTTTCAGGTCTGTACTGAGCATCCAGGAGCATCCTGGCAAAGTCAGGGGCTGTTTTTCATAATGTATAATATATTTTGACAAAATTCATTTTTTGATTTGGCCCATTGGGCACCGAGGCGGGACAGTTCTTCAGCTTGTTACCTTTCACGCAGCGTAAAGCTTTTGTGGTTTTTTTTTTTTTGATGTGCTCTTCATAATGTTAAGTTGGCAAATGGTTTGTTATTAAAAAAAAAAAAAAGAAGAAGAAAAAAAAAAGTACTAAATCTATTCTTGTAAATATGAGCCTTCCCACCCCAGACTGCTGACAAGTTCATAAACCAGCCGACCTGAGCAGGAGGGGGTACGGAGCATGGCGTTTGGAAGGAAAATGTTCCAGACACGGTGCCCATATTAACAGCTTCTCATGAGCAAAAAAAGAAAATAATAGCATGTCGTCTTGATACCAAAGAGTGTGGTTTTAATTAGTATCATAGTTTCAGCTCTTTTTGTGGCAAGAGTTTGCGGGAATGCCTTTTAGCCTGAATGCTCTAAACAGCTAGTAAACCCCAAGGAAAACATTAGATAAAAGTTACGCCTGGGCTTATACAAATATTTAAGTTCAGTCTGGGGGTGGAGGGGAATGAAACTCATAAACTGATTGTTTCACGGTCGCCCCGGTATGTTCATTTGGCAAGAGAGGAGCCATGGGACCAACCCGGGTCTTTTTCTCTGCTCATTTCCTATTGCCTTACACTGCATAATCCCTAACAATACCAGCATATGCCATCTGGCTTTGTTCTCCTCCTCAGTCAGCAGTTTTGGATGCCCCCCAGTTGAAAACCTGCTTTGAATTTAGTCTTTTTTGTTTCCCATAATCACCTACAAAGGGTATTGCAGACCAGAGCAGGTTGTTGCTCTCAGCTGGAACTGGTGACCCACGCAGGAGCTCCAGGGCTGGGGCTTGCTTCCCACCTCAGAGCCGGTTGTGTTGTAAACCAACAGATTAACCCACGGGACTGAGCAGAGCAGCCTTTGTGTCTCTTTTGATTAATTAGAAATTGCACCTATACCAGTGTTTCTGAGCAGAGGCGACCCAATGGAGGTTTCTCAGGAGTCCCAAGCCTTGGGTTTTCTCTTTCCCTTGGTTGTTGCTGCATATGTGTTCTTGGCCAACATTGGCCAAAGGGCTCGGAGGTGTTTTGGGCAGGCTCCTCACTTTATTTATTGTCACAGCATGCAACTGCTGAGGTCACCGACGCTCTACGTGCTGCTTATGAAAACTGGAGGCAGGGCAGGTGTTGTACAGGGAATGACTTTTCTGTTAAAGGCGAGCGGCCTCCGGGGAAAACAAATTGGATTGTGTTTCTTTATTGATTCTTGGTGTTATGTTGAAGAAGGCCCAAGAAAGATTTTGATTTAATTTTTTCCTTCTGACCATTTTTCTTCTTTTCTTGTGGGATTTCAGTGCCTCTCTACACATGTAGAAATTCTATGTCCCGAGTTTTCTGATGTTGCTGAAGTTATCTATGTACCACTGAACATAGATGAAGTTATCTGTGAACTGCTGGTGGAGTTATATTACAAGGAGGGAGATTAAAATATGAAAACTCAGAACCAGGAATAGTAGGTGCTCTTGTTAAAAGCTTTTTTAGTCTTTTTAAAAAATTGTTACTGTTTATTTATCTCCGGTGTCTTACAAACGCAGGGGAAAAGGGGACTGAAAGGTTCAGCTCTCCTCCAAGGAAAGACACGATGTGACTTGCCCACTTGTGACAAGGCACAGTGTGATTGGTCAGCTAGAATGCAAAAACTCTGAATATTTACAATAATTCAGTGTTGGGGGAGAAGAGGAACTAATAGTCACATTGAAGGAGCTCTGAGTTTCTAACAGTGGCTCTCCCAGGGAGTCCTCCTGTGGTTTTTCTCTCTGCTTCAGCTTCTCTTATCTCGCACATTGAGATAAGGAGGTCAATCAAGCGGGAACTTTGTGTTTGTAAAAGGCTGTCAAAGATATGTCTTTTAAGTCTCTGGAGCAAGGAATGCCGGGTGTGAGCAGGTGGCTGTTAATTAGTTTGGCCACCTCTAACTGCTCTTCCTGTGCCTGCCCTTGCAGCAAACTTGTGCTATTTAGAACGGCAGGAGGCTGTGGAAGTTTCCTTTCCCTGCCCTGTTTTAGTCCCCTCCCCAGAAGAGCACTTGCAAGAGGTCAGTGATCTCTGTGCAGCTTCAACTGGATCTGTCAACACCATTGCCAGATGATCGAAGCCCTGCCCTTAGACACTGCTAGGCCTGCCACGTGGAGATCCAAGCATCTCCTAGTCCCCAGGCACTGTTTCCATGGAATTTCCTCTGGTTTTCTGTGGGATCCCACAGTCTGATCATCCCTGACACCCAAGTTATAGCCGATATCCCCAACGAGAGCGTTTTGGACTCCCAGCTCTAAAAGCAGAGGAGAGAAAAGGCCTGTTTTTGGGAATGCCCAAAGGCAGAGGAGAATGGACCTTGGCTTCCTGCAAAGCTGCCAAGTGGGAGGAGAGGCTGTTTATTGCAAGGGAGGCATCAGTTTTCAGAGCAAGATATAGAAGCAGGGAAGGTAAGTAATGACTGGAAGGAATCCAGAGGATTTGAGAAGAATGGGGAAAGAGCCAAATACATCTTCAATTTGATCCAGAAAGTTCTTCAGAAGATGCTCCAGGCAATGTCTCTAATGTTCTTTCATGGCATTAGGTGGATTAGCTCTTTTCTAGACCCAGCAGCAATATTGTTCCATGTTGATTTTCTCTGTTGGTTTCACTTTGAGGATACCTCTCAGTACACGGGGGTCGCTTCTTGAGCTCTTCCAGGAAGGGGAAGCAGGTGGTGAGTGCTGAAGCCATCTCCTCAGGGTGGGATGGGACTTGGAGCGCAAGTAGAGTCAGGACAGTGTGGGGACTGTCAGTTGTGTGCAGTGATGCTGCTCCACATGATGTGGCTGTAACTGTGACCCTGCGAGTCTGTGGGGAACTCCAAAACCGCTGTAAATGAGGGCAAGTACTTCTTCTGAGGTAGGACGTGGCTAAAGACAGAGCCCCAGGAATAGAGGCAGAGTTAGAAAAGCAATAGACAGAATGGGGTCTATCACAGATATTGTTCCTGCTAACTCTGCAGAGTGAGAGTGGTAAAGTTGTATCCTGAGAAGTCCCTGCTCTTTTACATCAGTTCAGCCACTTCTAAGAATTCAAGCCTGAGAAGATACGATACTATAAAATAGGTGCTTTCCCAGCAAATCCCTGTGCTGACTGACACCATTGCTCTTTGGGTTTTCTTTCAAAAATCCTCAGTGAGCTGGTATGCGCGCGCTGTCAGAAAATCCTTATAACATAGACACATCGTTTTTGAAAAAGCATTTTCATGAGTTTCATTCTACTCCTTTTTCTGTGCTTAATGTGAACAGTGGGGGAAAAGCTGTCATGGAAGTGATTGAAAGGCAGAAAGCCACCTTGGCTGTTTGGGGTGGCTGAAGCATTGGTTCAGCTTGAGGACAGGTAACTTGTGTGCTTTCTGGGGACAGCTTTGCTAATGCCACCTCTGTAGTGCTGGAGCCCTCCCGGCGCTTGCAGGGCACAGATGAGCAGTGCTGAGCTTGTGCCCTTGAGCACGGTCTGACTCCTGCAGAAAACCTTTGCCAGCCAAAACGTGTGTGTGCCAGGGGCACCAGGGGGCTGGAGGTGGCACAGCTCTGCTAGCCACCACCGCCTCCCCCACCCCTGACCAGCACCGCCCTGCCCATACCTCTGACAGCATAGACCTGCCTCCAAGACTTAAGATATTTTTTTTTCTGGTGTGATAACCGCTTTCCAAGCCAATGTATTTCTTGATGTTACCAGAAAGTTGCTAATACCATATGGCAAGGCTCTCTGTATTTTTTGCAGGACAACAAACAATTTGTTGCTAGATGCCAGACTGCTCTGGCAGAGCCTTATCACTGATGCCTGCCAGCAGTAGCCTTTAGGGGATAGTAATAATTTGGGGTTGTTTACATTGCAGCTTTAAAATAGGGGTTTTCTTGAAGCATGTGTGTGTTTAGTCAGGAAAGTTGGCTAAAAAACCTCTGATGGCATCAAAGAGTGAAGGCGCTTGCTATAGCCCATACATGTAGTCTTGGCCCTTTAGAATACCCCTGGCCTTATAGGAGAATCCTAGGATGGTTTGGGTTGAAAGGGACTTTAAAGGTCATCAAGTTCCAACCCCCTTGTCATGGGCAGGGATGCCTCCAACTAGATCAGGTTGCTCAAAGAGAAGAGGCGTGTTGTGTTACAGGAGCTCTAGATGGTTCAGTGAGAGCCACCTTTCGTAGGACAAGGGAACTTGCCTGTATAGGAGGCACCAGGTGGGTTCTCCAAAGCCTTATTAGTATGTCTGGACCAACTTCATCATCAGTTGACCTCGGTCAAGGCTGAAGTTTAGCTTTCCTGAAAAGCTACCTTAGAAACACTGATGGTGGGAAACCAGGAGGTCTATGTTAGCCCAAGACAAGGAGACTCAGGGATGAGTTCCAAGTCCAATGCCCTTCATGTGTCCAGGTCCTGCATGGCATTTGACCATGAGTATTCCCTGATACCTGCCAGCACCAGGGTCTGTCCCACCAGCCAAATGTGCTGCAAAGACCTTGGGAGGTGGCATGATCAGAGATTTACAGTTTGAGGCTTTGATGCAACAGACAAAGCTTGTCTCAGCTTGTGTATTTAAAACCACGCCATCTTGGATTTGGGGCAGAACTCTGAGTTTCACATGGGTTTGATGCTTATTCAGAATTTTTCCCGGAGTTGTGCAGTCTTTGGGTTGCTTGAAAGGGGCTTGTAAAACCTAACGATTTCTGGGGCTGGATGCTGAATTTGCAACAGAGACATGACCAGAATTAGTGGGGTGTCGAGTTTAATAGTGTGCGTTTTGTGGATCTCTTTGTGACGCGTTCAGCCATAAACTGTTCTGACTTGACATCTCATGCGAGACCAACACTTGACGTGGCTTTTGCTCGATCTTGCTTACATCTCATTTTGAACTGTAGTGTGGTTCTTCATATGGGGTGGGATCGGTGCTTTTAAAAAGTGCACTGTTCCTAGGCTTTTGCTCCCCTGGGAGTTTGTTTTAGTTTAAGTCATCTAAATAAACGCCTCCAGTGGAACCTGGAGCCAAGCAGCCTTGGATCCTGTCATACTTTGAACAGGGACCTGATCTGAAACCAGCCTCAAGCATCCAAAAGTCTTGAACTGGGGCCTGCAAGATTGCAAAGGTCTTATTAGCAGTGAGAGGACAAACCCAGTTCTCTTTCAGTTGAGCCATGCAAACCTTCCGCATTCACCTAGTGAGGTTTTTTTCCTGCAAACGATGTAAAAAATGTTGCATTATTTTTCTGAAAACTGGGAAGAGGAGATTTTAATGAAATTAAAGAGCAGAAGCTGAAATCAGCAATCACCACCCTCCATTCTCAGCCTTCAGATTTCAGGAGGCTTTTGGTAACACCTTCCACAGCTGCTCCTTTCCCATTGCTGGGCTACATCAGGCATGGCATTCAGACTATTCTGGATGCTGGTGGAATTTGTGTCATTTGGTTAATTTGTTGCACATTTGGGTCTTTACAGTGCTGGAGATGCATCAAAAGAGTTCCCAAAGGAGGGGTTGCTAGATGTTATGGTAGGGTTGTTGTTATTAGGCAGTCTCAGGGTGTGTGGACACAGTCATTTGTCATGTCACTTCTCGGTGGGTACAATATGCTAAGAGCTGGCCAGACCCCATCGTGCACCTCCCCATAGGGGCTCTGCCCTCTGTTGCGAAGCCGTGGGCAGCAGAGTGATAGGGTGGTGAGGTGGGACCCTGAGGTGAGTCTGGCTGCATTGGGTTTGCAGACCTGGTGGACAGGAGCCCTGTTGGCACAGCTCCTGTCCTTCAGCAGAAGCAGACACCGAGCGTTACCTGGCTTTTCCAGGAGTCTTGGCTCTGGATGCTACAACTGTGGAATGATCCCCAAGAAGCAATTTATGGTTGAGACCATACTACTTTCCAGTGTTTATTGCCCTGAGGCTGCCTTGGCACAAAAGTGGATAGGCTCTGATGATGCTGCAGTGATTCCTTCAAAGTGGTAGGAGTTTGTGCGAGCTCACTGGGCCTTTGCAATGTTAATATTTGCAATGAGCAATGGGCCTTGTCCTGGTTCTGCACTTGTGACCATTTGATTCCAGCAGCGTTTTGCCCAGGAGGTTCTCTGGAGGTGGGGAGGAGAGGGGAGAAATGACGTGAATGTGGTTAATGAAGTGTGTGGAAGATGTTTTGTGGTAGTGTGGGACATCAGGCAGCTGATCTCAGTGTAGCAGGGAGAGAAGAGGGTCATTTTGAAGCTCCATGCGTTGAGAAGAGGGAGAGCAGTTGGGTGGCTGGTGATAAACACTGAGTGGCCTCAAGGCTTGGAAAGGCCTTGGGAGAGTTTGCAGAGGTGGGGAACACTGGTGGTGTTTTAGCTCAAGCGTTGTGCAAGAGGTTGAGGAGATTGAAGAAAAGTGTGTATGTGGAGAAGTCCCCTTTAGTTCACAAATGGTTAGAAACTGCATTAATTCTTTACATTTCACGGCCTCATGGTATGTGTGTGTAAGCTTGGCTGTCAAAGCCCTGAAAGACTCTCTGAGACAGAAGACTGTGGTGTTTATGGCAGTGATGGAGAGAGGGTTTTGTGCCAGCACACAGGCCATTTACCAATGCCTTCCCTTTGCTGATGGGTTGTTAGTGCTGTTTGTGCACTTCACCTGCACAGCCTGATGGATTTAGATCATGGGTTTCATAAATGGAGCAGTCATTAAGCACATTGAGGCCCACATTAAGCTACTGAGAATGAATTCGTATTTATCTGCTTTGCCAGGCAGAACATCCACAGTGTTCATTGGCCATCACCTAACATCTTATAATATGATTGTTTAAAGTCTGTGCCAAGTCCTTCTGTGCTGCCACCAGTTTTTGCAATCTTCCAAGCACCCTGGGTGGATGCTGGTCTTCTCACGCCAATCAAGGACAGGAGGTTTGGCTTTAGCCAAACAGTGGGTAGAGAAACTCTGTGGGACATGAGCTGTGGGAACATCCAAGATGGGACTGGTGCTTCGTCATTTTGCAGGCCAGCCCATGTGGTCAAGAGGTCCTCGTAGTCACATTTTAGCCATATATGAACATCTCCAGTTAACTTAAGCTTCTTGGCATAACCCCAATGCTCTGTTTGCTCTAAAATAAAGCAGAAGGTCCTTTTGTTTTTAAAAAATAAATTTCTTCATGATATTAGTTTTATCCTAGAGAGGATAAAGCTCAGCTGAGGATGTGAGCATTGGATTCTATCTCTAGGCTGTGTCTGCTCACCAGAGTGCTATGTTTATAGATATCCAGTGATTCCTTTTTAGCAAACTTAAATTGGAAATTCTTAAAAAGCACCTAAACTATCTCCAAATTGGAGTCTTGCAAAATCAAGGTTGACAGTGCAGACCAAGCTTGACCTCTAAAGCTTTTTCTTTATCCTGTGGCTGGAAGCTGTATATCCCCTTCCAGGGAAAAAATGCCACCTTCACGAAAGCTACATGACAATTTAATTAAATCCTTTCTGTGTTCAAGGAGCTAGTGTCACCATAAAGCTGCTAATGTCCTGTCTCCTGTGTTTCTTGGTGGCTGCCACTGTGTGTGGTGATGGAATATTTCAGTTCCTTAAGGTTAAACATTAATTAAAATTATTGAGAAAGGATCCCTCAGCCCCTGTGCCTCACCCCGTTTGGGTAGAGAGGGTGTGCTGGATGCGTCTTGTGCTGACAATTGCGTCAAGTTGAATTTAATTCCTTTCCCTAGAGCATCTTATCTCCCAAGGGCAATTTCTGTTGGTCTTGAGCATGTCTAAGATGAGGGTGAGGTTTCTTCCAAATGTTACTTTGCAGAGACAGTGATGCATTCAACTTGCAGCAAGAAACAAAGCAATACACCCTTGTCTTCCTTAACGGATGCAGCTGAGATGCACGTTCAGGTGGATCCCGCTCTTCAAGGAATGGTTCTACTTGACTCTCAATTTGTTTCTGGAGATGAAGTGAGAATGGAGGCTAGTTTTGAAGTGGAGAATAAAGTTTATGCTCCAACAGCAGCAAAAGATAGTCTATTCAATATGGCCGATACAATACAATCAGGGTCAAAGTACATCTTGCTTAAATAT
The DNA here is from genome assembly GCA_013400055.1 of Nycticryphes semicollaris. Taxonomy (NCBI): domain Eukaryota; kingdom Metazoa; phylum Chordata; class Aves; order Charadriiformes; family Rostratulidae; genus Nycticryphes; species Nycticryphes semicollaris. Next base: position 71,460 of record VXBJ01005439.1, on the reverse strand, counting down.
ATTTTTTTTTCTTGGCATTTTCTTCCATGGGGTGCTTAAAGATACTAGGTTTGCCTAGCAGAGGACAGGACTCAAAAGCCTTGCACTTGTGTGTACAGAAGGGAGTTTGTCATTCACAGGCTGGAACAATTCTTGATGATAATTTTTTTTAATGGGTGATGTTTGATTTGATCATGGATTTCTCTTTTTTTCTTAGTGATACGTTGACATGAAGAGAAGCAATGTCATCCTACAGACATTCAATGACCTTTCTTGGTCCTAAATTCCACCGATTTAAACTTGGCCTGGGGAAACTGGTGTCACTGCCAGAATGTCAGCTGAATGAGATTGCATTCGTCTGAAACAATAACTTAAAAAGTAAATGTGTATGTTTGTTCAATGTGTATAAACCTGGAGTTTCCTAATCCTGCTCTGGGGTCAGCAACCATTATAGTCCTGTACTCTTGCTCTACATATTATCTGGACTTGAAGTTTTAAACAATATTGTTTTGTTTTGTTTTTAATTTCCTATAGTGGGGTAAGTCTCTATTTAATGATTTTAAGCCTACAGAAAATATGTCTTATATCTGCTCAGATGTCAGGTCAGAAACCTGCCTGACTGAAGAAGTACCTTCCCATTGTGGGAAACCAGCAGCGTTCACTTAGAAAAATTTAGGAAAATTTCATTTATTGGTTTCACAAATTTCATTTTAAAAGTGATTGACATTGCCCATCAGTGATAGTAAGGACACATAGTTCTCTGAGATGCTGTTAGGAAGTTCTGTTGACCAAATCTGCATCTTTCCAGACAAAGCCAGCCTAGTTTCCTCTAATTACAGATATGTGCCATCCTCCCAGCAATAAATGTGTCTGTGATGGAAGGAGCAAGTTAGGAGCATGTCCTCAGCCTTGCTTGGTTCATCCCCACACTCTGTATCCTCCTGTTCATCCTGTGACAAAATGCTCTTCCAGAGCAGTCAGAGGGTTACCAAACAAATATGAGTGATAAAAGGGGAATTTCTCAATGAGAGGTAGAAGAAAAGAAAAATTGTAAGCCCTTCTCTTCCTTCCTTGGCTCTTGCAGCTTATGCTGTGTTGGACACAAAGAGGGACAGGGCTCTGTGAAGCCTGTGGGTCCCATCCTGTGTGTGCAGGACAGTGCCTTCGGGAGAGATGGGATGTACCCCCCAGAGACTGTGGACCAAGTGTGTGCAAACATGGGCAACGCTGCTTTGAAACTGGGCCTCCGAGTGGAGATGTACCCTCTCTTGAGAGAACCTCCTCCACGAGGGTTTTGTATTACTTCCTCCGCTTCGTGAATGCACTTAGATGTCCTATGTATACATAATTAACCTCTCTGCTGCACTGGCAGACACTTTTATTGAACTGCCCATCATGACTCCTAAGTATTTTCCTCGGAGGATTGTGCAGGTTCAGAGGCCAGAGAGCTGGAGGAAACGTGCACGAGGCTGAGTAACTCTTGGCAGTTATAGATGCGCCTTCCCCTGATTTACAGCCCAGTCGAGGAGCAAGAATGTGCATTTGGGTCAAGAGGTGTCACTGTGGTGAGGACGCCTTGCCATAAATCCAGGATGCTAAACATCGGGATGCTTTATGATGGATCCGTCCTGGTAGTGCCTAGGAAGTGCAAGAGGGTGGCTGGGCCCAGCTCCCCATCAGCCAGAGCACTGGGATTTGCCATCCTGCGAGGGAGAGACACTTCCCACAGAGTTGCTGGACCCAGCAGCTGCCGCTGTACCCACCTCCTTGTTGCGCTTTTGGACCTGCGTTTAAAAGGGGGAGTGCTAAAAGCTACGTTAACGTAGCTGCTCCTCTACCTTCTTGTGGAAAAAGGATTTTTCCAAGCCATGCAGAGTTGATCCTGAGTTCTAGCTTGAGCTGAGTTTGTGCAAAACCACAGAGAAATAATACGCTTTCTGAAAATCACATAGGTGCTGTGTACACAGCTCTGGGGCTTTATAGGAGGGTATCAGAGATGCTGAGTCCTCAGCTGGGGATGCTTCAGGAGCAGGTTACTGGGGCTGCTGTGCCACCCATCTTCTGAAAACCCAAGCTTTCCATGCTGTCCCTACTCTGAAATTTAGGAAACACAGGGCAGGAGTTCTTCTGTACCATGTGGTGTGTGACTCTCACAGTGCCAGAGTTGGAGGGAAGTGTTCGTCAAGCCTTGGAAATAATTGCAGAGCTCAGTGGGTGTCCTTTGCGCCTGGGGGTGCTGTGATATCCAGCATGGTGGGGGTGCTCGGGAACCCCCTCTGTCCATCTGCGAAAGGGTAGAGATCCAGAAATGGCCAATCTTGAGGGGTTTTCCTTGCTAAAAACCTAGGCGCGTACACCTCTTGGAAATCTTTTCCTGGAGCAGTAGCTTTCCCTGTGCCAGGATTTTTAGGAAGAGAGGGCTTGCTCTCCTGACTGAGGGAAGTGATGCTGCTTGTAGGGGGAACTTGTATCTCCACAGTTTGACTTTGATCTGGAGGTGTGGGGGGGCTGGGGCTGGCTGAGCTTGCAGAGAGGTGGTAATTAGAGCGGAGAGTCATCCTCATCTCACCGGAGAGGCTAGCTGTCACTGTGCCCTGTGCCAAGCCGGCATTCCTGGGCCTTCACAGAGGTGTTTCCTGTGGTTTGGTGTTTATTATTATTTGCAGCACATCACTAGCGTGTACAGTCCCCGCACCCAGAATGCTTCTAAATGCAGCCTCCTCTGAGGAAGGGGTGTGGGGGGGGAATGTTTTAACATAAGCTTAGCTAACGGCAGCTTAGCACAGCATCACTCACAGGTCTTAATTTGTGCCCCCATCTTTGCAAACAGAGAAACCTTTCAGTCTTGGAGGCATCTCTCCCCGCACTGTGGTGTTACCCAAGCCGCTTGCCCCGGCTTATTGTTGCCGGAAAAGCTGAGTGAAGTTTGGATTTGCCGATGCCCACTGAGCCAGATTTGTGAAGCATAAATGAGAAAACCTGCCCTGGCCTCCCATTCCTGTAAAAAAAAAAAACCAAAAACCAAAAAAAAAAAAAAACAAACCCTAAATCAATCTTCTCAGGTGGCTTAGCATGGCTGGCTAATAGGGAGAAAGCGGAGGCGGCCGCTTGCACCTGCTAATGCTTTGGCTCAGGCTGGTGGCACAGAGGCTGCCGTGAATTCCCCCCGAGCAGCAAGCTGTTCGTGGCAGTAATGCCTCGCGCGGAGGAGCACTCCTGCCACGACAACAAAGAGCCCTTTGATCCTTTCCATTTGGAGAACTTGAAACGAGAAAGCCAAACTACAATGAGACTAAGTTGGGTCATA
>VXBJ01005439.1:45976-60398 GCA_013400055.1 Nycticryphes semicollaris | reverse complement strand
GAAAAGTGCCGGTTTTGCAGTAATCTATTTATTGTCTGCTGCACGCTGGCCCCAGACAAGATGGTGTGTGCCGCAGTGAGTGAGTTTCCGTGGAGTTCTCGACGCATCGATCTTCTGTAACCTTTCTGACGACATAAGGTGTCACGGCTCCGTGATCCTGCATTATGCTCAGTTCTGGAGAATGCTGCTAAATACATTCAAGTGACTACAAGATGACCTAGTACACCAATGATAAGGGAATATTTTAAAACCAGCTATATTATATATATTATATATATATAAGCTATTTATTTCACCTCTCTGTATATTGCAGTTCCATGAACCAAGTATTACTGCCTCAACAATTAAAAAAAATTATTTAAAACACATGTACATATTTTTGCTGTTCACACTTCTTTCCCCTCCCTGAGTAGTGGTGTTTTTAATGCATATTTATCTGTTCTGTCAGGGCAGCAGGATACGTATGGGGCAGTTTCCCCACTATAAACTTCATTTCTAAATGTGTAATTCCTCCTTTTCCTTTGTACCACCTTCCTCCTCCTCCCTCCTTGTTCCCACAAGGAAGAAATCTCGCCTGAGGTGATGATGGGCTGAGAGTAGGGGAATCCATGCTGGCATTTTTCAAGAGCAGGAGCTAAATTTGATACTTTTCGGTCGAACGGATATTTCCTAAAGCTTTGGCCAAGCAGGAGGTAAACTGGAAAATTAGCATCTGACTCAATTAACACGTACTTGCATGTGGCTTGTGTTTCCTTCACTGGAGGTTTTGAGAGGGGCTATTTGTTTCAGCTTTTAATTCAATATTGTAACTTTTAAAACTTGCCCTAGACCACCCAGATCCCTCTCCCTTGCCCTGTGTAGCTCCCCCAGCCCTTTGGTGATTCTCCCACTGTCCTTCCTGGTGTTCTGGGCAGGACTCAGAGGATGACCTGTTGGAACGGGTCCAGCAGAGGACCAAAAAGGTGCTGTGAGGGCTGGAGCTCCTCTCCTGTGAGGACAGGCTGAGGGAGCTGGGGTTGTTCAGCCTGGAGAAGAAAATGCTCCGGGGGGACCTTACAGCAGCCTTCCAATATCTGAAGGGGGCTACAGAAGAGATGGGGAGGGACTCTGTCAGGGAGTGGAGTGACAGGACAAGGGGTAACAGCTTTAAATTGGAAGAGGGGAGGTTTAGATGAGATACCAGAAAGAAATTCTTTGCTGTGAGGGTGGTGAGACCCTGGTCCAGGTTGCCCAGAGAAGCTGTGGCTGCCCCATCCCTGGGAGTGTTCAAGGCCAGGCTGGAGGGGGCTTGAAGCAACCTGGTTTGGTAGGAGGTGTCCCTGCCCAGGGCAGGGTGCTTGGAACTTGATGATCTTTAAGGTACCTTCCAACTCTAACCATTCTATGACTCCATGATGTGAAGCCATGAGGTGTGACTCTGTATCTATCGACTGACCCACGAGGTGGGTTTGGTGATGTACTGCTCTGAGAGTTAGTCAAAAAGAAGAAAGTTGAAATAGGTGATCTCAAATTTTAGCCGAAATGACAACTGAGACCAAGTGAAGCTTTTTTTCCTTCTCTCAGCATGCAGACATTGCTACGCTCCCTGGTTCCAGCCAGGGCTGCAAATGCTCAAAGCCGCTAAGAAAGCTTTTTCTTGTTAATCAGAAGAACGACTCTCCCCAGAACAAGCTTTCTCAAGATAACTTTGAGAGCTGCAGCCAAATCCTGCAGATCAAAGCCATTTGGGAGATGGTGCAGATAAGCCTGCAAGCTTGAGGATGCTTATCTCAGCCAATCTCCAAACCTTGCAAGCCTAGAGAAAAATGAACAGTGCTAAACAGGGTCACTTCGTGCTGCTCCAGGAAAAGCTGGGCAGCCTCACAGGTCGTGCCTTCACAGGCAGTCACTCGAGCAAACCCCGTCCCAGTGAATATACTGGGAGCTGCTCTCTTGACCCACCTGGAGACCAGCATGGAAGCAGGACCTGGTGGCATGGTGGTGGAATTGGTTGGTGGGGGCTGGAAGGCTTTGCCAGCTTTGCTTTCAGATTGATTCATGTGGGAGAGATTTGGGGGAAGTTCAGAGGAGCCCTGGGGGTGGGGGACTGGGAGCGACTGGAGATTTGCCGTGTTAGTTCCTCCAAGAGGAGAAACCCAATTGGTTTCAAGAGTGAGAAAGGATTTATGGGGGGCTTTTTTTCTCCTGGAAATATCACCATGGCCCATGGCACTGATGATTTCCCTCTCAGAATGACAGTGTTGGCTTGCCCTCAGGGAAATTCGAAGGGATGGAGGCGGCAAACACTGGAGAAGGCTGGGCAGAAGGGCTCTACTGTGAGGCTGTGAGAAATCAAGGATGATCTGCTGTCCGCCCTGCAATGCCCTCTGGGTTTGGAGACTGGCATATGGTAACTAGGGGACATGCAGTTGTTACTAAGGGGCCTCTGGCACTTGTGTCGTTAGTTTACAAGAATATTTACTGGACACAGTGAGATGGGTTCCATGGGCTGTGAAAAGTCACTGTGGTGGTGGGAACTGGTGCTCGCTTGGGTTAGGTGCCATCAGAGTTGTGTTTTGAGTGCATTGAGTAGTTATGTTTGAACATCTGCTTTTTAGGCCTCGTTCTCAACAACAAAAGCAAGGGCAAAGACAAGAACAATTCACACCAGGTTCCCTTCAGCACACCTTCACATTGGGTAAAAGGGTGCTCCGGGTAGGAGATGTTCAAGAAATGAAGAGAAATAGGGGAAATTCATCATGTGCCCAGTGATGGACACCCTTGTGCTTGTGGCCACCAGGCATGTGGTGTTTCCATGCCCTGACTGTGGCTGGTGGTTAGGCAAGTGGTTGTCAACCTCCCCGCTGGACAAGTTCCTCTGCTGACCTCCGGACTAGAGCAGCAGCTTGTCTGCGGTGTTTAACATTTCTTCCTTTCAAAAAGTCTCCAGGCTCCCTGAATATGAGCTGAGTTTCCCTGAGCAGGCTATTACATTTGATTTACTTTATAATTGAAAATTGTTAATGAGGATTTAATTACTATTGTGGAAATAACCTCAACAGTGAGGGGTGTAACACTAGGCAATAGCTTGAAGCAACTGATGGCATTAATGTGTGTGGAGCTCTGGGTGTGCACATTTCAAACAAATACGCTGCTTAATTGGATTTAATAAAAGCATATTGTAGCTACTGTTTCACAAATGCTGTTGGATTTGTAGCAGTGTTTTCATAGCTGATATCAGACAGTGGCAGGCTCTGGTGATGCCATGGTTGGCTTTGTCATGACACCAGGCACAGGTGCCATTGGGCATGCCAGAAGGTGAGTCCATCCCAGGAGGGAAGCTTTGTAGGTCCAGGGAAGTTTCTTGTTAATACTTTGAGTGTGTTTCACAGACCAGGCTGCTGTTTCGTGAGACCTTCTGGGTGGCGTGTCACCCGCGCTGTTGTTGTGATAGTGAAGGGTTGGCAATCAAAGCCCAGCCAGGCTTGGTGTCTGCTCCAAGTAGGACAAATCTTTCATCATGGTGTTGTCATGACCTGTGTGGGGCTGACCGCTGGCTGAGATAACGAAGAGCATCCTGGTCCCTGTACAAGGTGTCTCCAGCTCACCAGAGACCTTTCCTGGACCACGAAGCTGTTGGTGAGTGGGAGCAGCTGACCAAGTTGACATCCTTGCAGTGAGAGCCCTGAAGCTGCTGTGATCATTCCTGCTCCGCAGCTGGTAGTTTTGTTCTACCTCTGCCTTGTTGATGCAAACACAGGTGCCATTGCAGGCTCTGTGCCGTGGGGCTCCTGGTCTGCCCCGTCTGAGCCTGATCTGCCATTCTAGCCGACAGTTGCCTTTTGGCAACATGTCTTTCAAGAGCATGGGCACATGAAACTTGGTGCTCATTTTCTTTGGGCTCTCCTTGCAGTCTTGTTTCGCTCGGGATCATCTCCACAGCTCTGGTTCACAGGCTCAGTCAGAGATGAGCAGTTTGCAGGTGTGAAGCAGTGAGGAAGCCTCTTCCAGGAGCGCATGTGCAGTTTTAGCTGTGCCCTCCCTTCTGCAAGCAGGGGATTATTCCACCTGCCCAAAGGTGCAGGCCCCTACATCACCTCTGACACTCCAGTGTGTATGACACAATTAGTACTAGCATTAGGGTTCCACTGTGAGGTGAGGAAGAAGCACTCAGGACAAAAATAATGATGTTGGGGAAGGGATGCTGACCTAATGTTCAGTGGTGAGAAGATAAGACCAAGTTTTTATGCCTGCGTCTTCTGGAGTTAAGGCCATATCCTAAATGAGCTGGATGTTCTAGTGCCCGTGAACCCGGCGTGTCTGCAGAGGAGATGCACGTGGTAGCAGATGTTGGGGAGGATCCTGGAAAGCATGGCGAGGCCTGAGCTTGGCTCACCCTGGCTGGCTGAGCTGCCTCCAATCGTCCTGATCTTTGCAATAGCTTATTTACCTTGGCTGGCGGGAACACGGCAGGGTGGAGGTTAGGTCTGGTTTAAGCAAACACCCAGCCTACAACCAGCTCTCACAGCAAGGTTTGACTGGCGCTTGCGTTGTGCTACGGGCAGTGTCTTGCCCTGTGGATATCCATCAGCTTTCCCAGATTCACTTAGTGTTTTGGTGTCTCTGTAACTTTCACAGAAGCAGTGGAAAGATATTTCAGCCTCCAGCTGGAGAAGGTGGTCTAGCATTTTGTCTCATCTAGGAGTTTGTCCACCAAGGAAGACCTGATTCTGAACAAACGTAGTTGGCTCTGGGTTGAATAGGTTGAGTAACAGAAACCATACATGAATTTGGCTCCTGCCTTTGAAAAACAAGGTTGTAACATGTGGAAAAGTGTGTGTGTGTGGAGTGGTGGCTGTTCTTTTTCAGGGCACTAGATTACTCTACAAGGCAGGTACTCGCCAATGAAGGAGGAGGAGAAGGTGTGTGTGAGTCGCTGTAGCTGTAAATGCCCCCTACAAAGCCCTTTGCCTGTCTTGGCACGGCCCAGAGCCCGGCTCAGTCCTGCTCGTCCAATGTAGCAAAAAGGGCCAAAAGGCAAAGCATGGTGTGTCCCTCAGGACAAGAGCTTTTCTCTCCTGTCCACTCTCAAGGTATTAAACACCGGTATTTTTGCCTGCTGCAAGCGAAAGCAGGTATATTCCTATGCATAATTCCCTGGTGTGGTGCCAAAGGGTGGAAGTTTATACTTAAGACTCACAACAGCTGTTTAAAGTGCCTGTCTCGTGCCAGCCATACCACCTGAATGGCCAAGGGATATATATATATAAAACTTCAATTATTTTTTTGAATGTTTGTTGTTATTTCTTTGGAGATGGATGAGAGGAGATTCCTCATGAATGATGTAACCTGTGTAGACTCTGTTATTTCCAATGGTGTGAGCTGAAAAATTAGGGAGGAAAAATCAGGTCAAACTGAAACTTTTCTTTCTTTTTTTTTTTTTTTTAAGTGAGACAAAGTACTGGCTGGAGAGATTTGGGTTTACCTAAAGCATTTAATTAATTCACTCTATTTAATAATCTGCTTCATAAATACAGGTAGTTTTAAAGGAAAAAAAAAAGATAAATCAGAAGCTTCACTGTGGAAGCAAAAAGCAACATTTGACATGTAAAAAAATCTCACCTGCCTATTTCTCACTTGACACTGTTGTCAAAATTGCCAAACAGATATCAGTCCCCATCTAAAACTCTACCTCTGGGCAGTCTGCTGTTTCTTTAGCAAATTCCACCTGCCTCCACTGGCCAAGCCCTGGACAGTAACTCTCACTGCCTTTCCCCAGAGCCAGCTGAGGGTCCAAAGCCCAAACTTTCTCCAGGTTGGCCACGTCTCACCCATTTCTGCTGTCCCCCTGCTGCCACCCTTTTTTCTCCAGAGGCTAAATCCTGACTGATGGAAAGAAAGCTCATAACAGTGTTTAGTTTCTCCCATGGCTTTTTAACCTCACAATGCCCACATTAAGGTGCCGGCCCAAGGAGATGCAGACCTGGAGCATCCCCTTCAGTGAGTCACCTGTGGAGTCCTTGTTCAACAGCAAGGTCCAGCACTCCCCAGGAGTCAAGACCCATGGATTTAGTGGCTACCCACAGAGTCAAGCCAAGCTGTGAGCTCCAGGCTGGTGGAGACCTCTGAAGTGCCTAGCCATGTTTCTTTCGGGTGGGACTCATTTCTACTCAGAAACTTATGTAAAGTTGTAGTCCAGCCAGGGCAGTCCGAAGGTGTCTGACACCTTTCCAGGCAAGACATGATTTGCAGTTTTGGAGCAGACAAAAGAGTGACTGTCTGCACATCCCTGGTGTCTACTAGCCCGGGGGACCCATGGCTGAGCCACAGGATGCATAACCATGTTATGCTGGCCTTGAGAAATGGGTGGTTGAGTTTCCCAAGCCACATCAAACCAATCTGAAGAGAGATGAATTGGTCTGCTTGGGCCTAAAGGATAGAAAATACTGCCTTTGTTTTGAAAAAAACAACCGCGTCAGCCAGGAATAACAGAAGACGTAACCGCATCGAAGCCTCTAATAGGAGTTGCTTCCTTGGTTAAGCAGTGCCAATGTCCTGAGGTTCCCGGTTCATTTTGAGGAATGTCCTGGACGAAGGACAGCATGGCCTGGCCTGGGGGAGCACCACAGGTGATGCTGCAGTTCCCTCTTCCCAGCCAGGTGCCAAGGACCTGCTTCTGCCTTGATTTGTGCTTTCACTGGTTTGCACCATCCCAGGCTTGTAAGGGCAATTTTTTTACTCAAAGAGGCAATTCTGAACCTGCTTCCACCCTGAGCAAATGAAAGAAGCTGTGGAAACCATGGGAGAAATTTGCAATTGGGAGATTTCACCCCAGAACTTCCCACCCATTCAGACCTGGACCCATTGTGGGATATGCTGCCTCTCCATCGGTAGCTGGGAGAGATGCTCCATCGCAATCTTCACCGTGGATGGAGCAGAAAGGACGCAAGGGAAGGTTCTCTGAGAGTTTTTTGAGGCTGTGTGGAGAGCCGACTTGATGCTGCCCCCATCCCAGCTGGTTGGGAGCCAGCTGTCTGCTTGAGGGATGTTGTGTGCAAGGACAGGAGGAAGCAGTGTCAGGAACAAGAAGGGAAAGTGATGGTGTGAGATAGACCATGGCCTGCGGCATGCCAACGATTAGTGCATTAGTTCCTGGGAGGTAGCACATGTTACTTTGATCATATGATCGTATTTGCATGAATCAGAATGTAAAAATCTTGGCTGGGGTTTACAAAGGAGCCTAGAGGAGCGAGCTGCCTATCTATCCATGTATCTGACACGAGCACGGTGTGAAAACCCTTCCACTCCTTCATGGGACTATTTTCCAAGGAGAGACAGCGATGTGGAGCTTAGATGTTGTTTACAGCCATGGCAGGCTTTAGGGCTGTGATCATCTCTGCTCAAGAGCTTTCAAAAGGATAAAATGAGCCTCGTATTATAAGGGCTGAAAACGATACTAAATGAATAACACACATGCAGTCTTCACAGGCACACATTTCTGAGCCATTGGAAATGTTGGCACATGCAAACAAACAAAAACACATGTCTCGGGTCTCTGGTTTTCATAGATTTCTGCATGCCATGACATTTTGGGGGGTGGCATTGCCAAGAGCTAATGAACCAGATTCCCAAGCTTGGCTCGTGAGCTGGCTCCGTGACGCAGGGACTCAGAGGGGAGGCCTTTGGGCTGGGGACAGGCTCTGGGGACCAGGACACTCTGAGTAGAGCCTTCAAGGAGTGTGCAGCCGCAGGAGAGCCAGGCAGCAGAGAGGGTTGCCTCCTCCAGAGCGAGGTTTGCAATGGGGAGGCTTCATAGGAGGCAACCTGAGCCCAGGGACCTGCACCCACCTCTGCTGGTGGGCAAAAAGGTGATGGGGAATGATTGCTCTGCAGCCCACTGCCACTGGCAGTGCCCAAAACACACCCCAGGGAGAAAGCCTAGGCAAGCTGCATGCGTACGGCTCCATCCATCCTAAAGTCACGATGACAATGACATTGGTGATTGCCATCGGAGCCAATACCTGGGGACCCTGGGGCTAAGGGTAGAGGACAGGGGGGGCATCTGCCTGCAGAAAGCTGGGCTTGTCCAGGCTGCTGTTGTGACCTGGGGCACTCACCCAGCTCGTGCACACCATCCGTCTGCCTGTCCGTCTGTCTGGGCTGCTTGGGAAAGGTAAAACACTATTTCCTGCGGGGTCAGGTATTTTGGAGGGGGAAGAAAGCAATTTGTGGCTGTGTTGTCTGCCTGATCAAAAGTGTTACCGGACTTGGCTACACAATGTGCACTCTTTAAACCGGTCCCAATTAGCCCTTCTCGCTAATGCTGCGTTTCATTCCTGGGAGACTGCACTCGGAGAGCTGTTATGACTTTGTGATTGTGCACATACCTTTATGTGCTTTCATTCTTAATCCCCTTTTTGCAGAAGCCAAAAGGTCTTCCAGCCAAAAAGGAAATCAAAACCTTTTGTTGGCTGCTTCATAAGAATTAAGGGTGGGATGAAGGTTGTAGCAGGATCTTAATTAGCCATTGTAAATAACGAGAGCGGCAGTGCCTGCAACCATATACCACCTTGGGTTGAGATATTGTCAGACCACACAAAGCTAGGTGAATGGGCAGCACAATGGCAGATAAAATTCACCCCTGACGACTGCAAGGCAAGGCACGGCGAGGAATAATCTGAGCTATGCGTGCAACATTGTCGGCATCCAAATTAATTGCAATCATTTACGCTTTTATTGAGCTATCGGCAACCACTCCGGGGTCATTTTTTTCCTTTTTGCTGTTGGGAAAGTAAAACAAAACATGAAGATGGTTAAAGAGAAGGATATAAAATATTTCTGAAAGCCTTCCTGCTCACAGCAGAGATCCAGAGGAGACCCTTGCTAACATGCCGGGCTCCTCTCTGGATATCTGATCTCAAAAGGGGATATAGTGGAAATAATAAGTGTTCAGAGGCTGACAATGAAAATGATTAGAGGCCTGGTGAGGCAAGGCTTTATGGAGGTATTGAAAGGACTGTGCCTGCTTCATTTAGAGACAGGAAAGTAATGAATAGTCTAGACTGCAGGGAAAGTAAATTGGGATCTCCCGCTCACCTGCTCTCCTAACACAGGCGGGGAAATTCAATGAAAGGCAGCAAACTTCAAAACTGCTGAAAGAGAGCGGTTCTTGACTTGGGAAAATTAACATACGGCACGGTGATTAACCTTCGGGTTCAGACTATGAGAGCCTGGAGCCTGGAAGGGCAGCATACCTCCTTATGGCAGGTGCTTCTCCATCCCACCCAGCAAAAGCTATGGTTGTTCGTCCTTGTTTCATCTACATTAAACCACTCTAAGGAGAGCAGAAGATACCTCCAGATGTGCGTTGGGTGCTCTCCCAGTCCTATCATATAGGCCTGTCATTTCTCACACTCCTGTACTGCCTGAAGGAGCAGCAAAGTTGCCCCATGATAGCCTCGTAGGACCTTTGTAATGTCAGTCCTCTCCCCATTACATTTCCACCCTCACAAGAAGCTCCACAGGCACTTCTTCCCAAGGAAACATCTACCCAGGTGGCAGCTACCCTGCTTGCAAACCCTAGTTGTGTTTTCTCTTGGTGCTTTTTGGGTCCCAAAGTCCTTTCTGTGACAGATCAGCATTGTCCCTTTTGCTGGTACGTGGCAGTGTTGTATGGCCATCCTCACCAGCTGGCTGCAGTTAGAGAGGAGAATCATCAGCCCCTGCCTTCATAGGGTCACCCAGGTCTTCTCCAACCCTTGCTGCCTTTCACACCAGCCATGCCGGGCAACCAAGTGCAAGTGGTCCCCTTCTGGGGGTGGAGAAGTTGAGATTACTTGTTTGATCTTGAACATGGCAAGTTTTGAACTCAGTGTTTCGGAGCCTGATTTTTGCAAGCTCCTTGCATATGTTCGGGCTGAGATCTTTCGTTGCCTGGAGGATCTGGGTGTTCAAGTCCCATCCATTTAGCGTGTTGCAGCTGGATTCCCTCCTCTGATTTCAGGAGGAGATCTGTGCATGCAGCAGGCCTTTTGCTACAGGAACCCGAAGGGCTGCACGACGCGATTTGCTGGGAAGCATCAAAAAATAGCTGCTGGGTGGGAAGCAAGTCTGCCTCTGAGGGCTCTGGGGTGCTGCAGAGTAACTGGGAGTCCTCTCCATCACCTTCCTCCAAACTCAGGAGGAGGTTTGGCCTGGCCAAGCCCAGCCATGGGGTGCTGCTGTCAGACATCGCGGTAGGTGGTCTGAACCCGGCCCAAGCTGCTCTAATCTACGATCTGCTGCAGCAGCCAAGTGATTCAGGGCTGGATGTTTGCTTCGTACCTCTTCAAGGTGTGAACTGGGATCACGTCACACTCTCAGAAGAAGACAAAGAAAACAGACCCTCACCCTTCCCAGCTGGCTTCTCCAAGCTGACAGTGGCTTGGCTGGGGTGGTGGGACTGACCAACACCAGCTCAGCTGTAAGTCCTGGGGAAGCACTTCTTTCTCCCCTGAGCATTGCTCTCCAAATATGTAGGACAAGCCAGATACCAGCTCGCAGTCACCTCCAAAAAGTGACTGACTTGAGGAATAACCCCAACCCCTACCCTTAGGTGGAATTCATGGCATTTAAATTTATAGGTGGCTCCTGCGTTGGGCTACATTGCAAGGGAGTCAGGAGCAGGACTTTGTGATGGGGTACATACCTTTACGGTATGTGCTCCATTAAACACCTTTCCACCCAAGCCAAGTGCTTCGTACTCCAGAACAGCAATCAAAGCCTTTCCTGGTGGCTTCACAGCCAGAGGAAAAAGCCACACTCTTCCTTGGGACATGGGGAAAAAAATTCAGGGAAAGTTTGTCAGCTAGTCAATGGGAGCATCTGGCACAGGAGCCCATCCCCCACAAAGGGGTTGTCTGTGCAGGTGAACGGCAAGAAATATCCCTCCAGGTGAAAGTACCCCAACTCCATGCAAATGGTGGCAAATGGCAGCAAAAGCCGGGTTGGGGGGCGAGGGGGGAGTGAGAAGGGATGGGGGAGGAGGGAAGAAAAACGGATCAAAGGAGCATGCAGAGATGAAAGATTAGCAAAAGTTATTTGGTCGGGAAGTTTCCAGAGAAGCGGTGGTGAGTGTGAGTGAAAATGTGGCTGTGGTCGGAGGCTGGCAGGGGAGGGCTGGCAAATGCCCGAACTGGAGCATTTTGTTTCATTATCTGCTTTTTGGTTTTTTTTTTTACGGGTTTCACATCCATCCTGCAACTTCTCCTCCGCTGTTTGGAGGGTGTTGCTAGGTCCAGTCTGGGAATCGCTGCATCTTCCTGGAGGGCACCTGCGAGGGCTGGAATGATGGAGGGGAAAATGTGAGCCCCGACCTGGGTCTCTGGTGTGGTCCTTTGCTCTGCCGTATTTCAACACACACAGGCATGCACACGCCTGTGTCCTGCACCCATGTCAGGGATAAATTGAGTCAATTATCTCCCACCATTTCTGTTGAAAGTGGTACTTAATCCTTTCCTCTAAACCTTTTATCTGGCATTAAATGGTCATTAGTTTAAAAGAAAAAAATTAAGCTGACTCACTTTCCAGCTGGAAAAATCTTTATAATTGCAGTAAAAATGCACTGAGGGCATATACTGATAACATTGTTTTAGGGAACAAACAAAAACCACCATCAGTTTTGCATTAATTATTTTTCTGGGCAAATGAATTAAACAAACAGGGCCGCTGATTTGTAACTTGTGGGCACATTATTGTGTTTACTATTAGACCTTCCTGGAAATTTCCCGAGTTAGCAGAAACATTTAAATTATAACCAGCTACACGTTTCTGGTGGGAATCGTTCCCAGTCATAAATAATAAAGAAATCTTTGGGCTGATGAGAAGGAATTCAGATTCATCTCCCTGATGTTTCCAGTCAAACCCAGGAATCCAAGACCCTGCTGCTTTGGGTGGAAGCTCTTGGAGTGGGGAGGGATGGTGGTGGGCAGCCTGGGGACTGATGCTCGGATGGGTGAGAGGAGGGGATCTGGCTCATCAGCCTGGCCTGCTCCACAAGCTCGTTAGTGGTGCGCATCATTAAGCAACCAGCCTCTGCTCTCAGCTTGGCACCTACGCTATGCTGCTCTGATGAAGCTTGGGTTTTCTACCAGGGCTTCTACAACTGGGCTGTGTCCTCCTCTGGAGCAGGAGCCTCCTGACATGTCTGATGGTGCAGACCCTTGTGCTGAGGATGTGATGGGGTTCAGGAAAGGGGCACAGGAGCTGGCTGAGGGTATCCCGTGCAGCACTATGGTGAGCACTGTGAGCCTGTTGGGCTTTTCCAGCCCTCAGACTGGAATGTTACTGGTGGCATCAACTCCTCAGCATCTCCCCATTGCAAAGCTGGAAAATGAGTGCTGGTTTCTCTGAATTAACTCTTTCCCCCCCTGTTTTATCTCTGAGCTCTGCCATGGTCCTCCCTGCTTGCACAGTCAAGGGAATGGGGTGGGAGCCAGTGTTACTGGAGGTTGCTGGGGGAGTCGCTGCCACCTGCACCTCTTTCTGCTGGTGACTCGTGGTGGGACCCAGGATAAGGACCTGAGAGATGACAGTGTACACCCCAGAGCAGCCTCCTGCACCTGGAGTGCTTGGTGGCATCTTGGCTTGGCACCTAGTGCCAGCACCCACCTCGAGAGACACCTTCACCCCGGCCAGAGCTGAGTCTGGGATTGGAATGGAATGATTAAACACGGACTAAGTCAGGAACTAGCCAGGGGTCTGGTGAAATGTGACTGGAAATTTTTAGCTTTTTGCCTCGAGAAGTACAGCTAAAGGATTATGTTTTGTGTTTTTTAACCAGATTTTTTTTCTTCTTGGAAAGTTCTTTGCATTTTTCCAGCTGAGAAACAAAATCTAGGAATATTGAAATGTGAAAAGAATGCATTTCAGGCCCCAGTTTTTCTACTTTTGACAAAAATAATGGTTTCCTATAATGCAAAGATTTTGCTTGTCTGCAACTGTGTGCAAATTTCTAGCCAGCTCTAACATAGGTTATTCCCTTTGTGAATTTTGAACTAGAAAGACTGAATTTTCCCATGGTTAGATGTGCAGTACCAGGACCTCTCCTCCTACCCCCAGCATTGTACCAGTGGCAGGGCAGCATGCACCCTGAACAAGGCAGAAATGAGAAGTTCGGCTTTTGAATGCGTCAGGACTGTGTTGACATGATCAACCCCACTGTTGCTGTTGGACTCTTTCCGAACCACCTGTGTGAAGCCCCAGAGTGGGATGCATTGTGACACCCCCCACACACCCTTCCTGGGACCCTCCGCAGCCGCTGTAGGCATGACGGCCAGAAGGTGACACTGGTCATATTTAATTTACTAGTAAATGGTAGATTGTGCGGTCCATTAGCCACTGCGCTGGCAAATTTACTTGAAAAGGTTAAAGTTTCTGCAGGGAATACCTTCCTGTGGCCGTAGGAGGTCGACCGCATCACGTGAAGTCCCACTGATGCCCAGGGAAGGTTTGCCACTGGGCTAGTGAGTGTGAAATGACTCCAGCCTTTCAGGTTGCCCCCCAGCTCCATTATTTCTTGAGGACATTTTCTTAATGACACATGCAGCCCAGCTGTGGCTGCCCCATTAGTGCCAGGACTTCAGATAGTGGGATTGTTTGCAGTTATTTGAGTGCTTTGCTTACACTGGCAGTGAGCCCTCCGTGTCGTACCTGCTCTGCAAGCCAAGGAGGGCGGCCGCCTGCATCGTCTGCTGTACCAGGGAACTGGCAGGACTGAAGGCTCCCGTGGCACCATGTACTTCACAGGGGCTCAGTCCTGAACTGCTTTGCAGAGTGATGTGGCAATAACGGCAATAAACCAAGCGGACACAAGGAGAGGGGCTAGAGCAGCCCCCATTTGGGTGCCATTCATTGTTGTGTTGTAGCTGGCCCTTGTCTAGCTCACTAAACTCTGAAATGAACGGCAGACTGTTCAGAAACTGTTCCCTCTCAGGGTGATCAGACATGATCACACCAAGGGATGGTGCAGAGAGTCCCTTGCTTATACTTATTGCTAAAACAACCAAGGGCAGGGAATTTCAGTATTTGCCCCATTGGAGGGTGGGAAGCAGAAAAGCATCAAGGGGTCACCCCTGTGGGGAGGAGCGGGCAGGACAGGGAACCCAAACCTGACCAACTGGGGGATTCCATCCCATCCGCATCATGCTCAGTAGAAAAGGTGAGGGATCAAAGGGTCAACTCTCTTCCTTCGATGGCCAATGTCCAAAGAGGACCCTGCTTGTTGTTAGTTCGTCTGCCTTTGATCCCAATCCATGCATTCCTGACTCCAGATCAGGAATCCAGCTCCTATTGGTCACCGAGTCCAGTCTGGGACTTTTCCCGATGCCTGCTGTTGATGTGATCGTTATTGTGGGCACTTGATACACTTTTGTATACATTGTATCTAGTTAATTATTGTCCTCCT